>OX155892.1:39425947-40015598 GCA_944588485.1 Phosphuga atrata | reverse complement strand
CTAGACAAGACTAGACAAGACTAGACAAGACTAGACAAGACTAGACAAGACTAGACAAGACTAGACAAGACTAGACAAGACTAGACAAGACTAGACAAGACTAGACAAGACTAGACAAGACTAGACAAGACTAGACAAGACTAGACAAGACTAGACAAGACTAGACAAGACTAGACAAGACTAGACAAGACTAGACAAGACTAGACAAGACTAGACAAGACTAGACAAGACTAGACAAGACTAGACAAGACTAGACAAGACTAGACAAGACTAGACAAGACTAGACAAGACTAGACAAGACTAGACAAGACTAGACAAGACTAGACAAGACTAGACAAGACTAGACAAGACTAGACAAGACTAGACAAGACTAGACAAGACTAGACAAGACTAGACAAGACTAGACAAGACTAGACAAGACTAGACAAGACTAGACAAGACTAGACAAGACTAGACAAGACTAGACAAGACTAGACAAGACTAGACAAGACTAGACAAGACTAGACAAGACTAGACAAGACTAGACAAGACTAGACAAGACTAGACAAGACTAGACAAGACTAGACAAGACTAGACAAGACTAGACAAGACTAGACAAGACTAGACAAGACTAGACAAGACTAGACAAGACTAGACAAGACTAGACAAGACTAGACAAGACTAGACAAGACTAGACAAGACTAGACAAGACTAGACAAGACTAGACAAGACTAGACAAGACTAGACAAGACTAGACAAGACTAGACAAGACTAGACAAGACTAGACAAGACTAGACAAGACTAGACAAGACTAGACAAGACTAGACAAGACTAGACAAGACTAGACAAGACTAGACAAGACTAGACAAGACTAGACAAGACTAGACAAGACTAGACAAGACTAGACAAGACTAGACAAGACTAGACAAGACTAGACAAGACTAGACAAGACTAGACAAGACTAGACAAGACTAGACAAGACTAGACAAGACTAGACAAGACTAGACAAGACTAGACAAGACTAGACAAGACTAGACAAGACTAGACAAGACTAGACAAGACTAGACAAGACTAGACAAGACTAGACAAGACTAGACAAGACTAGACAAGACTAGACAAGACTAGACAAGACTAGACAAGACTAGACAAGACTAGACAAGACTAGACAAGACTAGACAAGACTAGACAAGACTAGACAAGACTAGACAAGACTAGACAAGACTAGACAAGACTAGACAAGACTAGACAAGACTAGACAAGACTAGACAAGACTAGACAAGACTAGACAAGACTAGACAAGACTAGACAAGACTAGACAAGACTAGACAAGACTAGACAAGACTAGACAAGACTAGACAAGACTAGACAAGACTAGACAAGACTAGACAAGACTAGACAAGACTAGACAAGACTAGACAAGACTAGACAAGACTAGACAAGACTAGACAAGACTAGACAAGACTAGACAAGACTAGACAAGACTAGACAAGACTAGACAAGACTAGACAAGACTAGACAAGACTAGACAAGACTAGACAAGACTAGACAAGACTAGACAAGACTAGACAAGACTAGACAAGACTAGACAAGACTAGACAAGACTAGACAAGACTAGACAAGACTAGACAAGACTAGACAAGACTAGACAAGACTAGACAAGACTAGACAAGACTAGACAAGACTAGACAAGACTAGACAAGACTAGACAAGACTAGACAAGACTAGACAAGACTAGACAAGACTAGACAAGACTAGACAAGACTAGACAAGACTAGACAAGACTAGACAAGACTAGACAAGACTAGACAAGACTAGACAAGACTAGACAAGACTAGACAAGACTAGACAAGACTAGACAAGACTAGACAAGACTAGACAAGACTAGACAAGACTAGACAAGACTAGACAAGACTAGACAAGACTAGACAAGACTAGACAAGACTAGACAAGACTAGACAAGACTAGACAAGACTAGACAAGACTAGACAAGACTAGACAAGACTAGACAAGACTAGACAAGACTAGACAAGACTAGACAAGACTAGACAAGACTAGACAAGACTAGACAAGACTAGACAAGACTAGACAAGACTAGACAAGACTAGACAAGACTAGACAAGACTAGACAAGACTAGACAAGACTAGACAAGACTAGACAAGACTAGACAAGACTAGACAAGACTAGACAAGACTAGACAAGACTAGACAAGACTAGACAAGACTAGACAAGACTAGACAAGACTAGACAAGACTAGACAAGACTAGACAAGACTAGACAAGACTAGACAAGACTAGACAAGACTAGACAAGACTAGACAAGACTAGACAAGACTAGACAAGACTAGACAAGACTAGACAAGACTAGACAAGACTAGACAAGACTAGACAAGACTAGACAAGACTAGACAAGACTAGACAAGACTAGACAAGACTAGACAAGACTAGACAAGACTAGACAAGACTAGACAAGACTAGACAAGACTAGACAAGACTAGACAAGACTAGACAAGACTAGACAAGACTAGACAAGACTAGACAAGACTAGACAAGACTAGACAAGACTAGACAAGACTAGACGAGACTAACAAGACTAGACAAGACTAGACAAGACTAGACAAGACTAGACAAGACTAGACAAGACTAGACAAGACTAGACAAGACTAGACAAGACTAGACAAGACTAGACAAGACTAGACAAGACTAGACAAGACTAGACAAGACTAGACAAGACTAGACAAGACTAGACAAGACTAGACAAGACTAGACAAGACTAGACAAGACTAGACAAGACTAGACAAGACTAGACAAGACTAGACAAGACTAGACAAGACTAGACAAGACTAGACAAGACTAGACAAGACTAGACAAGACTAGACAAGACTAGACAAGACTAGACAAGACTAGACAAGACTAGACAAGACTAGACAAGACTAGACAAGACTAGACAAGACTAGACAAGACTAGACAAGACTAGACAAGACTAGACAAGACTAGACAAGACTAGACAAGACTAGACAAGACTAGACAAGACTAGACAAGACTAGACAAGACTAGACAAGACTAGACAAGACTAGACAAGACTAGACAAGACTAGACAAGACTAGACAAGACTAGACAAGACTAGACAAGACTAGACAAGACTAGACAAGACTAGACAAGACTAGACAAGACTAGACAAGACTAGACAAGACTAGACAAGACTAGACAAGACTAGACAAGACTAGACAAGACTAGACAAGACTAGACAAGACTAGACAAGACTAGACAAGACTAGACAAGACTAGACAAGACTAGACAAGACTAGACAAGACTAGACAAGACTAGACAAGACTAGACAAGACTAGACAAGACTAGACAAGACTAGACAAGACTAGACAAGACTAGACAAGACTAGACAAGACTAGACAAGACTAGACAAGACTAGACAAGACTAGACAAGACTAGACAAGACTAGACAAGACTAGACAAGACTAGACAAGACTAGACAAGACTAGACAAGACTAGACAAGACTAGACAAGACTAGACAAGACTAGACAAGACTAGACAAGACTAGACAAGACTAGACAAGACTAGACAAGACTAGACAAGACTAGACAAGACTAGACAAGACTAGACAAGACTAGACAAGACTAGACAAGACTAGACAAGACTAGACAAGACTAGACAAGACTAGACAAGACTAGACAAGACTAGACAAGACTAGACAAGACTAGACAAGACTAGACAAGACTAGACAAGACTAGACAAGACTAGACAAGACTAGACAAGACTAGACAAGACTAGACAAGACTAGACAAGACTAGACAAGACTAGACAAGACTAGACAAGACTAGACAAGACTAGACAAGACTAGACAAGACTAGACAAGACTAGACAAGACTAGACAAGACTAGACAAGACTAGACAAGACTAGACAAGACTAGACAAGACTAGACAAGACTAGACAAGACTAGACAAGACTAGACAAGACTAGACAAGACTAGACAAGACTAGACAAGACTAGACAAGACTAGACAAGACTAGACAAGACTAGACAAGACTAGACAAGACTAGACAAGACTAGACAAGACTAGACAAGACTAGACAAGACTAGACAAGACTAGACAAGACTAGACAAGACTAGACAAGACTAGACAAGACTAGACAAGACTAGACAAGACTAGACAAGACTAGACAAGACTAGACAAGACTAGACAAGACTAGACAAGACTAGACAAGACTAGACAAGACTAGACAAGACTAGACAAGACTAGACAAGACTAGACAAGACTAGACAAGACTAGACAAGACTAGACAAGACTAGACAAGACTAGACAAGACTAGACAAGACTAGACAAGACTAGACAAGACTAGACAAGACTAGACAAGACTAGACAAGACTAGACAAGACTAGACAAGACTAGACAAGACTAGACAAGACTAGACAAGACTAGACAAGACTAGACAAGACTAGACAAGACTAGACAAGACTAGACAAGACTAGACAAGACTAGACAAGACTAGACAAGACTAGACAAGACTAGACAAGACTAGACAAGACTAGACAAGACTAGACAAGACTAGACAAGACTAGACAAGACTAGACAAGACTAGACAAGACTAGACAAGACTAGACAAGACTAGACAAGACTAGACAAGACTAGACAAGACTAGACAAGACTAGACAAGACTAGACAAGACTAGACAAGACTAGACAAGACTAGACAAGACTAGACAAGACTAGACAAGACTAGACAAGACTAGACAAGACTAGACAAGACTAGACAAGACTAGACAAGACTAGACAAGACTAGACAAGACTAGACAAGACTAGACAAGACTAGACAAGACTAGACAAGACTAGACAAGACTAGACAAGACTAGACAAGACTAGACAAGACTAGACAAGACTAGACAAGACTAGACAAGACTAGACAAGACTAGACAAGACTAGACAAGACTAGACAAGACTAGACAAGACTAGACAAGACTAGACAAGACTAGACAAGACTAGACAAGACTAGACAAGACTAGACAAGACTAGACAAGACTAGACAAGACTAGACAAGACTAGACAAGACTAGACAAGACTAGACAAGACTAGACAAGACTAGACAAGACTAGACAAGACTAGACAAGACTAGACAAGACTAGACAAGACTAGACAAGACTAGACAAGACTAGACAAGACTAGACAAGACTAGACAAGACTAGACAAGACTAGACAAGACTAGACAAGACTAGACAAGACTAGACAAGACTAGACAAGACTAGACAAGACTAGACAAGACTAGACAAGACTAGACAAGACTAGACAAGACTAGACAAGACTAGACAAGACTAGACAAGACTAGACAAGACTAGACAAGACTAGACAAGACTAGACAAGACTAGACAAGACTAGACAAGACTAGACAAGACTAGACAAGACTAGACAAGACTAGACAAGACTAGACAAGACTAGACAAGACTAGACAAGACTAGACAAGACTAGACAAGACTAGACAAGACTAGACAAGACTAGACAAGACTAGACAAGACTAGACAAGACTAGACAAGACTAGACAAGACTAGACAAGACTAGACAAGACTAGACAAGACTAGACAAGACTAGACAAGACTAGACAAGACTAGACAAGACTAGACAAGACTAGACAAGACTAGACAAGACTAGACAAGACTAGACAAGACTAGACAAGACTAGACAAGACTAGACAAGACTAGACAAGACTAGACAAGACTAGACAAGACTAGACAAGACTAGACAAGACTAGACAAGACTAGACAAGACTAGACAAGACTAGACAAGACTAGACAAGACTAGACAAGACTAGACAAGACTAGACAAGACTAGACAAGACTAGACAAGACTAGACAAGACTAGACAAGACTAGACAAGACTAGACAAGACTAGACAAGACTAGACAAGACTAGACAAGACTAGACAAGACTAGACAAGACTAGACAAGACTAGACAAGACTAGACAAGACTAGACAAGACTAGACAAGACTAGACAAGACTAGACAAGACTAGACAAGACTAGACAAGACTAGACAAGACTAGACAAGACAAGACTAGACAAGACTAGACAAGACTAGACAAGACTAGACAAGACTAGACAAGACTAGACAAGACTAGACAAGACTAGACAAGACTAGACAAGACTAGACAAGACTAGACAAGACTAGACAAGACTAGACAAGACTAGACAAGACTAGACAAGACTAGACAAGACTAGACAAGACTAGACAAGACTAGACAAGACTAGACAAGACTAGACAAGACTAGACAAGACTAGACAAGACTAGACAAGACTAGACAAGACTAGACAAGACTAGACAAGACTAGACAAGACTAGACAAGACTAGACAAGACTAGACAAGACTAGACAAGACTAGACAAGACTAGACAAGACTAGACAAGACTAGACAAGACTAGACAAGACTAGACAAGACTAGACAAGACTAGACAAGACTAGACAAGACTAGACAAGACTAGACAAGACTAGACAAGACTAGACAAGACTAGACAAGACTAGACAAGACTAGACAAGACTAGACAAGACTAGACAAGACTAGACAAGACTAGACAAGACTAGACAAGACTAGACAAGACTAGACAAGACTAGACAAGACTAGACAAGACTAGACAAGACTAGACAAGACTAGACAAGACTAGACAAGACTAGACAAGACTAGACAAGACTAGACAAGACTAGACAAGACTAGACAAGACTAGACAAGACTAGACAAGACTAGACAAGACTAGACAAGACTAGACAAGACTAGACAAGACTAGACAAGACTAGACAAGACTAGACAAGACTAGACAAGACTAGACAAGACTAGACAAGACTAGACAAGACTAGACAAGACTAGACAAGACTAGACAAGACTAGACAAGACTAGACAAGACTAGACAAGACTAGACAAGACTAGACAAGACTAGACAAGACTAGACAAGACTAGACAAGACTAGACAAGACTAGACAAGACTAGACAAGACTAGACAAGACTAGACAAGACTAGACAAGACTAGACAAGACTAGACAAGACTAGACAAGACTAGACAAGACTAGACAAGACTAGACAAGACTAGACAAGACTAGACAAGACTAGACAAGACTAGACAAGACTAGACAAGACTAGACAAGACTAGACAAGACTAGACAAGACTAGACAAGACTAGACAAGACTAGACAAGACTAGACAAGACTAGACAAGACTAGACAAGACTAGACAAGACTAGACAAGACTAGACAAGACTAGACAAGACTAGACAAAACTAGACAAGACTAGACAAGACTAGACAAGACTAAACAAGACTAGACAAGACTAAACAAGACTAGACAAAACTAGACAAGACTAGACAAGACTAGACAAGACTAGACAAGACTAGACAAGACTAGACAAGACTAGACAAGACTAGACAAGACTAGACAAGACTAGACAAGACTAGACAAGACTAGACAAGACTAGACAAGACTAGACAAGACAAGACAAGACTAGACAAGACTAGACAAGACTAGACAAGACTAGACAAGACTAGACAAGACTAGACAAGACTAGACAAGACTAGACAAGACTAGACAAGACTAGACAAGACTAGACAAGACTAGACAAGACTAGACAAGACTAGACAAGACTAGACAAGACTAGACAAGACTAGACAAGACTAGACAAGACTAGACAAGACTAGACAAGACTAGACAAGACTAGACAAGACTAGACAAGACTAGACAAGACTAGACAAGACTAGACAAGATTAGACAAGACTAGACAAGACTAGAAAAGACTTGACAAGACTAGACAAGACTAGACAAGACTAGACAAGACTAGACAAGACTAGACAAGACTAGACAAGACTAGACAAGGATAGACAAGACTAGACAAAACTAGACAAGACTAGACAAGACTAGACAAGACTAGACAAGGCTAGACAAGACTAGACAAGACTAGACAAGACTAGACAAGACTAGACAAGACTAGACAAGACTAGACAAGACTAGACAAGACTAGACAAAACTAGACAAGACTAGACAAGACTAGACAAGACTAGACAAGACTAGACAAGACTGGACAAGACTAGACAAGACTAGACAAGACTAGACAAGACTAGACAAGACTAGACAAGACTAGACAAGACTAGACAAGACTAGACAAGACTAGACAAGACTAGACAAGACTAGACAAGACTAGACAAGACTAGACAAGACTAGACAAGACTAGACAAGACTAGACAAGACTAGACAAGACTAGACAAGACTAGACAAGACTAGACAAGACTAGACAAGACTAGACAAGACTAGACAAGACTAGACAAGACTAGACAAGACTAGACAAGACTAGACAAGACTAGACAAGACTAGACAAGACTAGACAAGACTAGACAAGACTAGACAAGACTAGACAAGACTAGACAAGACTAGACAAGACTAGACAAGACTAGACAAGACTATACAAGACTAGACAAGACTGAGACTAGACAAGACTAGACAAGACTAGACAAGACTAGACAAGACTAGACAAGACTAGACAAGACTAGACAAGACTAGACAAGACTAGACAAGACTAGACAAGACTAGACAAGACTAGACAAGACTAGACAAGACTAGACAAGACTAGACAAGACTAGACAAGACTAGACAAGACAAGATAGACAAGACTAGACAAGACTAGACAAGACTAGACAAGACTAGACAAGACTAGACAAGACTAGACAAGACTAGACAAGACTAGACAAGACTAGACAAGACTAGACAAGACTAGACAAGACTAGACAAGACTAGACAAGACTAGACAAGACTAGACAAGACTAGACAAGACTAGACAAGACTAGACAAGACTAGACAAGACTAGACAAGACTAGACAAGACTAGACAAGACTAGACAAGACTAGACAAGACTAGACAAGACTAGACAAGACTAGACAAGACTAGACAAGACTAGACAAGACTAGACAAGACTAGACAAGACTAGACAAGACTAGACAAGACTAGACAAGACTAGACAAGACTAGACAAGACTAGACAAGACTAGACAAGACTAGACAAGACTAGACAAGACTAGACAAGACTAGACAAGACTAGACAAGACTAGACAAGACTAGACAAGACTAGACAAGACTAGACTAAGACTAGACAAGACTAGACAAGACTAGACAAGACTAGACAAGACTAGACAAGACTAGACAAGACAAGACTAGACAAGACTAGACAAGACTAGACAAGACTAGACAAGACTAGACAAGACTAGACAAGACTAGACAAGACTAGACAAGACTAGACAAGACTAGACAAGACTAGACAAGACTAGACAAGACTAGACAAGACTAGACAAGACTAGACAAGACTAGACAAGACTAGACAAGACTAGACAAGACTAGACAAGACTAGACAAGACTAGACAAGACTAGACAAGACTAGACAAGACTAGACAAGACTAGACAAGACTAGACAAGACTAGACAAGACTAGACAAGACTAGACAAGACTAGACAAGACTAGACAAGACTAGACAAGACTAGACAAGACTAGACAAGACTAGACAAGACTAGACAAGACTAGACAAGACTAGACAAGACTAGACAAGACTAGACAAGACTAGACAAGACTAGACAAGACTAGACAAGACTAGACAAGACTAGACAAGACTAGACAAGACTAGACAAGACTAGACAAGACTAGACAAGACTAGACAAGACTAGACAAGACTAGACAAGACTAGACAAGACTAGACAAGACTAGACAAGACTAGACAAGACTAGACAAGACTAGACAAGACTAGACAAGACTAGACAAGACTAGACAAGACTAGACAAGACTAGACAAGACTAGACAAGACTAGACAAGACTAGACAAGACTAGACAAGACTAGACAAGACTAGACAAGACTAGACAAGACTAGACAAGACTAGACAAGACTAGACAAGACTAGACAAGACTAGACAAGACTAGACAAGACTAGACAAGACTAGACAAGACTAGACAAGACTAGACAAGACTAGACAAGACTAGACAAGACTAGACAAGACTAGACAAGACTAGACAAGACTAGACAAGACTAGACAAGACTAGACAAGACTAGACAAGACTAGACAAGACTAGACAAGACTAGACAAGACTAGACAAGACTAGACAAGACTAGACAAGACTAGACAAGACTAGACAAGACTAGACAAGACTAGACAAGACTAGACAAGACTAGACAAGACTAGACAAGACTAGACAAGACAAGACAAGACAAGACTAGACAAGACTAGACAAGACTAGACAAGACTAGACAAGACTAGACAAGACTAGACAAGACTAGACAAGACTAGACAAGACTAGACAAGACTAGACAAGACTAGACAAGACTAGACAAGACTAGACAAGACTAGACAAGACTAGACAAGACTAGACAAGACTAGACAAGACTAGACAAGACTAGACAAGACTAGACAAGACTAGACAAGACTAGACAAGACTAGACAAGACTAGACAAGACTAGACAAGACTAGACAAGACTAGACAAGACTAGACAAGACTAGACAAGACTAGACAAGACTAGACAAGACTAGACAAGACTAGACAAGACTAGACAAGACTAGACAAGACTAGACAAGACTAGACAAGACTAGACAAGACTAGACAAGACTAGACAAGACTAGACAAGACTAGACAAGACTAGACAAGACTAGACAAGACTAGACAAGACTAGACAAGACTAGACAAGACTAGACAAGACTAGACAAGACTAGACAAGACTAGACAAGACTAGACAAGACTAGACAAGACTAGACAAGACTAGACAAGACTAGACAAGACTAGACAAGAAGACAAGACTAGACAAGACTAGACAAGACTAGACAAGACTAGACAAGACTAGACAAGACTAGACAAGACTAGACAAGACTAGACAAGACTAGACAAGACTAGACAAGACTAGACAAGACTAGACAAGACTAGACAAGACTAGACAAGACTAGACAAGACTAGACAAGACTAGACAAGACTAGACAAGACTAGACAAGACTAGACAAGACTAGACAAGACTAGACAAGACTAGACAAGACTAGACAAGACTAGACAAGACTAGACAAGACTAGACAAGACTAGACAAGACTAGACAAGACTAGACAAGACTAGACAAGACTAGACAAGACTAGACAAGACTAGACAAGACTAGACAAGACTAGACAAGACTAGACAAGACTAGACAAGACTAGACAAGACTAGACAAGACTAGACAAGACTAGACAAGACTAGACAAGACTAGACAAGACTAGACAAGACTAGACAAGACTAGACAAAGCTAGACAAGACTATACAAGACTAGACAAGACTAGACAAGACTGGAGTAGAGACTAGACAAGACTAGACAAGACTAATAGACAAGACTAGACAAGACTAGACAAGACTAGACAAGACTAGACAAGACTAGACAAGACTAGACAAGACTAGACAAGACTAGACAAGACTAGACAAGACTAGACAAGACTAGACAAGACTAGACAAGACTAGACAAGACTAGACAAGACTAGACAAGACTAGACAAGACTAGACAAGACTAGACAAGACTAGACAAGACTAGACAAGACTAGACAAGACTAGACAAGACTGACAAGACTAACAAGACTAGACAAGACTAGACAAGACTAGACAAGACTAGACAAGACTAGACAAGACTAGACAAGAGACTAGACAAGACTAGACAAGACTAGACAAGACTAGACAAGACTAGACAAGGACTAGACAAGACTAGACAAGACTAGACAAGACTAGACAAGACTAGACAAGACTAGACAAGACTAGACAAGACTAGACAAGACTAGACAAGACTAGACAAGACTAGACAAGACTAGACAAGACTAGACAAGACTAGACAAGACTAGACAAGACTAGACAAGACTAGACAAGACTAGACAAGACTAGACAAGACTAGACAAGACTAGACAAGACTAGACAAGACTAGACAAGACTAGACAAGACTAGACAAGACTAGACAAGACTAGACAAGACTAGACAAGACTAGACAAGACTAGACAAGACTAGACAAGACTAGACAAGACTAGACAAGACTAGACAAGACTAGACAAGACTAGACAAGACTAGACAAGACTAGACAAGACTAGACAAGACTAGACAAGACTAGACAAGACTAGAAGCAAGACAAGACTAGACAAGACTAGACAAGACTAGACAAGACTAGACAAGACTAGACAAGACTAGACAAGACTAGACAAGACTAGACAAGACTAGAAGACTAGACAAGACTAGACAAGACTAGAGACAAGACTAGACAAGACTAGAGACAAGACTAGACAAGACTAGACAAGACTAGACAAGACTAGACAAGACTAGACAAGACTAGACAAGACTAGACAAGACTAGACAAGACTAGACAGACTAGACAAGACTAGACAAGACTAGACAAGACTAGACAAGACTAGACAAGACTAGACAAGACTAGACAAGACTAGACAAGACTAGACAAGACTAGACAAGACTAGACAAGACTAGACAAGACTAGACAAGACTAGACAAGACTAGACAAGACTAGACAAGACTAGACAAGACTAGACAAGACTAGACAAGACTAGACAAGACTAGACAAGACTAGACAAGACTAGACAAGACTAGACAAGACTAGACAAGACTAGACAAGACTAGACAAGACTAGACAAGACTAGACTAGACAAGACTAGACAAGACTAGACAAGACTAGACAAGACTAGACAAGACTAGACAAGACTAGACAAGACTAGACAAGACTAGACAAGACTAGACAAGACTAGACAAGACTAGACAGAAGACTAGACAAGACTAGACAAGACTAGACAAGACTAGACAAGACTAGACAAGACTAGACAAGACTAGACAAGACTAGACAAGACTAGACAAGACTAGACAAGACTAGACAAGACTAGACAAGACTAGACAAGACTAGACAAGACTAGACAAGACTAGACAAGACTAGACAAGACTAGACAAGACTAGACAAGACTAGACAAGACTAGACAAGACTAGACAAGACTAGACAAGACTAGACAAGACTAGACAAGACTAGACAAGACTAGACAAGACTAGACAAGACTAGACAAGACTAGACAAGACTAGACAAGACTAGACAAGACTAGACAAGACTAGACAAGACTAGACAAGACTAGACAAGACTAGACAAGACTAGACAAGACTAGACAAGACTAGACAAGACTAGACAAGACTAGACAAGACTAGACAAGACTAGACAAGACTAGACAAGACTAGACAAGACTAGACAAGACTAGACAAGACTAGACAAGACTAGACAAGACTAGACAAGACTAGACAAGACTAGACAAGACTAGACAAGACTAGACAAGACTAGACAAGACTAGACAAGACTAGACAAGACTAGACAAGACTAGACAAGACTAGACAAGACTAGACAAGACTAGACAAGACTAGACAAGACTAGACAAGACTAGACAAGACTAGACAAGACTAGACAAGACTAGACAAGACTAGACAAGACTAGACAAGACTAGACAAGACTAGACAAGACAAGACTAGACAAGACTAGACAAGACTAGACAAGACTAGACAAGACTAGACAAGACTAGACAAGACTAGACAAGACTAGACAAGACTAGACAAGACTAGACAAGACTAGACAAGACTAGACAAGACTAGACAAGACTAGACAAGACTAGACAAGACTAGACAAGACTAGACAAGACTAGACAAGACTAGACAAGACTAGACAAGACTAGACAAGACTAGACAAGACTAGACAAGACTAGACAAGACTAGACAAGACTAGACAAGACTAGACAAGACTAGACAAGACTAGACAAGACTAGACAAGACTAGACAAGACTAGACAAGACTAGACAAGACTAGACAAGACTAGACAAGACTAGACAAGACTAGACAAGACTAGACAAGACTAGACAAGACTAGACAAGACTAGACAAGACTAGACAAGACTAGACAAGACTAGACAAGACTAGACAAGACTAGACAAGACTAGACAAGACTAGACAAGACTAGACAAGACTAGACAAGACTAGACAAGACTAGACAAGACTAGACAAGACTAGACAAGACTAGACAAGACTAGACAAGACTAGACAAGACTAGACAAGACTAGACAAGACTAGACAAGACTAGACAAGACTAGACAAGACTAGACAAGACAAGACTAGACAAGACTAGACAAGACTAGACAAGACTAGACAAGACTAGACAAGACTAGACAAGACTAGACAAGACTAGACAAGACTAGACAAGACTAGACAAGACTAGACAAGACTTGACAAGACTAGACAAGACTAGACAAGACTAGACAAGACTAGACAAGACTAGACAAGACTAGACAAGACTAGACAAGATAGACAAGACTAGACAAGACTAGACAAGACTAGACAAGACTAGACAAGACTAGACAAGGACTAGACAAGACTAGACAAGACTAGACAAGACTAGACAAGACTAGACAAGACTAGACAAGACTAGACAAGACTAGACAAGACTAGACAAGACTAGACAAGACTAGACAAGACTAGACAAGACTAGACAAGACTAGACAAGACTAGGACAAGACTAGACAGACTAGACAAGACAGACTAGACAAGACTAGACAAGACTAGACAAGACTAGACAAGACTAGACAAGACTAGACAAGACTAGACAAGACTAGACAAGACTAGACAAGACTAGACAAGACTAGACAAGACTAGACAAGACTAGACAAGACTAGACAAGACTAGACAAGACTAGACAAGACTAGACAAGACTAGACAAGACTAGACAAGACTAGACAAGACTACAGACTAGACAAGACTAGACAAGACTAGACAAGACTAGACAAAGACTAGACAAGACTAGACAAGACTAGACAAGACTAGACAAGACTAGACAAGACTAGACAAGACTAGACAAGACTAGACAAGACTAGACAAGACTAGACAAGACTAGACAAGACTAGACAAGACTAGACAAGACTAGACAAGACAAGACTAGACAAGACTAAGACTAGACAAGACTAGACAAGACTAGACAAGACTAGACAAGACTAGACAAGACTAGACAAGACTAGACAAGACTAGACAAGACTAGACAAGACTAGACAAGACTAGACAAGACTAGACAAGACTAGACAAGACTTGACAGACTAGACAAGACTAGACAAGACTAGACAAGACTAGACAAGACTAGACTAGACAAGACTAGACAAGACTAGACAAGACTAGACAGACTAGACAAGACTAGACAAGACTAGACAAGACTAGACAAGACTAGACAAGACTAGACTAGACAAGACTAGACAAGACTAGCAAGACTAGACAAGACTAGACAAGACTAGACAAGACTAGACAAGACTAGACAAGACTAGACAAGACTAGACAAGACTAGACAAGACTAGACAAGACTAGACAAGACTAGACAAGACTAGACAAGACTAGACAAGACTAGACAAGACTAGACAAACTAGACAAGACTAGACAAGACTAGACAAGACTAGACAAGACTAGACAAGACTAGACAAGACTAGACAAGACTAGACAAGACTAGACAAGACTAGACAAGACTAGACAAGACTAGACAAGACTAGACAAGACTAGACAAGACTAGACAAGACTAGACAAGACTAGACAAGACTAGACAAGACTAGACAAGACTAGACAAGACTAGACAAGACTAGACAAGACTAGACAAGACTAGACAAGACTAGACAAGACTAGAGACAAGACTAGACAAGACTAGACAAGACTAGACAAGACTAGAGACAGACAAGACTAGACAAGACTAGACAAGACTAGACAAGACTAGACAAGACTAGACAAGACTAGACAAGACTAGACAAGACTAGACAAGACTAGACAAGACTAGACAAGACTAGACAAGACTAGACAAGACTAGACAAGACTAGACAAGACTAGACAAGACTAGACAAGACTAGACAAGACTAGACAAGACTAGACAAGACTAGAAGACTAGACAAGACTAGACAAGACTAGACAAGACTAGACAAGACTAGACAAGACTAGACAAGACTAGACAAGACTAGACAAGACTAGACAAGACTAGACAAGACTAGACAAGACTAGACAAGACTAGACAAGACTAGACAAGACTAGACAAGACTAGACAAGACTAGACAAGACTAGACAAGACTAGACAAGACTAGACAAGACTAGACAAGACTAGACAAGACTAGACAAGACTAGACAAGACTAGACAAGACTAGACAAGACTAGACAAGACTAGACAAGACTAGACAAGACTAGACAAGACTAGACAAGACTAGACAAGACTAGACAAGACTAGACAAGACTAGACAAGACTAGACAAGACTAGACAAGACTAGACAAGACTAGACAAGACTAGACAAGACTAGAAAGACTAGACAAGACTAGACAAGACTAGACAAGACTAGACAAGACTAGACAAGACTAGACAAGACTAGACAAGACTAGACAAGACTAGACAAGACTAGACAAGACTAGACAAGACTAGACAAGACTAGACAAGACTAGACAAGACTAGACAAGACTAGACAAGACTAGACAAGACTAGACAAGACTAGACAAGACTAGACAAGACTAGACAAGACTAGACAAGACTAGACAAGACTAGACAAGACTAGACAAGACTAGACAAGACTAGACAAGACTAGACAAGACTAGACAAGACTAGACAAGACTAGACAAGACTAGACAAGACTAGACAAGACTAGACAAGACTAGACAAGACTAGACAAGACTAGACAAGACTAGACAAGACTAGACAAGACTAGACAAGACTAGACAAGACTAGACAAGACTAGACAAGACTAGACAAGACTAGACAAGACTAGACAAGACTAGACAAGACTAGACAAGACTAGACAAGACTAGACAAGACTAGACAAGACTAGACAAGACTAGACAAGACTAGACAAGACTAGACAAGACTAGACAAGACTAGACAAGACTAGACAAGACTAGACAAGACTAGACAAGACTAGACAAGACTAGACAAGACTAGACAAGACTAGACAAGACTAGACAAGACTAGACAAGACTAGACAAGACTAGACAAGACTAGACAAGACTAGACAAGACTAGACAAGACTAGACAAGACTAGACAAGACTAGACAAGACTAGACAAGACTAGACAAGACTAGACAAGACTAGACAAGACTAGACAAGACTAGACAAGACTAGACAAGACTAGACAAGACTAGACAAGACTAGACAAGACTAGACAAGACTAGACAAGACTAGACAAGACTAGACAAGACTAGACAAGACTAGACAAGACTAGACAAGACTAGACAAGACTAGACAAGACTAGACAAGACTAGACAAGACTAGACAAGACTAGACAAGACTAGACAAGACTAGACAAGACTAGACAAGACTAGACAAGACTAGACAAGACTAGACAAGACTAGACAAGACTAGACAAGACTAGACAAGACTAGACAAGACTAGACAAGACTAGACAAGACTAGACAAGACTAGACAAGACTAGACAAGACTAGACAAGACTAGACAAGACTAGACAAGACTAGACAAGACTAGACAAGACTAGACAAGACTAGACAAGACTAGACAAGACTAGACAAGACTAGACAAGACTAGACAAGACTAGACAAGACTAGACAAGACTAGACAAGACTAGACAAGACTAGACAAGACTAGACAAGACTAGACAAGACTAGACAAGACTAGACAAGACTAGACAAGACTAGACAAGACTAGACAAGACTAGACAAGACTAGACAAGACTAGACAAGACTAGACAAGACTAGACAAGACTAGACAAGACTAGACAAGACTAGACAAGACTAGACAAGACTAGACAAGACTAGACAAGACTAGACAAGACTAGACAAGACTAGACAAGACTAGACAAGACTAGACAAGACTAGACAAGACTAGACAAGACTAGACAAGACTAGACAAGACTAGACAAGACTAGACAAGACTAGACAAGACTAGACAAGACTAGACAAGACTAGACAAGACTAGACAAGACTAGACAAGACTAGACAAGACTAGACAAGACTAGACAAGACTAGACAAGACTAGACAAGACTAGACAAGACTAGACAAGACTAGACAAGACTAGACAAGACTAGACAAGACTAGACAAGACTAGACAAGACTAGACAAGACTAGACAAGACTAGACAAGACTAGACAAGACTAGACAAGACTAGACAAGACTAGACAAGACTAGACAAGACTAGACAAGACTAGACAAGACTAGACAAGACTAGACAAGACTAGACAAGACTAGACAAGACTAGACAAGACTAGACAAGACTAGACAAGACTAGACAAGACTAGACAAGACTAGACAAGACTAGACAAGACTAGACAAGACTAGACAAGACTAGACAAGACTAAACAAGACAAGACTAGACAAGACTAGACAAGACTAGACAAGACTAGACAAGACTAGACAAGACTAGACAAGACTAGACAAGACTAGACAAGACTAGACAAGACTAGACAAGACTAGACAAGACTAGACAAGACTAGACAAGACTAGACAAGACTAGACAAGACTAGACAAGACTAGACAAGACTAGACAAGACTAGACAAGACTAGACAAGACTAGACAAGACTAGACAAGACTAGACAAGACTAGACAAGACTAGACAAGACTAGACAAGACTAGACAAGACTAGACAAGACTAGACAAGACTAGACAAGACTAGACAAGACTAGACAAGACTAGACAAGACTAGACAAGACTAGACAAGACTAGACAAGACTAGACAAGACTAGACAAGACTAGACAAGACTAGACAAGACTAGACAAGACTAGACAAGACTAGACAAGACTAGACAAGACTAGACAAGACTAGACAAGACTAGACAAGACTAGACAAGACTAGACAAGACTAGACAAGACTAGACAAGACTAGACAAGACTAGACAAGACTAGACAAGACTAGACAAGACTAGACAAGACTAGACAAGACTAGACAAGACTAGACAAGACTAGACAAGACTAGACAAGACTAGACAAGACTAGACAAGACTAGACAAGACTAGACAAGACTAGACAAGACTAGACAAGACTAGACAAGACTAGACAAGACTAGACAAGACTAGACAAGACTAGACAAGACTAGACAAGACTAGACAAGACTAGACAAGACTAGACAAGACTAGACAAGACTAGACAAGACTAGACAAGACTAGACAAGACTAGACAAGACTAGACAAGACTAGACAAGACTAGACAAGACTAGACAAGACTAGACAAGACTAGACAAGACTAGACAAGACTAGACAAGACTAGACAAGACTAGACAAGACTAGACAAGACTAGACAAGACTAGACAAGACTAGACAAGACTAGACAAGACTAGACAAGACTAGACAAGACTAGACAAGACTAGACAAGACTAGACAAGACTAGACAAGACTAGACAAGACTAGACAAGACTAGACAAGACTAGACAAGACTAGACAAGACTAGACAAGACTAGACAAGACTAGACAAGACTAGACAAGACTAGACAAGACTAGACAAGACTAGACAAGACTAGACAAGACTAGACAAGACTAGACAAGACTAGACAAGACTAGACAAGACTAGACAAGACTAGACAAGACTAGACAAGACTAGACAAGACTAGACAAGACTAGACAAGACTAGACAAGACTAGACAAGACTAGACAAGACTAGACAAGACTAGACAAGACTAGACAAGACTAGACAAGACTAGACAAGACTAGACAAGACTAGACAAGACTAGACAAGACTAGACAAGACTAGACAAGACTAGACAAGACTAGACAAGACTAGACAAGACTAGACAAGACTAGACAAGACTAGACAAGACTAGACAAGACTAGACAAGACTAGACAAGACTAGACAAGACTAGACAAGACTAGACAAGACTAGACAAGACTAGACAAGACTAGACAAGACTAGACAAGACTAGACAAGACTAGACAAGACTAGACAAGACTAGACAAGACTAGACAAGACTAGACAAGACTAGACAAGACTAGACAAGACTAGACAAGACTAGACAAGACTAGACAAGACTAGACAAGACTAGACAAGACTAGACAAGACTAGACAAGACTAGACAAGACTAGACAAGACTAGACAAGACTAGACAAGACTAGACAAGACTAGACAAGACTAGACAAGACTAGACAAGACTAGACAAGACTAGACAAGACTAGACAAGACTAGACAAGACTAGACAAGACTAGACAAGACTAGACAAGACTAGACAAGACTAGACAAGACTAGACAAGACTAGACAAGACTAGACAAGACAACAAGACTAGACAAGACTAGACAAGACTAGACAAGACTAGACAAGACTAGACAAGACTAGACAAGACTAGACAAGACTAGACAAGACTAGACAAGACTAGACAAGACTAGACAAGACTAGACAAGACTAGACAAGACTAGACAAGACTAGACAAGACTAGACAAGACTAGACAAGACTAGACAAGACTAGACAAGACTAGACAAGACTAGACAAGACTAGACAAGACTAGACAAGACTAGACAAGACTAGACAAGACTAGACAAGACTAGACAAGACTAGACAAGACTAGACAAGACTAGACAAGACTAGACAAGACTAGACAAGACTAGACAAGACTAGACAAGACTAGACAAGACTAGACAAGACTAGACAAGACTAGACAAGACTAGACAAGACTAGACAAGACTAGACAAGACTAGACAAGACTAGACAAGACTAGACAAGACTAGACAAGACTAGACAAGACTAGACAAGACTAGACAAGACTAGACAAGACTAGACAAGACTAGACAAGACTAGACAAGACTAGACAAGACTAGACAAGACTAGACAAGACTAGACAAGACTAGACAAGACTAGACAAGACTAGACAAGACTAGACAAGACTAGACAAGACTAGACAAGACTAGACAAGACTAGACAAGACTAGACAAGACTAGACAAGACTAGACAAGACTAGACAAGACTAGACAAGACTAGACAAGACTAGACAAGACTAGACAAGACTAGACAAGACTAGACAAGACTAGACAAGACTAGACAAGACTAGACAAGACTAGACAAGACTAGACAAGACTAGACAAGACTAGACAAGACTAGACAAGACTAGACAAGACTAGACAAGACTAGACAAGACTAGACAAGACTAGACAAGACTAGACAAGACTAGACAAGACTAGACAAGACTAGACAAGACTAGACAAGACTAGACAAGACTAGACAAGACTAGACAAGACTAGACAAGACTAGACAAGACTAGACAAGACTAGACAAGACTAGACAAGACTAGACAAGACTAGACAAGACTAGACAAGACTAGACAAGACTAGACAAGACTAGACAAGACTAGACAAGACTAGACAAGACTAGACAAGACTAGACAAGACTAGACAAGACTAGACAAGACTAGACAAGACTAGACAAGACTAGACAAGACTAGACAAGACTAGACAAGACTAGACAAGACTAGACAAGACTAGACAAGACTAGACAAGACTAGACAAGACTAGACAAGACTAGACAAGACTAGACAAGACTAGACAAGACTAGACAAGACTAGACAAGACTAGACAAGACTAGACAAGACTAGACAAGACTAGACAAGACTAGACAAGACTAGACAAGACTAGACAAGACTAGACAAGACTAGACAAGACTAGACAAGACTAGACAAGACTAGACAAGACTAGACAAGACTAGACAAGACTAGACAAGACTAGACAAGACTAGACAAGACTAGACAAGACTAGACAAGACTAGACAAGACTAGACAAGACTAGACAAGACTAGACAAGACTAGACAAGACTAGACAAGACTAGACAAGACTAGACAAGACTAGACAAGACTAGACAAGACTAGACAAGACTAGACAAGACTAGACAAGACTAGACAAGACTAGACAAGACTAGACAAGACTAGACAAGACTAGACAAGACTAGACAAGACTAGACAAGACTAGACAAGACTAGACAAGACTAGACAAGACTAGACAAGACTAGACAAGACTAGACAAGACTAGACAAGACTAGACAAGACTAGACAAGACTAGACAAGACTAGACAAGACTAGACAAGACTAGACAAGACTAGACAAGACTAGACAAGACTAGACAAGACTAGACAAGACTAGACAAGACTAGACAAGACTAGACAAGACTAGACAAGACTAGACAAGACTAGACAAGACTAGACAAGACTAGACAAGACTAGACAAGACTAGACAAGACTAGACAAGACTAGACAAGACTAGACAAGACTAGACAAGACTAGACAAGACTAGACAAGACTAGACAAGACTAGACAAGACTAGACAAGACTAGACAAGAATAGACTAGACAAGACTAGACAAGACTAGACAAGACTAGACAAGACTAGACAAGACTAGACAAGACTAGACAAGACTAGACAAGACTAGACAAGACTAGACAAGACTAGACAAGACTAGACAAGACTAGACAAGACTAGACAAGACTAGACAAGACTAGACAAGACTAGACAAGACTAGACAAGACTAGACAAGACTAGACAAGACTAGACAAGACTAGACAAGACTAGACAAGACTAGACAAGACTAGACAAGACTAGACAAGACTAGACAAGACTAGACAAGACTAGACAAGACTAGACAAGACTAGACAAGACTAGACAAGACTAGACAAGACTAGACAAGACTAGACAAGACTAGACAAGACTAGACAAGACTAGACAAGACTAGACAAGACTAGACAAGACTAGACAAGACTAGACAAGACTAGACAAGACTAGACAAGACTAGACAAGACTAGACAAGACTAGACAAGACTAGACAAGACTAGACAAGACTAGACAAGACTAGACAAGACTAGACAAGACTAGACAAGACTAGACAAGACTAGACAAGACTAGACAAGACTAGACAAGACTAGACAAGACTAGACAAGACTAGACAAGACTAGACAAGACTAGACAAGACTAGACAAGACTAGACAAGACTAGACAAGACTAGACAAGACTAGACAAGACTAGACAAGACTAGACAAGACTAGACAAGACTAGACAAGACTAGACAAGACTAGACAAGACTAGACAAGACTAGACAAGACTAGACAAGACTAGACAAGACTAGACAAGACTAGACAAGACTAGACAAGACTAGACAAGACTAGACAAGACTAGACAAGACTAGACAAGACTAGACAAGACTAGACAAGACTAGACAAGACTAGACAAGACTAGACAAGACTAGACAAGACTAGACAAGACTAGACAAGACTAGACAAGACTAGACAAGACTAGACAAGACTAGACAAGACTAGACAAGACTAGACAAGACTAGACAAGACTAGACAAGACTAGACAAGACTAGACAAGACTAGACAAGACTAGACAAGACTAGACAAGACTAGACAAGACTAGACAAGACTAGACAAGACTAGACAAGACTAGACAAGACTAGACAAGACTAGACAAGACTAGACAAGACTAGACAAGACTAGACAAGACTAGACAAGACTAGACAAGACTAGACAAGACTAGACAAGACTAGACAAGACTAGACAAGACTAGACAAGACTAGACAAGACTAGACAAGACTAGACAAGACTAGACAAGACTAGACAAGACTAGACAAGACTAGACAAGACTAGACAAGACTAGACAAGACTAGACAAGACTAGACAAGACTAGACAAGACTAGACAAGACTAGACAAGACTAGACAAGACTAGACAAGACTAGACAAGACTAGACAAGACTAGACAAGACTAGACAAGACTAGACAAGACTAGACAAGACTAGACAAGACTAGACAAGACTAGACAAGACTAGACAAGACTAGACAAGACTAGACAAGACTAGACAAGACTAGACAAGACTAGACAAGACTAGACAAGACTAGACAAGACTAGACAAGACTAGACAAGACTAGACAAGACTAGACAAGACTAGACAAGACTAGACAAGACTAGACAAGACTAGACAAGACTAGACAAGACTAGACAAGACTAGACAAGACTAGACAAGACTAGACAAGACTAGACAAGACTAGACAAGACTAGACAAGACTAGACAAGACTAGACAAGACTAGACAAGACTAGACAAGACTAGACAAGACTAGACAAGACTAGACAAGACTAGACAAGACTAGACAAGACTAGACAAGACTAGACAAGACTAGACAAGACTAGACAAGACTAGACAAGACTAGACAAGACTAGACAAGACTAGACAAGACTAGACAAGACTAGACAAGACTAGACAAGACTAGACAAGACTAGACAAGACTAGACAAGACTAGACAAGACTAGACAAGACTAGACAAGACTAGACAAGACTAGACAAGACTAGACAAGACTAGACAAGACTAGACAAGACTAGACAAGACTAGACAAGACTAGACAAGACTAGACAAGACTAGACAAGACTAGACAAGACTAGACAAGACTAGACAAGACTAGACAAGACTAGACAAGACTAGACAAGACTAGACAAGACTAGACAAGACTAGACAAGACTAGACAAGACTAGACAAGACTAGACAAGACTAGACAAGACTAGACAAGACTAGACAAGACTAGACAAGACTAGACAAGACTAGACAAGACTAGACAAGACTAGACAAGACTAGACAAGACTAGACAAGACTAGACAAGACTAGACAAGACTAGACAAGACTAGACAAGACTAGACAAGACTAGACAAGACTAGACAAGACTAGACAAGACTAGACAAGACTAGACAAGACTAGACAAGACTAGACAAGACTAGACAAGACTAGACAAGACTAGACAAGACTAGACAAGACTAGACAAGACTAGACAAGACTAGACAAGACTAGACAAGACTAGACAAGACTAGACAAGACTAGACAAGACTAGACAAGACTAGACAAGACTAGACAAGACTAGACAAGACTAGACAAGACTAGACAAGACTAGACAAGACTAGACAAGACTAGACAAGACTAGACAAGACTAGACAAGACTAGACAAGACTAGACAAGACTAGACAAGACTAGACAAGACTAGACAAGACTAGACAAGACTAGACAAGACTAGACAAGACTAGACAAGACTAGACAAGACTAGACAAGACTAGACAAGACTAGACAAGACTAGACAAGACTAGACAAGACTAGACAAGACTAGACAAGACTAGACAAGACTAGACAAGACTAGACAAGACTAGACAAGACTAGACAAGACTAGACAAGACTAGACAAGACTAGACAAGACTAGACAAGACTAGACAAGACTAGACAAGACTAGACAAGACTAGACAAGACTAGACAAGACTAGACAAGACTAGACAAGACTAGACAAGACTAGACAAGACTAGACAAGACTAGACAAGACTAGACAAGACTAGACAAGACTAGACAAGACTAGACAAGACTAGACAAGACTAGACAAGACTAGACAAGACTAGACAAGACTAGACAAGACTAGACAAGACTAGACAAGACTAGACAAGACTAGACAAGACTAGACAAGACTAGACAAGACTAGACAAGACTAGACAAGACTAGACAAGACTAGACAAGACTAGACAAGACTAGACAAGACTAGACAAGACTAGACAAGACTAGACAAGACTAGACAAGACTAGACAAGACTAGACAAGACTAGACAAGACTAGACAAGACTAGACAAGACTAGACAAGACTAGACAAGACTAGACAAGACTAGACAAGACTAGACAAGACTAGACAAGACTAGACAAGACTAGACAAGACTAGACAAGACTAGACAAGACTAGACAAGACTAGACAAGACTAGACAAGACTAGACAAGACTAGACAAGACTAGACAAGACTAGACAAGACTAGACAAGACTAGACAAGACTAGACAAGACTAGACAAGACTAGACAAGACTAGACAAGACTAGACAAGACTAGACAAGACTAGACAAGACTAGACAAGACTAGACAAGACTAGACAAGACTAGACAAGACTAGACAAGACTAGACAAGACTAGACAAGACTAGACAAGACTAGACAAGACTAGACAAGACTAGACAAGACTAGACAAGACTAGACAAGACTAGACAAGACTAGACAAGACTAGACAAGACTAGACAAGACTAGACAAGACTAGACAAGACTAGACAAGACTAGACAAGACTAGACAAGACTAGACAAGACTAGACAAGACTAGACAAGACTAGACAAGACTAGACAAGACTAGACAAGACTAGACAAGACTAGACAAGACTAGACAAGACTAGACAAGACTAGACAAGACTAGACAAGACTAGACAAGACTAGACAAGACTAGACAAGACTAGACAAGACTAGACAAGACTAGACAAGACTAGACAAGACTAGACAAGACTAGACAAGACTAGACAAGACTAGACAAGACTAGACAAGACTAGACAAGACTAGACAAGACTAGACAAGACTAGACAAGACTAGACAAGACTAGACAAGACTAGACAAGACTAGACAAGACTAGACAAGACTAGACAAGACTAGACAAGACTAGACAAGTCTAGACAAGACTAGACAAGACTAGACAAGACTAGACAAGACTAGACAAGACTAGACAAGACTAGACAAGACTAGACAAGACTAGACAAGACTAGACAAGACTAGACAAGACTAGACAAGACTAGACAAGACTAGACAAGACGAGACAAGACGAGACAAGACCAGACAAGACCAGACAAGACCAGACAAGACCAGACAAGACCAGACAAGACCAGACAAGACCAGACAAGACCAGACAAGACCAGACAAGACCAGACAAGACCAGACAAGACCAGACAAGACCAGACAAGACCAGACAAGACTAGACAAGACTAGACAAGACTAGACAAGACTAGACAAGACTAGACAAGACTAGACAAGACTAGACAAGACTAGACAAGACTAGACAAGACTAGACAAGACTAGACAAGACTAGACAAGACTAGACAAGACTAGACAAGACTAGAAAAGACTAGACAAGACAAGACAAGACTAGACAAGACTAGACAAGACTAGACAAGACTAGACAAGACTAGACAAGACTAGACAAGACTAGACAAGACTAGACAAGACTAGACAAGACTAGACAAGACTAGACAAGACTAGACAAGACTAGATGAGACTAGACAAGACTAGATGAGACTAGACAAGACTAGACAAGACTAGACAAGACTAGACAAGACTAGACAAGACTAGACAAGACTAGACAAGACTAGACAAGACTAGACAAGACTAGACAAGACTAGACAAGACTAGACAAGACTAGACAAGACTAGACAAGACTAGACAAGACTAGACAAGACTAGACAAGACTAGACAAGACTAGACAAGACTAGACAAGACTAGACAAGACTAGACAAGACTAGACAAGACTAGACAAGACTAGACAAGACTAGACAAGACTAGACAAGACTAGACAAGACTAGACAAGACTAGACAAGACTAGACAAGACTAGACAAGACTAGACAAGACTAGACAAGACTAGACAAGACTAGACAAGTCTAGACAAGACTAGACAAGACTAGACAAGACTAGACAAGACTAGACAAGACTAGACAAGACTAGACAAGACTAGACAAGACAAGACAAGACTAGACAAGACTAGACAAGACTAGACAAGACTAGACAAGACTAGACAAGACTAGACAAGACTAGACAAGACTAGACAAGACTAGACAAGACTAGACAAGACTAGACAAGACTAGACAAGACTAGACAAGACTAGACAAGACTAGATGAGACTAGACAAGACTAGATGAGACTAGACAAGACTAGATGAGATTAGATGAGACTAGACAAGACTAGACAAGACTAGACAAGACTAGACAAGACTAGACAAGACTAGACAAGACTAGACAAGACTAGACAAGACTAGACAAGACTAGACAAGACTAGACAAGACTAGACAAGACTAGACAAGACTAGACAAGACTAGACAAGACTAGACAAGACTAGACAAGACTAGACAAGACTAGACAAGACGACAAGACTGGACAAGACTGGACAAGACTGGACAAGACTGGACAAGACTGGACAAGACTGGACAAGACTGGACAAGACTGGACAAGACTGGACAAGACTGGACAAGACTGGACAAGACTGGACAAGACTGGACAAGACTGGACAAGACTGGACAAGACTGGACAAGACTGGACAAGACTGGACAAGACTGGACAAGACTGGACAAGACTGGACAAGACTGGACAAGACTGGACAAGACTGGACAAGACTGGACAAGACTGGACAAGACTGGACAAGACTGGACAAGACTGGACAAGACTGGACAAGACTGGACAAGACTGGACAAGACTGGACAAGACTGGACAAGACTGGACAAGACTGGACAAGACTGGACAAGACTGGACAAGACTGGACAAGACTGGACAAGACTGGACAAGACTGGACAAGACTGGACAAGACTGGACAAGACTGGACAAGACTGGACAAGACTGGACAAGACTGGACAAGACTGGACAAGACTGGACATGACTAGACTAGACAAGACTGGACAAGACTGGACAAGACTGGACAAGACTGGACAAGACTGGACAAGACTGGACAAGACTGGACAAGACTGGACAAGACTGGACAAGACTGGACAAGACTGGACAAGACTGGACAAGACTGGACAAGACTGGACAAGACTGGACAAGACTGGACAAGACTGGACAAGACTGGACAAGACTGGACAAGACTGGACAAGACTGGACAAGACTGGACAAGACTGGACAAGACTGGACAAGACTGGACAAGACTGGACAAGACTGGACAAGACTGGACAAGACTGGACAAGACTGGACAAGACTGGACAAGACTGGACAAGACTGGACAAGACTGGACAAGACTGGACAAGACTGGACAAGACTGGACAAGACTGGACAAGACTGGACAAAACTGGACAAGACTGGACAAGACTGGACAAGACTGGACAAGACTGGACAAGACTGGACAAGACTGGACAAGACTGGACAAGACTGGACAAGACTGGACAAGACTGGACAAGACTGGACAAGACTGGACAAGACTGGACAAGTTTGGACAAGACTGGACAAGACTGGACAAGACTGGACAAGACTGGACAAGACTGGACAAGACTGGACAAGACTGGACAAGACTGGACAAGACTGGACAAGACTGGACAAGACTGGACAAGACTGGACAAGACTGGACAAGACTGGACAAGACTGGACAAGACTGGACAAGACTGGACAAGACTGGACAAGTCTGGACAAGACTGGACAAGACTGGACAAGACTGGACAAGACTGGACAAGACTGGACAAGACTGGACAAGACTGGACAAGACTGGACAAGACTGGACATGACTAGACTAGACAAGACTGGACAAGACTGGACAAGACTGGACAAGACTGGACAAGACTGGACTAGACTGGACAAGACTGGACTAGACTGGACAAGACTGGACAAGACTGGACAAGACTGGACAAGACTGGACAAGACTGGACAAGACTGGACAAGACTGGACAAGACTGGACAAGACTGGACAAGACTGGACCAGACTGGACAAGACTGGACAAGACTGGACAACACTGGACAACACTGGACAAGATTAGACATGACTAGACTAGACAACACTGGACAAGACTGGACAAGACTGGACAAGACTGGACAAGACTGGACAAGACTGGACAAGACTGGACAAGACTGGACAAGACTGGACAAGACTGGACAAGACTGGACAAGACTGGACAAGACTGGACAAGACTGGACAAGACTGGACAAGACTGGACAAGACTGGACAAGACTGGACAAGACTGGACAAGACTGGACAAGACTGGACAAGACTGGACAAGACTGGACAAGACTGGACAAGACTGGACAAGACTGGACAAGACTGGACAAGACTGGACAAGACTGGACAAGACTGGACAAGACTGGACAAGACTGGACAAGACTGGACAAGACTGGACAAGACTGGACAAGACTGGACAAGACTGGACAAGACTGGACAAGACTGGACAAGACTGGACAAGACTGGACAAGACTGGACAGGACTGGACAGGACTGGACAGGACTGGACAAGACTGGACAAGACTGGACAAGACTGGACAAGACTGGACAAGACTGGACAAGACTGGACAAGACTAGACAAGACTAGACAAGACTAGACAAGACTAGACAAGACTAGACAAGACTAGGCAAGACTGGACAAGACTGGACAAGACTGGACAAGACTGGACAAGACTGGACAAGACTGGACAAGACTGGACAAGACTGGACAAGACTGGACAAGACTGGACAAGACTAGACAAGACTAGGCAAGACTAGACAAGACTAGACAAGACTAGACAAGACTAGGTAAGACTAGACAAGACTAGACAAGACTAGACAAGACTAGACAAGACTAGACAAGACTAGACAAGACTAGACAAGACTAGACAAGACTAGACAAGTCTAGACAAGACTAGACAAGACTAGACAAGACTAGACAAGACTAGACAAGACTGGACAAGACTGGACAAGACTGGACAAGACTGGACAAGACTGGACAAGACTGGACAAGACTGGACAAGACTGGACAAGACTGGACAAGACTGGACAAGACTGGACAAGACTGGACAAGACTGGACAAGACTGGACAAGACTGGACAAGACTGGACAAGACTGGACAAGACTGGACAAGACTGGACAAGACTGGACAACACTGGACAAGACTAGACATGACTAGACTAGACAACACTGGACAAGACTGGACAAGACTGAACAAGACTGGACAAGACTGGACAAGACTGGACAAGACTGGACAAGACTGGACAAGACTGGACAAGACTGGACAAGACTGGACAAGACTGGACAAGACTGGACAAGACTGGACAAGACTGGACAAGACTGGACAAGACTGGACAAGACTGGACAAGACTGGACAAGACTGGACAAGACTGGACAAGACTGGACAAGACTGGACAAGACTGGACAAGACTGGACAAGACTGGACAAGACTGGACAAGACTGGACAAGGCTGGACAAGACTGGACAAGACTGGACAAGACTGGACAAGACTGGACAAGACTGGACAAGACTGGACAAGACTGGACAAGACTGGACAAGACTGGACAAGACTGGACAAGACTGGACAAGACTAGACAGGACTAGACTCGACAAGACTGGACAAGACTGGACAAGACTGGACAAGACTGGACAAGACTGGACAAGACTGGACAAGACTGGACAAGACTGGACAAGACTGGACAAGACTGGACAAGACTGGACAAGACTGGACAAGACTGGACAAGACTGGACAAGACTGGACAAGACTGGACAAGACTGGACAAGACTGGACAAGACTGGTCAAGACTGGTCAAGACTGGTCAAGACTGGACAGGACTGGACAAGACTGAACAAGACTGGACAAGACTGGACAAGACTGGACAAGACTGGACAAGACTGGACAAGACTGGACAAGACTGGAGAAGACTGGACAAGACTGGACAAGACTGGACAAGACTGAACAAGACTGGACAAGACTGGACAAGACGAGACAAGACCGGACAAGACGAGACAAGACCAGACAAGACCAGACAAGACCAGACAAGACCAGACAAGACCAGACAAGACCAGACAAGACCAGACAAGACCAGACAAGACCAGACAAGACCAAACAAGACCAGACAAGACCAGACAAGACCAGACAAGACCAGACAAGACCAGACAAGACCAGACAAGTCCAGACAAGACCAGACAAGACCAGACAAGACCAGACAAGACCATACAAGACCAGACAAGACCAGACAAGACCAGACAAGACCAGACAAGACCAGACAAGACCAGACAAGACCAGACAAGACCAGACAAGACCAGACAAGACCAGACAAGACCAGACAAGACCAGACAAGACCAGACAAGACCCGACAAGACCAGACAAGACCAGACAAGACCAGACAAGACCAGACAAGACCAGACAAGACCAGACAAGACCAGACAAGACCAGACAAGACCAGACAAGACCAGACAAGACCAGACAAGACCAGACAAGACCAGACAAGACCAGACAAGACCAGACAAGACCAGACAAGACCAGACAAGACCAGACAAGACCAGACAAGACCAGACAAGACCAGACAAGACCAGACAAGACCAGACAAGACCAGACAAGACCAGACAAGACCAGACAAGACCCGACAAGACTAGACAAGACTAGACAAGACTAGACAAGACTAGACAAGACTAGACAAGACTAGACAAGCCTAGACAAGCCTAGACAAGGCTAGACAAGGCTAGACAAGACTAGACAAGACTAGACAAGACTAGACAAGACTAGACAAGACTAGACAAGACTAGACAAGACTAGACAAGACTAGACAAGACTAGACAAGACTAGACAAGACTAGACAAGACTAGACAAGACTAGACAAGACTAGACAAGACTAGACAAGACTAGACAAGACTAGACAAGACTAGACAAGACTAGACAAGACTAGACAAGACTAGACAAGACTAGACAAGACTAGACAAGACTAGACAAGACTAGACCAGACTAGACAAGACTAGACAAGACTAGACAAGACTAGACAAGACTAGACAAGACTAGACAAGACTAGACAAGACTAGACAAGACTAGACAAGACTAGACAAGACTAGACAAGACTAGACAAGACTAGACAAGACTAGACAAGACTAGACAAGACTAGACAAGACTAGACAAGACTAGACAAGACTAGACAAGACTAGACAAGACTAGACAAGACTAGACAAGACTAGACAAGACTAGACAAGACTAGACAAGACTAGACAAGACTAGACAAGACTAGACAAGACTAGACAAAACTAGACAAGACTAGACAAGACTAGACAAGACTAGACAAGACTAGACAAGACTAGACAAGACTAGACAAGACTAGACAAGACTAGACAAGACTAGACAAGACTAGACAAGACTAGACAAGACTAGACAAGACTAGACAAGACTAGACAAGACTAGACAAGACTAGACAAGACTAGACAAGACTAGACAAGACTAGACAAGACTAGACAAGACTAGACAAGACTAGACAAGACTAGACAAGACTAGACAAGACTAGACAAGACTAGACAAGACTAGACAAGACTAGACAAGACTAGACAAGACTAGACAAGACTAGACAGGTCTAGACAAGACTAGGCCGACAATTTGTATTTGACTAGAGTAACAAAACTAGAGTGTGAAGACTAGACAGGCGAGACTAGACAGACAAGACTAGACGGACAAGACTAGGCAGACAATACTAGACAGACTAGGCTATGGAGACAGCTAGTAGATTAGACAAATAATTTGCAATAGATTTAATTACACAGAAGAATATTTCGGAGAAGAATATTCGGAAGTATATTTCATTCAAGGTCCAAGTCTATTCAGTAGATATTGCAGAAGTGGAATGTGAAACTATGAATAAAAGTATGTCTTATAAAAGTATAGTTTATATTGTTGTAAGACGATTATGTCATTTTTATATTGTTGTAAGACGATTATGTCATTTTGTATAATATAAGCTATATGTGCCGCAAAAACAAGGTTTATCTAATAATATATATATCTATATGTATGTTGAAAAAAATATAGCTGGAATATTTTTCTCTATTATTCGTGTGACTAAACTGGTTTGACTAGGAAACTAATAAATGACAGTTGAAAGTGTACTAGTGCACATTCTCGTGTGAGATTTAGTTATATAACCATTAATAATGTCGACCTGCGTCCTACTATATTCTCTAAAAGGACAATAAATTTTGTAGCAAACGTAATGGCGGTAGTAATTCTGAATACTTGTTTAAACCTAGACTTATTAACAATATTTCCCATTCATTATTTAAAAATTTCAACAATCTTATACGGGGTAGTTCAAGAATGTGCAATGTAATAAGTGACCTAACTTATTACATCATGATGCGTGGCATAGGCGTTGTGCGGTTTAGTCTTCCGCATAACGCTTTATCCATTGATCTTTCTATGTTTTGATGATTTTATGGAGTGAATCGTGTTCACAGAGAATCTTGATGTTATGAAAGAATTTGTTTTCTGAATTCAATTCTAGTTATTAAGCAACTGGAATTATATAAGTATAATAAAGTCGTAAAAAATGTAGTTATATGATTTTTATTTTAAAAACATTAGATTTGCATTAAATTTAAACAACAGGCTATATACAAATTAGCAATACCATATAAAACTTTACACGACCAGACAAAGTTGTATAAATGCGGAAAAGACTAGATAAAACATGTAATATCACGCAAGATCAAAAGAAATGAAGCAAGATAATGAGATTAGAGCAGAATATACTGTAGTTCGATTAAGGCCAGATAATGTAAGGTAAGAGCAGTGTAGTCTATCAGAGGTCGACAAAAAAATAGAAAGACAGGCATTACTTGACAATTTGTGTACGACCTAGAATTATAGAATTTTATGATGGCCATCATTTGTAGAATTTAAAAACTGCAACAATTTTTTTTCTTACCTTTATTACAATGGTGTTTGACCGTGAACTTTGATAATACTTAGTTTGTTAGAGTTTAAAACTTAGGATACACATTTTTTTTTAAATAAACTTGTTATTAAAATAAACATGTATATTGTTATAAAATGTTTACATGTTCAGTTTTGTATATCTCTCAATACATGGAATCGAAAATTATCTCTCGTACTTTAAAAAATATATTTTAACATACATTTTTTTAGAATTTTCTTAGGTATTTAGAGTCTAATAAGGATTATTTTTCTTAAAAAAAAAAATCTTCAAAATTACTAGAATAGTTGTACAGAACGTTAAGTACCGGTAGCAGTCTCTACTGTATAATCCTTACAATGTGGTTTAGACGTTTAGATCACAAAATTTAGTTTTGTGCATCCTAATTGTGCAATCCAATATTATCGTTTTAGTTTTGTCAATCAAGGTTTGCGTAACTCAATTTCATGCAATTAGTTTTGTCTATTCATGTTTTCCGAACTCAATATTGTCTATTTAGTTTTGTCTATCATGATTTGATCAACTCAATTATGACCTTTGTTTTATCCATACAGGTTTGCACAACTCAATTTTGTTCATTCAGTTTGGTATATCAAGGTTTGCAATTAATTATCACTTGTTAAAATGATTGTCATGGGTTACGCTATGTTTTTCTTTTATTATTATTATTATTGAAAATAATGTGTGTACAATAAAATATCAGATTATTTTGATTGAAAATGAATATTAAAAGTATTTACTTGTAATAAAGTTAATTCAACAAAGGTTATGGGCCCAGGAAAGACTTCTACTGAAATAAGTCTACTGAGCTAAAAGAAAATAAGGAATTTCTTGAATATTTTTTTATTGAAATGGCTGAATCTGGGAAAATGCATGGCTTACCGACAATAAGAAAATTGGAAGGAAGAAAGGAAGATCTAGATCTAGGAACAATTCAACATCGAAGTTTGGAATCGAAAATTATTTAATAGGCGAAGGCGAAGGAAGAAAAACCCAGTTGTTATGGAAAATAAAACGAAAGAGATTTGGGTAAAACTTGAAAACATATGTAAGGATAAAGGATTTGCAAGGAAATTAACGTTACTCAGAAGTTTATTTAAATTGCAAATGGAACAGTTTCCTTCAATGGAAAGCTATTTAAATGAAATTTTATCTATAACACAGAAATTAATTTCTGTTGGGTCTCCAATTGAGGATGAATTTATTGGAGTGATCTGATGCATGGACTAACTAATCAATATGAACCTATGATTATTGCTTTAGATGCCTCAGGTAAGAAAATTACTTCTGGTTCAGGCAGCACATTATTATTGCAGAAAGAGATTAAAATTGAACTAGACGAATCAGCTTTGTATACGGGAAAATGTAGAGAACCCCCAAAAAATGTTCCAGATGAATTAGCATTATATTCTAGAAACCCTATAAAACAGCCTGTAAGATGCTATACATGTAACAGAGTAGGTCATCGATCTTTCGAATATCCATACAATAAATCAAGTAATAGTGGCAATAATTATAATAAACCATATAGACCAAACAATTATAATTATAACAAAGAAAGTAATGTTAATTTGAAGGACAGGACGTTGTTATTAGCAGCGCTGTCTTCAACTATAAGTCACATAAATAAAAAGGATTGGATCATAGATAGTGGTAGTGTAGTTCTTCTCATTTTACAATGAAGAAAGATTGTATATTAAATCTCAAGAAAAAGGAATTTGACGTGACTGTGGCTAATAATTCACAAATAAAATCTGCAGGTCGTGGAGATGTAGATCTAAATAAAAATTTAACAATTTGTATATGGCAATGTTCTAAACATTAGTCATAATCTATTAACTGTTAGTCAAATGACAGAAACAGGGTTTACAGTTATATTTGACAAAACTGAATGTAAAATAATGTGTGACAAAGCTACTGTAGCTTGGGGTTTTAATAAAAATGGTCTATATAAATTGAGAATCACTGAAAGTACAAATAATCAAGAAGTAGCTAATATTGCTTTAACTGTCGCAAGAGCTTCGAAGGCACCGGGCCTAGGAGAAGGCAACGTTGGCATCGAAGGCTAGGACATGCAAATAGCTTTTCTATGAAATTGTTGGTAGATACATACGCAGATGGTATAGCTATAACAAATTTTTAAAGGAACCAGGCTAGGGTGGCGCTAGATATATATATATATATATATATATATATATATATATATATATATATATATATATATTGACATTTACAGATGATTTTTCAAGGAAAAGTATCGTATATTTGATAAGAAACAAATCAGGAGTCACTGACAGATTGAAGACTTATGGCGATGGTTGAAAAGCAAAGTGGAAGGAATATAAAGGTCTTGAGAGTATGTAAATAAAGAACTGATTGGCTTTTTTTTAAATGTGGAAAAGTACATTAAAGGACAATTATATACAAGCCCCAACAAAATGAAGTATCATAATGTCTGAATAGAATTCTACTAGAAAACTAGATGTATGCTACATGAAGCCGGATTATCTAAGAGATACTGGGGTGAAGCGGTTAATACAGCAAATTATTTGAAAAATGGGACTCCTACAAAAGCTGTTCAAGGAATGACGCCAGAGGAAGCTTGGAGTGGTAAACGGTTGAACTTGTAATATTTGAGAATATTAGGCTGCAAATCATTAATGAAAATTCCCGATGAAAAAAGAAAGAAGCTAGACTATAAAAGTAAGGTAAATATTCGTCGGATATTCAGAAGAAAAGAAATGGTCTTATTATCTTAAAGGCTTATTGATCCAAAGAACCCAACGGAAATAAATGTGGCTCGCGATGTTTGATTTTAATATTTTTTTGTTATATAGGAATTAAGAAACGTAATATGAAAAGTAACATAACGAATGAGGTTCCAGTTACATCTAGTAATAACCAGACAACTACATTTGAAATTGATAATGAAGACGAATTTTTAGAATCAGAATATGAACAGAATCTACAAAGTGAATGAGGGTTCCGAAGATAAAATGGAACAAAAAAACGATACCCGATAACAAACAGACAACCTCCAGCTAAATTCAATGATTACGTTGCATTTTCATGTGATAATAGCCCAAGAACCGTAAAAGAAGCTTTACAGAGGGAAAATATAAATGAGTGCAGTATTTTGTAATAGCTTATATTTTGGGCACATTTCACACTTTGCAAGCGATCAATTTATTGTTTTTTCTCTAGTAGCATCGGACCTCAAATAGAAATGAGTGGATTATGGCTATGACGAATGAGTATGAATCATTGATTGAGAATTGAATTGAATTTGAATCGAATGAGAACTTATATGGGATATAGTTGACCCACCAGAGAACAGGAAAATAGTTGGCAGTAAGAGGGTACTTGCAATTAAGACTGGGCAAGATAGTAAGAAAATCCTATGTAAAGCGCATTTAGTTGCAAAAGGATTTTATGTTACAAGAAAGGTGATCATGAAATCTACTTGGATCAGGAAGAATATATACTAGAATTATTAAATAGATTTAACATGTTAGATTGTAAACCTGTTTCGACACCTATTGATATTAATCAAAAGGTTGGAGAAGTAATCGATTTGCCAAAAAAACCTTATCAAAATTTAATTGGATCATTGATGTATCTTGCTGTATTAACACGCCCAGATATTAGTCATGCAATAAGTAAACTTAGTCAGTATACCACCAAATATGCAGAAGAGCAATGGAAAGCTGCAAAACGGGTATTACGTAACCTTAAAGGAACAATTGATTAATACAGCAATGGTTTACGTACTCGCTCGAGCGTGCGATGGTGCGAAGCTACCATCTATAGGATTATGCCTGAACGCCTCTAAGGCTGAATCCTTGCTAGCCGAATAAGGCGACGATAGTGTAAGGAGCATCTATTGGGTCCGAGAAGCTAACCATTACAAGATAGGTATGTATGCCCGCCGGCTTTCTGACAAATGATAGAAGATCATATACAGGCTACGTGTTCACACTAGCAGGCAGAGCTGAGATTCAGCTCTTCCTGCTAGTGAGTCCAGAATGCAAAGAAGCGTGGATTTGTCGATGGTAGAATCCGAATATGTTGCAATAGCTGAGTCAGGCAAAGAAGCAATCCACCTAACAAGACTTTGGAATTAACTTAATAATGAAAGTTATCACAATCATGAAACCAATGCAACTATAGTTATTTATAATGATAATCAAGGAGCTCAAAAGTCGGCTTGTGATTCTGTCCAACACGAAAAACTAAATATATAGATTTAAAATATCACTTTATTCGAGACATTATTGATGTTTTTCTTTTATTATTATTATTGAAAATAATGTGTGTATAATAAAATATAAGATTGACTAACAAGGCAAGCTGACTTTTAACGACAAGGACAACTGCCACCGTTTTGCTCAGTACTTTAAAAAAACAACTGTGATCCACCCAGCGAAGATTTCGACTATATACAAACCACCCCAAACCCTAACTTGCTACCCCCTTCATTGGAAGAAGTTGGCCAGATCATTCAACTTCTTAAGAATAATAAGGCAGAGAGGACTCTATTGTTGCTAACTGTGGAAAGGTGCTGGAAGATAATGCCGTGCGGAAGCTAACCGAGATCATCCAGGTCATCTGGAGAACAGAGAAATTACCACCGGATTAGAAATCGGCTCTGATCCATTTGCTTCACGTAAAAGGAGATTCTAATGATCTAAACAACTACCGTGGAATTTCTCTCGCCCCGGTAACATACAACATGCTCTCCAAGGCGTTACAAACAAGGGCAGAAAATCAGCTGGATAGTCAATTAGGAGAATACTAGGGAGGCTTCAGGACGACCCGATCCTGTGTTGAACAGATCCCCAATCTTAAAACTGTACTTGCATACTCCAAGGTGAGAAACCGCAAGGTAGTCGTCACCTTTGTTGATTTTAGGAAAGCCTACGATTCCATTAATAGAGAAACGCTTAACAAAGTAATACATGAACTAGGGCTAGACAACAAAACCCGCAGACTCATCCTAGAAACCTTGACCAACACCCATTCCAAGGTTAAATTTAGAGGCGATATCTCAGAAAGCTTCGAAATAAAAACTGGAGTGAGACAAGGACATGGACTTTCCTCACCTCTATTCAACGGTGTCCTTGAAAAGATTATGAGAGAGAGAATGGAGCAGAGAACTTCTCAAATTGGGTGTTCAGAGTGGTATCTACCAGGGACGTAAGAACAATGGACTGGTTGTAGATTGCATGACCTAGCTGATGACATGGCACTGATTGCTGATTATCTTGAAATGGCAACAATGGTGGTAAATTGCCTCAGAAAGCAGTCTGCCAAAGTGGGTCTTCAAGTGTCGCTGGAGAAAACAGAATTCTTCACCAACATCAGAAAAGCAAACAGAAATATGTTACTAGAGCAGGGAAACATCAAGACTGAGAAATTTAAGTATATCTGCGAATGGATTGAACCCAACTTATCTGAATATCTGAAAGAGCATCATTATGCATGAGAGTCAACAAGTTAGAACTAGCCTATCGACTGACTAAGAGCACCTACAACAAGAAATGCCTGTCGTGCAACCTTAAACTTAAGCACTACACATCAATCTTACGACTAGAAGCCCTGTATGCCATGGAGTGTCTTTTCTTGAACCGAAGATGTCTGGTAGAAAAATTGGAAATCAGAGAGAGGAGAAACCTCAGGAAGATCCTAGGCCCGCTAAAGGAAGATGGGGAATTCCGAAGGCGACATAACTCTGAGCTCTATGAAGGTATTGAGAAACTTGCCGACTGTGCAAGGAAAAGAAGGGTAGCTTTCTATGGCCATATTACAAGATTGCTTCCAAACCGACTAACCAACCATCTTTTCACTTTCTGGCAAAACAAGAAGGTTCGTACCACTTGGTTGATAGACCGAAGAGAACAGATCTCCAAAACAGACAGTCTGTGAGACGCACCCTGAAGGAATTCCGTGGATTTCAGGAAAAACCCCGAAGGAAAGGTACCCCGTGGACAGAAAAGAGAAAGGAGTTACACCTGCAGAAGATGCGACAATACTGGGCAAAGATCATAGCCCAAGAGTTGAAAAAGCGTGGTCCAAAGTAGGCCTATTCGAAACAAGAAGAAGAAAATATAAGATTGTTTTGATTGAAAATGAATATTAAAAGTATTTATTTGTAATAAAGTTAATTTAATAATTTTGTACATGCTGTTTCTACCCTGTTAGGAGACCTAGAAAAAACCTCACGGCCCTAGGCGAGGAAACTCCCACACATCTGCTCAAAGATTGCGGAGCACTGCTAAGCAAGAGACAAATGTAGTACCCTGGGGCCCACTGTTTGAATGCAGACGAGTTGCAGTTCTTGAATCCCACCCAGATCCTACAATAACTAATGGAATCAAGACTAGAGGAGGCGCTCTAAATGGGTATGGGTAGGTATGTTGCAATACAAGTCTGGAACGAAATCTACAAATCTCTAATCTACCCTGATAGGAAAATAGCTAGGGTCTTTTCTAGGGCATTACAAATCAAATCAAATCAATTTATTTCCATAACCAAGCTACAAGCTAATAGAAATGTGTCAAAAGTTAATACAATTTCAAATTAAATTAAAAAGTTACATTAAAACATTTAACAATACATTTAAAATTAAAATTAGATTTAAATTAAAATGTTAATACAATTTAATATAATTAATTAAAATAGAGAATCACTTAGAGTTTTGGTTTTCACTAAAAAATTATTCCACACTATATGGTTCTAAACTATTTAAGTGGTTGCATAACAGTTTTTTAAATAACTTCAAGTTCTGTTCTTCTTTTATCTTCCTAGGTAGGTGATTATATAATGTTATACATTTATAGTAAGGTCCCTTTTCTGTCAATGTTAATCTATAGATTGGTGCTATATATTCCAACTGTTTTCTTCTTGTATCTGTATTGTGATTATTTATGCGTATGATGAAATCGGTTTTGTGTTTGAAGTTAAAAATGAATGCTTCATGGATATATTGACCGTGCAGAGTTAATATATTAGCTTCTATAAATTTAGGTCTGGTTATATTTTAACTTTAATATTATTCTTAATGCTTGTTTTTGTATTTAAAATATGTCCAAAATGTTTTACCAGTACCCCAAAAGATTATTCCAAACCGGGTGTGAGATTGGAAGTTCGCGTAATATACCATTTTTAGAATTTTTGGACTTTTTGTAAAATTCTTAATGAAAATATTGTCCTATTTAGATTATTAGCTAAATGATGAATGTGGGTATCCCAATTTAAACTACCATCGAAGTGTATACCTAAAAGATTCACATTTTGTTTTATGTGTAATATGTTATTGTCCATTTCGACTTGTGATGGATAGTTTAGGCTGGATCTGTTTGTTTTAAAAAATATTATGTTTGTTTTATCTTGCTTTATAGTTAATTAATAATTTGTTTTTAGTAAACCACTGTTTAATTATGTTTAGGGCACTGGTCGCACTAATAACTTCCCTATTTCTCTATTTCCAATAATATTGTTGTAATAATAGTGTTGTACCATCTGCAAAGTTTATAATTGTATATTGGGTGTGCTTTAGGACAAACGTTAAGTCATTTAGGTAAATTAAAAACAGCAATGGTCCTAATATACTACCTTGTGGGATCCCTACTCTTATGCTTCTGACCTTCGATGTTTGATAACCACATTCTGTGTTCAATTTTGTCTGCTGTGTTCTACCAAATAAGTTTGATTTGAACCAATCAAGGTCAAACCTCTGATGCCGTACTTTTCTAATTTACTAACAAGAATTGTGTGGTCTACGGTGTCATAAGCCTTTGAAAGGTCTATCAAGATACCACAAGGAATTTTTTTATTTTCTAAGTGCTCTAAAATGTTATTGACGAAATTAAAACAAGCTGTTTCTATATTGAGCCCCTATATCCATGTTAGTGTTGTCGTTTAACAAATTGTTTTTCTTAAAAAAATAGTAAAAAAAAAAATATTATATATATATACATATAATAATTCTACTAGCCATCACTTTCTAAAATATTTTTGAAAGTGACAGTAAGCTAATAGGTCTATAGTTTTCTACGCAGTTTGTTTTCTTTCTTGAAAACCGGAAAAATAAGGGAGTGTTTCAATTTATCAGGAAAAAACCCCATATTTACTTGACGAATTTATTATATATTTTAATGGTGCTATTATATCTCGTATTACTGCTTTTATAGTACTTATTGGAATTTCATCTACACCTGAACTTTTTTTATTTTTTAAATTGATTATAATGTCCACTATTTCCTCTTGCGTTGTTGGTTTGATGCATATGGAACTTTTGTTTGTGTTGATACAATAGTGTTGTCAGCATAGAAGTTCTTGAACTTATTAACACTTGCCAAAATGTTCTTTTCTTTTGTTGGAAAAGCGCTATTATTTTTTTGTTCTTTTACATTTATAACTTGATTTACTACATTCCATGTAGATTTCATTATGTTAGTAGAATTCTTTATTTCATTTTGCGATGCATGTTTACATTGTTTATTTTGTACATTTACTTTTATCAGCAAATGATGTAAATGTCTTAAAAAATCTTGAAAATTGGTTAGAGGGGCTCGATAAATTCCAATTACTATTGTGGCGATTTTATTTAGAATTGTCCCTACAGCTGCAATTTCAAAGACGAATTCGTTTGCGAGATTATCTATGTCCTTGCTGTCCATTTAATGTTATCATTGCAGAAGATCGCTACTCCTCCATGCTGTCCGGCTTTGCGACAATATGACGCTCCTAGTTGGAAATTTGCGATTTGAAAAATTTGTAGTTGTTCATTATTTTTCCAATGCTCTGTTAAAATTAGAAATTTACAATTCTTGTTTTCGTGGAGCATGTATTCTACTTTTTCAATAGAATTACCAATCGATAGAGTATTTTGATTAATTATTTGTGATTCTTGTTTAAAGTTTTCTTGTAATTTTATAGTTTCCTTTGGTAAATGAAAGTTTTTTGAAAATTCGCGTTGTAACGGCTTCAGTCTAATAGTCAAAATTGAATCGCTTAAGTAGAATTCCCTCTGGCCAGATGGAACTTTCATAGACTTAATTTAATTAAGATTGGATCTAATCCTACCTTGAAGCATTTTTTCAACTACAAAATTCGTTTTTGGTAAACTTGTTTTTTGTTGCAGGAAGTTTTGAACTAACTCCTCCGAGACATGTTCTTTTGCACGGGAAATGTACAGCCACAATTTCTTCGGTTGACTTGAGAAACCTGTAGTTTTATCTTCATCGTTTGTTTTCGCGCAAACAAAAGACGGTTTTATCTCTCGCTGATATAGGCTTATCTCCAATATTTTCTATTTGTTGTTTTTTATTCGAATGGATTGTTTTTATTTCGCATTCATTCTGCTCGGATATCACAAAATTGGTGGTAAATTCCGACACGATCTCAGGTTGAATTTCATTTGTTGGTTTTGAGTTTTGGCACAGAGGGGCGTTGTTTATTAAACTGTGTCGGATGCTATTTGGCTGACTCGGCATGTTTTGTTGATCTTTGAGTATCTGAAATTGTTCTTGTAATGTAAGTAGATAACAATTCATGATTTTATTTTTATCTTCCATTTCACTCAATAACTTTTTTAATAGAAAATTTTCACTTCGCAACATTTCACATTATCGTCTTCGATACAATTAGGCGTTTCTAGGTGAGTCTTTTCTTTACTGTCACTAACATTATTAGCACTTTGTTCATTGTTCTTTTTTTTAGAATGCGGTAGACATCCCGGATGGAAATTCTTATTGCATTTTGAACAAAATACTGGTTCACAAACTTTTTTTTCCACAATAACTGCAGAGCACTTCAACAACGTTTTCACTTTCAGCCATATTGATGGTCTCATTATCATATACCATTAGTTTCCCTCGCTCCTTTCCCTTTTTGATAAATACTTCATCCCTCGCCATCACTACCTCTTTACTTAAGTTCATCTACGAAACTAATTGGCAGGTTCAACTTAAAAGTTACAATATGTATCAAAATATTGGGTCCAGCACTGAGTCTTGTGGAACATCAAGTCATATTTTTCCTCAATCCATTTGTTACATACTTCTATGATAGCCTTTTTAGTCTGCAGGTAGATGAGTACAAATCTCAGTATGTATGTATGTATATCTTGTTAGCGCGCAAAGTTCAATGCCTTACTTTGTCTTTAACGTAGCCAGACAGGAAAAAGTCTAGCGGTTTTTAATGACAGGACCATGGCGGCTAATTTATGTCTCCTCTTCGAAAAATAACACGTCCTTGAAATCGCTGACGCAATTAGTAGGCCTATTCGAAACAAGAAGAAGAAGAAAATATAAGATTGTTTTGATTGAGAATGAGTATTAAAAGTATTTACTTGTAATAAAGTTAATTTAATAATTTTGTATATGCTGTTGCTACCATGTTAGGAGACCTAGAAAAAACCTCACGGCCCTAGGCGAGGAAACTCTCATAGATCTGCTCAAAGACTGCGGAGCACTGTTATTCTGCCGGTAGATAAGTGCAGATCTCAGTATGTATGTATGTATGCCTTACGTTCAATTATATGCTATTATCCGGTCTTATTCTGTTCATTAGTCTTGTTTATTTATATCTGGTATCTAGTTTCGTCTATACCAGTCTTATATAATCATGTCTAATCATCTCTTCTAGTCTAATTTATATTTGTCTTAACAAGTTCTATCCAGTGTTAAGTAGTAATTCGTTCTCCTATAGCATATATATATATATATATATATATATATATATATATATATATATATATATATATATATATATATATATATATATATATTTATATAAATATATATATATATATATATATATATATATATATATATATAATAGTATTGTTATCATTTTAAAAGGAGTTATAACTTACTCTTTGTTTTTGGTCCGCATTGCTTAGTCTATATATTTCCTTCTTACTTGTTCTAAAGATATTTCTCGAATACAACTATTATGTCTAGTCTTGTATATTCTTATATAGTCTTGTCCAGTCTAATCTTGTCTAGTCCTGTCTAGTTGTGTCTAGTCTTGTCTGGTCTTGCCTGGTATTGTCCGTTCTTGTCTGGTATTGTCTGGTTTTGTTTGGTCTTGTCTGGTCCTGTCTGGTTCAGTATGGTCTTGTTTCGTCTAGTTTAGATTTGTCTAGTTTTGTCTAATCTTGTCTAGACTTGTCTGGTCTTGTCTGGTCTTGTCTGGTCTAGAAGGGTCATATCTGTTCTTGTCTTATCTTGTGTACTCTTGTCTCGTCTTGTTTAGTTTTGTCTGATCTTGTCTGATCTTGTCTGGTTTTGTCTGGTCTTGTCTAGTCTTGTCTGGTCTTGTCTGGTCTTGTCTGGTCTTGTCTGGTCTTGTCTGGTCTTGTCTGGTCTTGTCTGGTCTTGTCTGGTCTTGTCTGGCCTTGTCTGGTCTTGTCTGGTCTTGTCTGGTCTTGTCTGGTCTTGTCAGGTCTTGTCTTGTCTTGTCTGGTCTTGTCTGATCTTGTCAGGTCTTGTCTGGTGTTTAATATTGTATTGGCACCACTGTTTTGTGTGTAGTGGCAACACTTTGTTCCTAAATACGGCAGTGCGCAAGGTAGCCTGCAAGTAGAACGACGTAGTTTGTAGAATCAAAGAAATAATTTTGTGTAAGAAATAAAGAAATGAATTTGTGAAACCATCTTACGTTATAGAAAATCATACAAACTTAAAACAAACGGAACACTGCCTGAATATATAAATATATTCAGCCTTTCCGGAGCTCTATAACAATTATTTAGTCTTTTTAGGACTACCAAAAGAAATCTCACGTGAAATTTGTAAGTTATTTTATAGCTTTCAGTCCACCTTCGTGGCACTCAACAAAAACCATAGAAATAACATTGTGTTTAATATCATGTCTTTCCGATACCTTAAGTAGATAGCCATCTGTGGACGCGTTTCGAGATTTATCTCTCATCAGCACAGCTTTGCTTCCATGAACAATAATTTGTAAACCACTTACTTGAAAACCCATGTGGTGTTTAGGGTTAGACGTTTATAAAAGAAATAAAGGTTATTTTGTACACTCTAGAAAGTTTAATTCCTTAACATGAAACCGGATAATTGTGAAAATGATATAGTGAAAATAAGTGCAAAAACAATTAATAATCCAAATAACATTTAACTCAGGAACGCATCATTTCTGCATCAGTCAGCCATTCCAGTCGACGCCGACAAAGGGAAAAAGGCGGGAAATCACACAAACAGTGTTAGTTAGTGCTTTAATTGTCTCCTATTTTTTCCACATACAAATAATATTTCCTTCGTTCCTTTAAAATAAATTTAATTGCAATGGAAGTTAAACAAATAATGACAAAAAAACGTTCTTATAAATCTCAATTAACGATGTTTGATACATATTTATCGACTCTAATTATTGAAAATGAATTAGAGCTGCAGCAGATTGAATGTCTCAAAAAACGCTTGTCAAAAGTCGAGTCATTGTTAGATTTGTTTATTGAAGTCAGCAATGAACTAAGTTGTTTAAAAGATATAGAATTAGATATCAACGAATTAGCCACATTTCAAGATAAGTATTTTTCTCTACATTCAAAGGCATCAATAATAATTGAGACAAATTCTGAGACTCAAGCCCAGAGTTCATCTAGTAGTGAAAATTCAGTTCTTCCAAATACACAGAGAGCTACTAAAGTAGTTTTGCCCACAATAAATTTACCAACATTTGATGGAACTTTTACAGAATGGCGAGAATTCAAAGATAAATTTAATGCATTAATCGACTCTGATATGGAATTAACAAATACACAAAGATTAACTTACATAAAGTCCTCATTAAAAGGGGAGCCTGCTGACTTGTTATGCACCTTGGTAACAATAGCTAGCAATTATGCAATTGCATGGAGTAGGTTAGATAAAAGATACAATAATAAGCGACGAATTATTAACAATCACGATCAAGCAATATTAAATATACAACCTATTTCAATATATCAAGCAATAAGATCACTTACTAATCTAGCTCAAAATTATATAGACTGTCTCAGGGCATTGGATGTAGCAATCGAACATTGTGATATAATATTGGTCCCTATTCGCACATCAAAATTGGACGCTCAAACCAACATAGAATGGGAATCAAAGCTGAATCGAAACATCAATAATGCAGAAAAATCCCATCAGTTGATGTATTTTAGAATTTCTAAATACAAAGCAAAATCCGCTAGAATCAGCCTATAATCGAAACAAATCAGATCATTTAAAACCAAATATGTATCCTAAACCACGAGAAACTAAAGTATTTACTACTGTTATGAATTCATGCATTTACTGTCAAAATGATCATCCAATACAAGAATGTGATTCATTTCTAAAACTAAATGAAATTCAAAGAAACAAAAGAATGCGCGAATTAAAGGTATGTTTAAACTGCTTACGAAAGGGACTTTTTGTACAAGATTGCAAATCTACGTAGTCATGTAGGACTTGTAAACGAAGACATCATTCATTATTGCATGTTGAACATAAACAATCAGGCAAAGAAGGGAACAAGCCTACGGAAACAAAGGAGACCGAATCTTCAGTTGTTAATGCTAGTTGTACCAATCATTCATGTTCAACATCACACGTATTTTTATCCACAGCAAAGATTCATGTATTAACAGACAACGCGGAAGCACGGGAAGTAAGAGTATTATTAGATTCTGCATCACAATCTAATTTCATAACAAAGGAAATGTGTAAATCTCTGCATCTCAAAGAGTTAATTTAAACGTAAAAGGCATAAACAATACCAATTCTGAAATTAATGAACGTGTACAAATTACTATCAAATCAAGACATAATAACTTTAAAACAACTTTAACATGTTTTGTAATACCAATAATCTCAAATAATCTTCGTGTACAGTCAGTAAATCTAAAATACTTTTCACCGAATTTAAAACTGCCTGATCCCACATTCAATGCGTCGGGACCAATTGACTTATTAATTGGAGCAAATTTATTCTATAGTTTGCTATGCCTGGGTCAAATCACGGAAAGGGGTTTACCTACTTTACAAAAAACAAAGCTCGGATGCGTAGTCTCAGGTTTATATACTCAACCAACCTTTAATAAACATTCAGAAATCAACTCATACTTAACTTTAAATGAACTTCATTAGGACGTGAAACGATTTTGGAATCAAGAAGATATAAATTTAAATAAAAGGTTAATCTCACTTGAAGAACAATATTGTGAAACGCTATTTAAAACTACTACAAAGGGGGATAAAACGGGATGGTTCATTGTCATAATACCGTTCAAAGGCAATTTAAATGAATTAGGAGATTCCAAGCTAATTGCAAGCAAAAGATTTCTCTCACTAGAACAACGTTTAAGTAAAAATACAATTTTAAAGCAACAATATACTGCATTTATGAATGAATATCACTCACTACAACATATGACCAAGTTAGAACAATTAAATGAAGATGGATTCTACATACCTCATCATCCTGTACAAAATCAAAACAGTGAAACGACAAAATTACGTGTAGTATTTGATGGATCAAGAAAATTAGAAGATGGATTATCAATAAATGAAACTCAATGCGTCGGTCCAATCATCCAGGATGATGTTGTGTCGATAATATCCCGATTTCGTACTTATAAATATGTAAGGACAGCTGATATCGCCAAGATGTACCGCCAAGTGTTAATTCATCCCGACGATCGTAAATATCAACGTATAGTATGGCGTGAACAACCTGAAGATGAGTTATGCACATATGAATTAAACACAGTTTCTTATGGTACCACCGCTGCACCGTTTTTAGTCATTCGAGCATTATTACAACTTGCCCATGAAAAAGAATTGGAATTTGAAAGGGAATCACAAATTATAAAACAAGATTTCTACGTAGATGATCTTTTAACAGGATCTGACTCACTGCAAGAATTACCCTCAATTAAAACTAATGTAAAAACTATTCTGAAATCAGGAGGATTTGAGTTACGAAAATGGACTAGCAATATAAAAGAACTAGGTGACAACATTGCCAGCAGCAAATCTAAAACCATTCAAATTACAGAGAAGATTCACAAAACATTGGGTGTTTACATTGGGAATTTACATACAGGGTAAACATAAACAAGCCACAAGATCACTTTACTAACAGATCTATTCTAGCAATCACAGCCCAATTATTTGACCCGCTAAGGTTATTAGCATCAAGCCTAATCATAGCCAAATTCATTCTGAAAGATGTTTGGAAATTAAATATAAGTTGAGATGAAGCAATACCCATGGACGTCCACACACGGTAGGTAAAATTCAAGGACAAACTAAAATACTTAAATCAAATAAAAATCCAAAGACATGCTATTAAACCACATTATACAAACATTGAAATTTACACATTGGCAGATGCATCTCAAAGGGGATATGGAGAATGTGTGTATTTAAAATCAACCAATTCGCAACAAGAATGTCAAATAAGTTTATTTACAGCCAAATCAAAGGTAGCACCAATGAAATTAGTAACACTACCTCGGTTAGAATTATGTGCGGCAGTCACTGCTGCTAGGTTAGTAAAGAAAGTCAATGTTGAATTTAAAAATAAATTAGGAATATTACTGGAGTGATTCAACTATAACCATATGTTGGATAAAATCACACTCAACCAAATACAATACATATGTTGCAAATAGGATAACAGAGATTCAATCTCTTAGTGATGTTAAAAATTGGTACCATGTGCAATCACAGAACAACCCAGCTGATTTGATATCGCGTGGGGTCTTACCCGACCAGTTGAGAATACTAGAGTTATATTATGGGCATGGCCCAACATGGCTAACAGAGTTATCACATTTACCTACGGCCCAATTTGGTATTACATAATTACTTGAAGAAAGAAAACAAAAAATTCATTCTTTTCTGACAACCAACAAAAAACCTATATTTATGATAGAAAAATACTCACCATTAAGTAAAATAAAGCGAATAACGGCCTACTTTTTACGTTCCTTACATAATTCATCAGTTACAAAGGGTAACAGGAAAATAGGTCCACTAACTTTGGGGGAAATTAGCAGTGCTGAAACTACATTAATAAAACAAATTCAGAGTAAATGTTTTCACGAAGATGTAACTAAATCCAAAAGGTAAGCTGTTAAACAAGAACAAGAACAAGAATTGCTGCATGCAGGTCCAAAACAATTACTAAATAGTGTCCGAGAAACATTTTGCCCATTAAGTGGTAGAAACACAGCAAAAATAATTGTACGAGAATGTATAAAATGTGTGAGATATCAAGCAAACACAGTCTCCCAATCTATGGGAAATTTACCTCGAAATCGAATTATTATGATGCCTCCATTCAATTCTACTGGAGTTGATTATGGTGGGCCATTTATATAAAGGATAAAGAAGGAAGGGGAGACAAAATCAATAAGGCTTAAATGTATACATCTGGAATTAGTCAGTGATCTGACAACGCAATCATTCATTGCTGCATTAAGAAGATTCATTGGGCGAAGAGGCAAACCAGCTCATATCTATAGTGACAACGGAACAACATTTATCGATGGAAACCATGTATTAGCAAACTTGCGCAATTTTATAAATGAAAAGGCGACAGAGATTTAACCAGCGCATCACAACTGGGAATTCAGTGGGACTTCATTCCACCTTATTCTCCTAACTTTGCTGGACTATGGGAAGCTGGAATAAAGTCATCAAAATTTCACATCTAGCGAGTGGTAGGAGAACTACATCTAACTTACAAAGGTTTTTTGACACTCCTAATCCAAATCGAATTCATATTAAATTCCCGACCTCTCACCCCTTTAACTTCTCACCCTAATGACATGGAAGCATTGACTCCTGCTCACTTTTTAATCGGTCGTCAATTCAACACTATATCTGACCCTAAGGTGAGAGACATTAAGGTTTGCAGATTGAGTAGGTGTGAACATCTGCAACAATTAAGCCGGAGATTTTGGAGCCAATGGTCAAAATCCTACATCACTGAACTTCAGCAGAGATACAAATGGACATCAAACCAAGCCCATCTGAACGTGGGAACAATGGTCCTTATCAAAGATGACAACAGTCCTCCATCACGATGGCATCTTGGAAGAATCACCGCTTTGCACCCAGGCAAAGACAACGTAGTAAGAGTAGTGTGAGTTCAGTGTGTGAGTGGGGAAGTGAAAAAGGCAATATCAAAAGTTTGTGTTTTACCTATAAAGGATAATAGTAATTAAGGTGTTATTTAATAAGAACTTAGTTAAGAATAGATTATTTGTTATATTGATATTTATATTTCAAGGCGGTCCGCATGTTTAATATTGTATTGGCACCACTGGTTTGTGTGAAGTGGCAACACTTTGGTTGTTTTCCAATTACGGGAGCACAGTGCGACTCAGTGCCGCAAAATGCCGCATTAGCAGAGGCTTTGTTGGAACAGATTAGTTTTTAAATGCGACATTAGAGTGCATTAGTCTTACTTTAGCTTTTCGAGAAAAAATCGTAGGTTCGGAAATCTTTATCACATAAATAATGTGTGGTGTGTAAACCAGTGTAAATACTTCATCTCATTGTCTAATATAACTAATAATGCATATATATTAATTTTTAAAATTTGTTTAGATAATGTTTTAAAATGAGTTAAATATTTATTAACGACAATTCAGTATTTATACTCTTGTTGACAAAAATAATGATATACACATCATTATGCCAACTCAATGAAAAAAACACTTAAAATTTCATGTTAATTTATTGGTACCACTTGCGCATTACACCCGAGAGCAGAGCTTTTCCTTGTGCTCCTCGGTGCGAGGCGTTGCTGATGTTGGAACACTCAATGTTGCGCACAGTGCCGCATTGTGCGCTCTAGTGCTGTAATTGGAAAACTACCTTTATTCCTACAGACGGCAGTGCACAAGGTAGCCTGCAAGTAGAAGGACGTACTTTGTAGAATCAAAGAAATAAAGGTTATTTTGTACACTCGAGAAAGTTTAATTCCTTAACATCTGGTCTTGTCTAGTTTTGTCGGGTCTTGTCTGCTATTGTCTGGTATTGTCAGGCCTTGTCTGGTTTTGTCTGGTCTTGTCTAATCTTGTTGGGTCTTGTCTGGTCTTCTCTGGCCTTGTCTGGTCTTGTCTGGTATTGACTGGTCTTGTGTGGTCTTGTCTGATCTTGTCTAGTCTTGTCGGGTCTTGTCTGGTCTTGTCTAGTTTTGTCTAGTTTTCTAATCATTACTAATCTTGTAAATTCATATCTTGTCTATTCGTATCTAGTATCTTATAGTATCTAGTAGTCTTATATAATCATGTCTAGTTGTCTATACGTCTTAAGTAGTTTTATCTAGTGTTCAGTATTTATTCGTTTTCATATAGCATATCTATTTTTTAGATTATTGTTTTGATTTTAAGTGGAGTTATAACTAACTCTTTGTTTTTGCCTCGCATTGGTTAGTCTATACATTTCCTTCTTACTTTCTCTCAAGATATTTCTCCGACTATTACTATCCCGTCCGCTTGTAATTTTGTAGACTTGTCTGCTGCTCTATTATATAATTGACCATAAATTCACCAGGAAATGGCACAGATGAACTCATTTGACACAGATGGCTCATTTTGTATTCCACTTTATTCTGTAATCTAATTTTCATTTCTTCAAATTATCCGAATTATTGCGTGAATTGTTGCAATGAGTGCACGCACTGAAACAAACAATAATCGCAATACAAACAAAACAAGTTGATATTCGTTTCGTAAGTCGATACGTCTCACTCTTTCATTGACTAAAACTATTGCGAAAGAATTTTTTGTTTGAATTTTTTAACCGGCGTCGGTGGGGAGTCTGGCCACTTAATAAAAACACTTTCAGCCGAATCGAAGTTATCATTTCTTTATCGCGCACAAATCCGAAAATTCTGTTAAAAATTGTGAATTTTATGTTTTGACGGTAGTTTCGTGAATTCGTGAGATTTTATTCCTTAATTTTCGAATAAAAGTTTTGTGGTCATACATTCGAGGTTCCAGGTAAATATTTATTTAAGCATTTCTATATGTAGTTTAATTCATAAATCTTAAATTGAACAAATATCTAATTGGATATTTAAGAAAAACGATGACAAAAAAATACATTATCTAATATTAGTTTGGATTAAATATTTTAGATCGTAGTTGATATTAGAGTTTAACTTTTAGTTGTATTATATAAAGAATATTGAAATTTACAAGTTTTGTATATAATAAAATACATTTTTGTAGTAGAATTTATAAACTTGTAAACTTAAATAAAACTTGAATTCAAGTTTTTTTATTTGATATTAAGAAAAAATATAAACAACAGTCATTTGAAAAACTAAAAAGTCTAAAAACTAAAATTCAATAAAACTCGATAATAGTTATTTACATTAGAGTGCGGAAACATTGATTTTACAATGCAACAGCTCGTACCCATTTGCTAGAGCATTGTAAAATCATTTCCGCACGAAATTTGTATAAGATTTTTTGGCCGACAATTATTATTTACGAAACAAATAGATTTAGATTAAATACAATATTGGAAATTATTTAATTTTTGAATGTTGGTACTCACAAACTTTGACATTTTTACTAATTCAAATTTATTTTTAATTATTTAAGTTTGGTTATGTCATTTTTCCAAATGTCAGACACACAGCAAAATTAAAAAAATCATGTAAAGTAGCGTTTTTTTATTTAGATTTTATTGTCTTATACTTAATTTATTTTGTAAGTGTCCCTGAAAGGTTAAAATTTACTGGTCACTTTACCGCATCCTAGCCGTACTTTGCAACATTGTACGGAAAAATATAGTTTCGCTGGACGTATACACGTCAAAGCTAGCTTTACAATTCAGGAGGCTGAATGTTTGTTCATTGATACAATTACTCTAACTGTGGTTAATGGTCTTCTAAAGATTCCACCAGGTCCAGTCTTAATCCTTTTTCTTGGAGGTGTAATATTGTCGGCTGGATGTGTGCCGGAATTTGATTTCCTGTTGTTATTAAATGATTAGTAATTGTTATCCGGGCATAGCGATCGTTTGTGTTCTTTAAACTGGTTTTCGAAGTTTCTTCCTGTTTGGCCTATGTAGGTGCCGTTGCATTAATCGCAATTGAGTTGATAAATGCCTGATTTATTTAACAGATTTTTTTATGATAGCATAACACGTTTTGAAGGGTATTGCTGCTCTTGTAGGCTATGACGGTGTTGTTTTCTTTGCTTAGGTTTCCTATCTTATCGGAAATCTTTCCGAGAAATACATTTGAATGTTTTTTTCTTCTTTTTAGAAACTACTATTTTAAACTAATTTTAGGGATTGATCTCTTGATTTTAAATTAGTTTATAATAGTAATTTCGAAAAGGATATCGTTTGGATCCTTCCAATTTCTTGCCACTTCTCTGACAGGTACTCTCCACTCGGATCATTCTTTTGATCTTTCTGTACCTCCATGTATATTGTGTTCCCTTTTCCTTTTCCGCCATTCTTCTAAGCTGTAATATATCTTTCGTTGTCAGTTCTTAATAAAACTTTACTTCTTTCCAGTAGTGCCCCTTTGATGGTTTTCCAATTTCTGTTGACACTCTATGGTTGGGATGTTTCTCTAACTATTTCCTGGATATTCGTATTTACACCTTCTTTAGCTTGTTCTTTTATTTCTACATTTCTAAGTTTTTCTATCGTGATTCTTTGAGGTATTCTTTTTGTCCTTAATTTATTAAGTTTAAACTTTGCTTTAACCATAATCAGATTATGGTCCGACGACGCATCAGCTTCAAGATAAGTTTTAACTGATGTAATCCCGTTTCTATAGCACATTCTAATTAGAATCTAGTTAGCTCATACACATTCGTGTTTGGAGCAAGTACACGCAAAAAAATTTTATACTGAGTTTCCAACATTGCGGCATTGTTGACCCACGTTTTCACGCGGAATTTTGAAGGTGCTGGAGAAAATAATTCCATAGCCCGGAACGCGGACGCGAGAGTGTAGACACGACTTGAGAGTATCGTTTTTAACGGAAATTGCGTTAAGTAAAGTCTATATACTGCTTATACTATATTAGATGTTGACGTTTTCGATAACTTTAAATTTTATAGAAATTGATCAATAGATGCCGTTTAAAAATATGAATCTGTTTTTAGAATGTCTAACTAAATGTAAAACTAATGAACGTAAAATTAAAACGTTTGAATGCTATATATGCTTCATTTTGTTTATATTCTGCTTTTATAATAAAATACTAATAATTATTTTTATAATTATGAATGTTTTATTTAACAACAATATTAAAAATGTATCGTAAAGGCGAAATAACAGTTATTTATTACATAAGCGGATAAAATTAATCTTTATTATTGTTAAAGAGTGAGTATTAGTGAGTATGAGTGAGTTAAAGAGAGAGTATTGTTAAGCCGAAGAAGTTTTGCTAGATGCTGACCTAATTGCGAAAAGATTACTCGCGGAGATAACAAAAGATATATACAAAAAAATGTAGTTTTGTGATTGGCGATCACGAAAGAACATCAGCAAAGATTTTTAGGAAAAATCCTTAACATAGAATATGATAACAGTTGTCAAGGTTGATATAATCCCGTATAACTCCGTAATCCTCCACCGCACCGGACAATATGCCAACTTTGAATGTAGATGTGTTCAAAATTTTAATTTTCTTTTGTGTCGTAAGCGTATCAGTGAAACAAACAGTTGTCATATTGTCCGGTACGGTGGAGGATTACGGAGCTATACGGGATTATATCAACCTTGCCACCTGTTATCATATTCTATGTTAAGGTTTTTCCTCAAAAATCTTTGCTGATGTTCTTTTGTGATCGCCAATCACAAAACTACATTTTTTTGTATATGTCTTTTGATATTCCCGCGAGTCATCTTTTCGCAATTAGGTCAGCATCTAGCAAAACTTCTTCGGCTTTAACAATACTCTCATAAAGATTAATTTTATCCGCTTGTGTAATAAATAACTATTATTTCGTTTTTACTTGAAGCGAGAATCGCATTTTAAAATAAAACCGACTTGTTCCATGACATGTCATAAAATTATTAAGATTTTCTTGTTGAACAAACCCATTTTTCTAAACTGGCTAATGTCGTTTTTCTTTAAATTCAAATCAGTTCTTTTCGTAAATTTTCTAATGTAACATATCAAAATTTTTACAGCACCATTTAGACCAGGGGTTCCAAAGTTTTTCTTAGGCGGGCCAATTTAATATTACCGATTTTTATGGCGGGCCAACATAAAGGAATAAAATCAAAACAATAACCACGATTTTTTTGTTTTAAATATATTTAACTACTTCGTATTTTTTTATTAGAATACTAAATTTAATATAAATATAAATCTTATTTATAATTATATATTTATTAAATATAATTATATATTTATTAAAACAAAAAAGTTGCTGAAAAACATCACGTGATTAATGGACGACCCCTTGTATGTCCGTCGAATGTATTCTTAATACTGCTTGTAAATGATTATCACTCAATTTTGATCTTAATTTCGACTTATTTATGCTCATAATTGAAAAAGTTTTTTCGCAAATATGTGTGTTCCCAAATAATGAAAACATTAGTTGAGCACGTTTTTGTATTTTCGGATAATTCACGCATGAATCCTACATAAAAATCAATTAAGGAATTGTTCCGATAAGAATTCTTAGCATCGATATTTTCCTGTAATTCTATCAATTCAAATTTCATGTCTTAAATGATTAACAGTTCTCTATATATTTGAGACTACTATATTATTTTTCTGTACAAATGTGTAATAACTAGGCTTTTTCTATAACACGAATACTTTTAGGAATACATACGTTTAGATAGCATTTTACATATAAATTTACTTCCATAACTCGAATTTTCCTTAACTCAACTTTTTCCATAACTCGTAGTAAAAATTTGTTTAATGGTAAAATTTTACATACAAAATAATCTCTATAACTCCAATTTTTTAACCGCCGCATATTTTCCAAAACTTATGATGCCGGATATTGCCTACCATAAACCGCCGATAGTGTCGATAGTGTAATCCTCGGTCAGATTACGCGAAACATTATATTTTTCATATTTTATGATCACCAAAAACTCGAATGAAGCAAAACTAAAAATTTACCAGCGGGTGTGCTTTAGGAAGATTACGACAGGATATTATTCACCCGAGAATCGGTAATCCAAAAAGAGACGATATAATCGAAGATCACCCACAAGGTGCTATATATTATGGAAAACAATTAAAAATTACCGATTTTTCAAAAAATAATATATTATTTAAAATTATTTTTAATTAATTATAATTGTATACCATCATACTAATATTGTATACCTACATATTTATTTTTTGTTTATAAATATATACATATGTACATATGTAATTACTTTGAATTTACGAGCTCCGCAAACATAACCCTAAATGTTGACACTCATGACATTTTCAACGCCAGAATTTATTTATAAAAATCTCAATCATATTTGAGAAAGTACCTATACTAAGAAGGGTTCCAGGAAAATTGTTTGAAACCAATTTATTCTAAAGTAATTTGTTAAAAAATTCGAAAAAAAAATGTTAGAATGGGCCGAAAGGAAATTTCGTCAAATGGAAATTTAATCGAATTCAATTTATTCATTCAGTTATTAATTATAATTTATAGGTATAATATCATGAATATATTATATAAATAATAATATTTATGGCTTTAAAATTGAACAATAACTCCAAACTGTTGATGGTTTCATCGTTTTAAGGCCGATTTTGATATATGCCCAGCTAAGCGATGAAGCGCGATGAAATGTCGCGAACTGTCGTGTCGCTGCTAGGTATTCTCATATATGGGTCATTCTTTTACAAATCGTACGGATTTGAATAAAAAAAAAATTATCACATTTTTGAATGACATACTAATATTTTTCCAGCACCTTCTTATTCATTCAAAAGACACGTATATCGGGATTTTGTTCGGAAATGTGTATTTCTCAAAATATGTACATTTTGCGTTTTGTTGGTTAGCTGGATTTTTGAACATTCAAAATTCATTTTCTCCGGTTCTACTGAACGGATCATTCTCATTTTTTCACCATTTAATATTATGTTAGCTTCTTACTCGCGTGCTAACAATATATTTTTATTGTTAATTAATATAAAATGATAAGGATTAAATTGTTAAAATAATGTTTTCATGCTTATTCCCAAAACGTATGATTTTGAAAAAATACCATATATTTGCTAGGTCTTAATCTAAAAACCCATGTTTCAAAAACTTGGGGTCTCTATTCGATCAGAAGATATTAAAAAATTTCAAGTGCGCGCGCCGCTTCCGAGCGACGTTTTTATTAGCCTTCCTCGGCACGCTGCGATACATTCATGTAGTATTTATAACCTAAAAGCTTTGTGAAAACTGCATAGAGTTCGAACCATATAATGCCAAAATTATCCTCCAAATTATCGAAATCGTCAAAAATACGTACGGATAGATGCTTGAACCCGTTCAATTTGTCTCCTCATCCGACAGTACGGAATTACCAGAGCCTCTGGAAAGTCCTGAGGCAACATTTATTGGTATTGAATATACCTATAACAGAAGACTCTCTGAGACAATAAAATTGCAACACGTGCCGACGTAATTTGTCGAAATTACGTAAAGACAATGAAAATAACAACGTACTTCAGTCTAACGAGAAGGTGTGTTTTACTATTTATTATCTATATTTCACGATCACATGTTTGATGTGCGTATGAATATATTTTTAGCACAAAGGAGTTGATGATTTTAACTCTAACACCTCGCCAAATGATGAAGTGTTTGATGAAGATTATAGGGACGTGGATCATATCCCGGAAAGTCCTGAATCGTTCGAAAGAGACAGAGAAGTAATTGATGAAGCGATTATTGCAGTCAACAAGGGTTTGGGTTTGATTGTAACTTCACCAATTAAAAAGAAGAAAGTTTCTCAAAAGATGTATTCAAAGGATAAAATGCAAAATATATCTGAAGCAATGTCAGAAAGGATTTTCCACATTGCGATTAATGTGAATGATAGCGTTGACAAAAATGATGGTAATGATATTTTGCAAATTTTAAAAGGCAGATTCAATTCAACCATGGAACGTGCAATACAAATTAAATTTTTGACTATTTTAAAAGAATGGTCTTTTCGAAAAATGTTACATCATTTTCCTTCTGCTACGACTCACATGATAACGATTGCGAAGAAAACTGCCGAAGAAAAAGGAACTTTAGCCGATACTAGTCCGAAAAGTCATCCGTCCATAGAAAAAGAAGTATTTGATTTAATAATCAGCTTTTATGAACTGGATGAGAATAGCCGCATGATGCCAGGACAAAAAGATTATGTGTCGGTCAAAGCAGACAATAAACGCATTCACGTGCAAAAACGATTATTGTTAGTGAATTTGAAAGAGCTTCATCAGTTTATCAAAGAAAATTATTTAAAGTCAAATGTTGTTTTTCCAAATTCGCATCTTTGAGGCCAAAACATTGCGTGCTAGCCGGTGCAAGTGGTACCCAATCAGTCTGTGTTTGTGCTGTCCATTAAAATGTAAAATTATGAATCGAAGGGTCGAATATTAAAAACCTGACAGCCTATACACCGAGCCCAATGCAAACTTATCATGACTGTTTGAGCCGTATGATTTGCGTTGAAGCATCAACAAATTGTTGTTTTGGAACGTGCGCTGAGTGTCCTGGTGCAACAGATTTGATCGACGAATTAGAAAACATTTTCGAGTTTAATTTCATTGACGAAACTACTTACAGACAATGGACTAACGTTGATAGGACCACTTTACAAGTTATGATATCCCCAGTTGACGAATATTTACAAAAATTAAAGACCGGTTTAGAAAAATTACTTCTCCACTCATACCTTGTTGAAAAACAAAATATTTTATGGAGAGTTAAAAAAACGATTTGACAGAAAACGAGTGCATTGTAATCTGTGATTTTTCTCAGAACTATACTTTTGTTGTTCAAAATGCCGTACAAGGAATTCACTGGAATAATAACCTAGCAACAGTGCACCCATTTGCAATCTACTACAGGCACGCTGACGGCGAAACTCGAATGAAAAGTTTCGTAATTATATCCGAAAGTTTGCACCATGATACAATTGCGTTTCATGTGTTTCAAAAGCATTTATTGTTAGTAGATTTTAAAAAGAAAAACTTTAAGAAAATTGAAAAAATTACATATTTTCTGATGGGGCAAGTGCGCAGTACAAAAATAGAAAAAAAATTGTCAATCTCACTCATCACCTGAAAGATTTTGGTTAAGCTGCCACTTTTTTCGAACTTCTCACGGCAAAAGTGCGTGCGATGGCCTGGGTGGGACTTTGAAAAGGTTAGCTGCTAGAACTAGTCTTCAAAGAATAACCAATCCAATCCAAACGCCGAAAGAATTATTCGAATGGGCAACCGAGTCACTCCCTGACATTTCATTGAAATTTGTAGAGGATAAAGAATATAATGAAGAAGAACAAATATTAGAGGCATCATTAAAAATGGCTCTAACGGTGAAAGAGACGTTAACATACCATTGCACCGATTACAGAAAAAGAAGGCAGAAGCAAAACATTTTCTTCGCAGGAACATTCAACGGAAGTTAAAATTATGAAATAATTACTTTCTTTGTAAAATGATCAAGAATCCGTTGGAACTATATCCGCGCGTTTGAAATTATTTAATATCTTCTGATTGAATAGAGACCCCGCCTTTTTGAAACATGCTTTTTTTAGATTAGGACCTAGTAAATATATGGTATTTTTTTCAATTTCATGCGACTTGGGGATGTACATGAAAACATGATTTGAACAATTCAATTGTTTTTATTGTATATTAATTAACAATAATAAAATACTTCCACCATGCGATTAAGAAGCTGACCTAATAAGGTGTTAAATAGTGGAAGATCGAGAACGATCCATTTAGTAAAACTGGAGATAATGAATGTTAAATGTTACTGAATCCAGCAAACTACCAACATTAAAAATGTATATATTTCTAAAAATACACATATACGAGCGAAATCCCGATATAGGTGTCGACTTATTTAATGTAAACAAGTGACAAATAAAATTTCTGACGAATCCAAATCATGGAGTCAAAATAGGTGTACGATTTGTAAAAGAATGACCCATATATGCGATTCTAAGCTACGCGATTCTTTGCTGCAAGTGTCAAATCTGCAGTTTCTCTACATTTCAGGTTGTTATATTTTCGAAATGTCAAATCCGTCAAGTTCCGATGATGTCTTAGATCAGTGTTCTTCAACCTTTGTCATCCCGCGGATCCCTTTTTTTGATATTTTTTTTTCATAGAACCCTCTATTTAGTAGCACTTTGATTCAGGGGGGGAATCGCATTACATGTAATGCAAAAGGTGCGTCCCTGCATTTGTTTTAAAAATTTTGTCTCATAATAAATTTATGTCTCATAATAAATAAATTTGCATTTATCCAAAAAAAAATATATAAATTCGATATAAAATATAAAAAAAATATTTGTACTATGCATACATAGAAATGAAATTGTATTTAAAAGAAAAAAATATATAAAAACGAAATAACTTCCTTGTGCGTTTTTATGACTGCATAATTTATCAATATCTGGATGGACCGGTGTTAATTGGAGACGCGTATCATTTTCAGCATCAAGTCGATTTCTATGTTTAGTTTTTGTGGATACGTATGTGGAAAAGGATTTCTCATAGATATAGATTATTAAGAAAGTCATCAATTCCTTAACCGTGCGTTTGGAAATTTACGGATATTCTTCCCTTAATTTTATCCAAAACGGGCCAATGCCATCCGGTCCAAATGTAGATTTTAATGTAATGTCGGTATACATATCTATAAATTGCTCTCTTTCCTTAATTGGCAAGGTATCCATATCACAACACTTATTAAAAGAATTTTCGATCCAACTTAAATATTGCAAATGGGGGGGATATATTCGAAAAATGTCTTTTGCAAACCTGTTAAATGTGCCAAAATAAGATTTTGGTACAAAAAGACATTCCTCCCTTAGCTTTTTTTTCGATTTGATCGAGTTTACTTTGCTATTGACCTTAAAAACTGTAGTATTTGGTCCTTGAAGTGAAAGATTAACTTCGTTCATGTACGAAAATATAACTGCAAGGCAGGCTAGATTTTGAAGCCAATTAGTGTCATTCAATTTTCCAGAAAAATCACGTTCAGATAAAAAGATTCGAATTTCATCATGCCATTGCCAGAGTCTGGTCAGAACCTTTCTCCTGGATAACCATCTTACTTCAGTATGAAGAAGGAGATTTTAATGTAAGCTTCCCAGATCATCGCACAATGGGGCAAATATCCTGGTGTCTGGATTTGATAAAATTAACCTTCTTAGCGACCTCATTGAGAACTTCGTGCAATGCTTTTGGTATCCGTTTAACAGCGAGAGCATGACGATGAAGACAACAATGGCTAACTTTGATGTATAGAACTAGTTTCTTTATATGTGCTATTACGCCCTTTATAATACCATACATAGATTTGGCACCATCATTGCATATACGATGACATAAATTCATAATAAATTATATTATTATATTCAAATTATATTCAATTATACAATTATATTCAAATATAATTCATAATGACAAATTGAATGTTTTTCAAAATATTCATTAAGAAAATTAAATATTTCTTTACCTGTTTTTTGCGTTGGCAGAGCTTTGCAAAAAAGCATATCTTCCTGCAAATTGCATTCGTGTATGTATCACGAAACTAACAGAATTACTAATCCAGCCACATCTGCATATTCGTCCATTTTCAGAGTGAATCCATCTTTAGCATTTTTAAAACGACTTACCACTTACTTCTACTTCGAAGTATCTGACATATCTTTAAATCGCCGTATCAGACAGTAGGAACAGTAGGTCAATTTTGCTTGAAATTTTTTCACCGATTTTTTCACCGATTTGATTAAATCTTTTGTTCAAGGTTAATTATTTTTTGTGCAATCGTATGAGCTTCGCCTTCTGTAGCTACGCACACACTAACTAAATAAGATCCTTTTAGAACACTTCAAATGCATTCTTCTTCTGCTGTAGTTTAAGACATTTTTTCACATACCACACAAAACTCATTTCGCTCATTTTTATCACCAATCCATGTAAATCCAAAATTCAAATAATCTTCATCATACTTTCGTATTTTTCGGCTAGTAGATCCTGATTTATTTTCTTCTTCAATATTATCCGTCAGATCCAATGTTGGCGGACAACTGGTGGAATTTTCAAGAGAGCAAGAAGCTTGTTCTTTGGATTTTGATTCTAATTTCCCAGTTTTTAGCTAATTCTGCATTATATTTCTAAAGGATTTTAGGATAAGTTAAAAAAAATCACTTTTTGATAAAATATTTAAGAATTTATCAGTAAATCTACTATACCAGATATTTGAAATTTTTTATAAGGGCAATGTGCGTCGTCCTCGTCCAATATACGTGACAGCAAATTAATAGTTCCAATATGAAACTCCAATCGACACACGCCAGAGAGCGGCGCATCGTCTCTAGTTGTAAACGCCGCGCCGGTTGAAGTTCAGATTTTTTTAGCATTGATTCGCGGAACCCCTGAAGGTTTTAGTGGAACCCTAGGGTTCCATGGAACACCGGTTGAAAAACACTGTCTTAGATCTACAATAGTCAGAACGTTGAACGTTTCTACGTATTAGATCCACAACAGTCAGAAGTCATACAGTTCAACATAATCGGCCACAAGAGCGATCAATTCCTCTGCCTTTACGTCGATCATTCCACTCATTTTCAACAACACGCCGTTTTTGACACAATCCGCAATTAAAATCATAAACAAACTGGTCAAACGTCATGCGACGAAAGAAAATGCTCACTTTTCTTACAAAACGTAAGAAAATGCTCACGAAATAATCCCAGTGATGGCGCGGGGTACAGTCGGCTGTCGCGTGGCGCAAGTGAGAACGTGGTCGTTTAAAACAATGTAATCCATTATGTATCTGTACTTTTGAAGCACAACATCGCGCGTCATCGCGTAGCTAAGTGTCGCGTATATGAGAATCGGCCTTTATTCAGCTGCAAAATGTAATTTAATATAAAAGTCTTAGTGACTTCGTTGATATTCTTTTTATCTTCTTTAATCGCCAACACAAAAATTGTTATACTTTTTTTTTATACAATTCTCGTGATTTATGGGGGAGTAATGTTTTCGCAATTGCATCGGCATCTAACAAGAACTCTCCTGATATATCCATTTTTAAATAATGAAACACAAATTATTAGACCTTTTCATAGTTTAATTTTTTTCGTGCGCATATATCATATTTCCGCCATGTTTTTCCGGCACTTTTTAACGTATAACCAAAACGTAATATGGACGTATAACCATAACGTAATAACAAAATGTACCCGAAACTTTTATATTCCCGCCTTTTAAATTGAAGTGTCATTTGTGTTATAAAATTATACATAAAAATAATTGTACATGGAACTGCTTGAGATGTTGAAGATCATCGTACTTCTCTTTTGCTATGGGTAACGGGTCATTGTAGGAATTTGTCACCTAGTTAGATTTCAACTGGACGTTGTTGTTGTGTTTGTCTCTTTTATTTCTCCGAGTTGGAAACTCCTAATTTATACTAGAATCTTTATATTCACCAAGAGAGTTGCTTCTGTGGGCTATTTTTGGCGAGGAAGTGATTTTCAAACACCGTATTTTCCTTGTAGGGAAGGGGCATTTTTATATACATTGGTTTCAAAAACCACCACATGATTTGACCAGATCTTGAGTGCACTCAGCGACCTTGAACGGTGTTGAATTTATTCTGTTACTTTGAATAACATCTCTCCACTCCGTTGGAACTTCTACATAGCTGTTTTGGTCATTTAACCCCATATCTTTATCACGTTCAAGTTATGAATGACCTCTCATTGGAAATAATACCTTAAGAGAATCATACCTCTTCTTATAGAGACTGAGGTTGCGATGTGCGATCACCGCACTGCTATTGCGCGACATAGACTACCGTGGCTCTTCCATAATATTCAGGACGTTGTTTTCCCCCTGGAAACCTATTTTATAATGTCAGTTTTATAGGGTCTAACGTGCTTTTTTCGAAATCTTATACAGTGGAATGTAAAGTACAATTCTAAAACTAACAAATGGCAGTATCAGTTTAATATTGACAAAAAATGGACTTGTCTGGGTTCCCTGTACCTTTCATATACTAAAATAGTTTGGCACGTCTTTCTGGAAGGGGGCGGGGGAAATGCGTCAAATCGGGTTTGGAGAATGAAAACGGACATTTTGAGTGATTTTCGAAACAAATTTTGACGGGAGAAAATAGTAAAATATATAAAAAAACTCCACACTATTGACGAATCTTAGTGATATTATGGTGCCCCCGGGTGCGGCGCGAAAACGAAATTTCGCGATCGCGACGATTGAACGATCGCGACGGGAATGGTGCGGGAGCGCCGATTTTTTCCGCGCAAAACTGTAATCTCGAATTTTCGAGTATTCGCTGAAAATATGGAGATATTTTCGAAAAAACGAATAAAAAAATCGCAAAAATCGATCTTATTTATGTTCTATTGCGAGCCGACCGCTGAACGGAACGACTTCCCGTTTGCTGGTCCGGTTTCGTAGGTTCTTCCTCTCTGGGCCTTCGAAGAGGCCGTGCGATTTTTTGTAAAACTGGGCTTGCGGTAGACGTTTTTACAAAACCGGACGTTTGCGGCTGCCGAACCGGAAGTGGGTGGAATTTTGCAATTTCTTCTACACCGTTCGATGGAGGTCGACGGTTTCTTGCGTACGATGTGCCGATTTGCCGATTCTACAAAAGTACAGATGGCATAACTTCCTGCCCTACAGTGGCAGATCGAGAACAGACTGGACCGTGCCATAGGATATTAAAAGTTGCAAAAAGTTCGCAACTGGCAAAGTTATTGCAAAAAACGAAATTAGCATTTTGTGTCCTAGCTGGGAGGCGCATGCGAATTTTTCTGAAATTTTTAACGGTGTCCTTCCGCCGAAAATTGCCGACATTCTGAAACTAAGTTTGCACGTTTCGCTTGCACGATGCGCCCCCAAGAGCCTTGGGAATCGTCGCCCATTCTTCGCGCGTCATATTTCATCACTTTTTCAACATTAACAACTTTTTCGTATAATTCAACGATAAAGATTAAAATTTACAGAACTAACGTTTGTGTTACTCAATTCTAGATTATTATGTAAAAATTATTAATTTTTAATATATAATTAACGACGAAGTTCAATTTTGAAGTCGGCATTTACAAATTTAATAATTCTGTAATATACTCCGAATGTTTTTTTCCCACTATCATTAATATTTTTTTACCATTGTATAACATTTTATTTACCACACCGTTGTCTGCTTTTTTTTAAATAATTATATAATTAACTTTGGCAAACTTTATACAATAATTTATACAATAATATAGTAGTACAATTTATTTTATACAATAATTTACAAAAGAAAATGATTTTATTTTGATTCAATACGTTGCGTTGTGCGCGTGGATAAAACGCTACTAACAATAAAACACGAATACAATACAACTTGATTTAAAATCACCATCACTCAAAATATTATCGGAATTTATTTATCCATTATCACACTAGCGGAATAAAGTAATCTCATTATTGGATAAATCATGTGGATAAAACTTTGATTATAAGGTTATTGTGGATGAAATAATATAAATACAACCATATAAAACAATATATAAAAACAAATATGGCTATATTCCTGAATAGGGACCTGGTATAACTGTAAGCTTAAACGAAGCCTATAGTCCACTTGTTAAAGAAATATGCGGGTTTTTGTGAGAAACTGAGGTTTTCTCTTTGTTACTTGACCGAAAATGTTTGCGTACAGCGATGTTAACTTTTTTGGCAATTTTCTTGTTTATTGAGACCTAAACTGAATGAACCAAATTCCATGAAAAATATATTTCCTTTTTGGTTCATTTAATTTTGTCATAATTGACATCCAAAAGCATTTATTCTTGAGAGTCAAAAGAAATTGAAGATTTTGTTAGTAAGTGGTTAGTTATATTGGGTCCACAATTCAGTATTTTGAAATTTCAACTGCTGTTTCGTGATCAGCGACCTCAAAAACCCATAAATCCTGAGTTCCAATAAAATTTAATGCTTTTTTCGAAGAATTAGACGCCTTTTTGGAATCGCCATTAACAATTTTGAATTGAAAGTTTCGCGAACAGCGATTTCTAAAACTCCCAAATCGCGAGTTGAATACTTTTTTCATCCTCCTGTCATTTTCAATTTAGTCTCGAAATCAGCGAGCCCAAAAACCCCTAAATTCAGGTGTTTCAGCAAAATTGACAATTTTTTTCGAAACATCGCCAAAAATTGAATTGAGGAATCCAGTTTCATGCCACGCCCACGTGATGAGACTAGAAATTACGATATTTGAGCGATTCCTTCATATTTTAACCAACATTCTAGAATTTACGACAACTCTGCAGCGGCCAAAAGATCCAAGGGTCCATGTGCCAAAAGGTACTGTTGCTTTAATCATATATATTGCTTTAAAATATCATGAAAGAATTTTTAAGACACTAATTATTAAAAAGTCTGATTTTAAAGATTTTCAGTAATTGGCAAAACAGCTCTTATGAATGCAAAAAATGAACATTTTAAAAGTCGCTCAAAAACGAGTAACCAAAAATTAAATCGTGAATGGGATCGTTCATATCAAAACGATGAAAGAGTGGACAGAGGTTAGCAATTTTAAGAAAAATGAAGATCCAGGCTACCAATGAAATGGAATTGCTACAGCACAACAAAAGTACTGCATCCCTCAAGATAAGCAGACCTGAAAAACATAATTTACCAAGCGATGTTAAACTCTTATATTCAGACCTGATCCGAGAGTTTGGTCAATACAGAATATTTTAAATATTAAATAAAAAAGTTTAAATAGCTTTAAAAACTATTTATTATTATTGCAAGTATCTATATTATTACAATTTTTTTATTGTACTATTGTATCATACATTAAGTCCCACCAAGGGAGGATATGATGTGAGTTGGTCCGTTTTGTGTATATCGCCTTTCGGCAAGGGTTCAACTTCATGCCATTACTGATTATATAATCACACCAAAAAAATCACATTTGTCTCATAGATATTATGTTAACTAGGTGTCAATCTTGATCAACAAAACTAGGTGTCTGATTGTTTTACATAAATTTTGTCAATTTCCTTGGAACAAATTTTTGGAACGAAGTTCTTTTAGGGAGGTCTCGGTAGGAGCGATTCGGCTAAAAACGTTACGTTACGTACGATGCCCCAGACGGACTGTCCTGTCTGTTACGCACCTTTCTCTTTCTCTCAGTGTATATTTCTATACCGCATGCTCTCTCTTTTTATCTCTTTCTCTCAGTGTATATTTCTATAATGCGTGCTCTCTCTTTCTTTCGCAGAGTGACAGACAAGCGTGGTCTGTTTATAACCTTAAAAGTAAACAAGAACAAGAAAAAAAATTGTTCAAAAGTATTTTTCTTTTTTGTTGTTTTAAATCATAGGAGAGTTATATTGTTTTTGTTATACTCATTATTTTAATTAGATTTTGAGAAATGGAAAGTCAAGAAAGGATACAAAATACTGAAAAAAAGTAAGTTTATAAAAATAAAACTGTACAATTTGAAGCAATTGCTAACTGTTTACACATGTTTATCGTACATGTAATTTGAGTGATTGATATTTACTATATTTATATATGTGGTAGTCATATAGTGAAATCAGTCAGATTGTTTCGAACTGAACCATTGCATGATCTGTCGGCAGTTCGAGTAGTTCATCTATTTCGTGTAGCTCCTCATGAAATCTCATGCAAGCTCAGCTCGTGAACTTTTATGAGAAACTAGTTTAACTGGGATTTACTCTTACTCTTACTCTGGGATCTTACTTACCAATTCGAAGTTTCCAGAAATGCCGAAGTGCTATCATCTGATATTATAAAGCTACGTGTCTTAATTATCAGACCTATTAATAAAGAGATAAATAAAGAAACATATTTAAGATGGTTTCACGAACTAGCTAGTCGTATCAAGTATTTCAAATAGAATACACGAACTGCCGGCAGATCATGCAATAACTCGGTTTTACACAATCTAACATATTTCACTATATCACTATGACATTTACAGTTTAGAGAGACAATAGTGAAAAAGAGTGTCGACAGAGAAAAAAGGAAAAAGAAAAGAAAAAATTATTTATACAAAATACAGAATTAGAAAAGTAGGTTACAATTTTATAATTTGATGCAATTGCTTACTGTTTACATGGGTTTATCGTACATGTGATTCAAGTGCTATTTTTTTTTAATATATTTATATACATTATGGAGAGACGATAGTGAAAACACAAGCACAGCGTCAAAAAAGGTATCGACAGAGAGAGAAAAGAAAAAAATTATGAACTACAGATTTAGATCATGCTGAATAGCGTTCAAATATACAAAGATAAATTTAAATAAAAGAAGAAATGTGTTGACCCTGAATCATTATAATCATCGATAAAAGATTCATTACCGACTATTTTAATCGAAAATAATGAAGAAACTGGAAAAGTAAAATGTAGCCACTTTTGATAAATACAGGTGGTCCGTCAAGGTGATGAAATTTCTCCATTACTTTTCAATTGTGCCCTTTAAAAAGTTGTTAGGGAATGGAGAAAAGCAGGGGCACCATCTCACCGACTAGGGCCAAAGATTAAGGGTATTCAAATAGACTGCCTAGCATTTGCTGATGATATGGCACTAATTGCTGAAGACATCTCTGATGTACAGAAGCAGATTACTATCTTGGAAGAACAAGCAGCAAAAATAGGGCTTCATATCTCTTATGAAAAAACTAAATTTATGACTAACATAAAAAATGCGCCACATGAAATTTATATTAACGTTAACAAAATTGCTAGAGTAAAGGAATTTAAATACTTAGGGGAATGGGTTACAGAAAATGGCAATGAAAATAAATCTGTAACATCAAGAATCCAGAAAATGGAGGTTGCATTTCAATACACCAAAAATGTTTATAACAAGCAATGCCTGTCATGGAATAGTAAAATTCGTCATTATTTAACAGTGATTAAACCGGAAGCTCTTTATGCTTCAGAAACACTAAATTTAGAAATCAAAACATTAAAGGTACAATTAAATATTAAGGAAATGAAAATTATGAGAAAGATCTTAGGGCCCAGAATTAAGAATGGCATACACTATCCCAAACCCAATTCTGAAATATATAGAAAAATTCTAATATTACCGATACCATGAGAATGAGACGAATTCAATTTTTGGGTCATTTGCAAAGAATGAATCATACGAGGCTTACTTACCGAATCCGCAAATTTCTACAGAACAAACGTACAAGATCAAAGTGGTACAAACAAGTGGAGAGGGACCTAGTGGAGAAGGGATCGCCAGATCTCATGAATAGAAATTTGATCAGGAATATTGTTCATACAAGGGGATTTGAGGAAGATCTGAAGAAATCAACACGACGTGCATGGTCGGAGGAACAGAAAGTACAACAATCCATGAAGATGAAAAGCTATTGGGCAAGGAGGAAGGCTCAACATACGTTGATTCCGCGTGGTCCTAAGTGACCCATCCGCGAGAAGAAGTCACTTTCTGAATTAAATTCAATCATCAGGAAATAATGAAGCTCAGCAAGTAATTAGTCCCAGTTCTCAATCATTCCAAGCCCCATACGAGGAACATGATAAATGTTCAATGCCAAATGTCTTGCTGCATCATGACACAAACATTGCTGGCGACGTTAATTGCCTATTTTCATCTCTTATAAGAATTTTACAACTTCAAATATCTGCATCGTTTCTTGGACAGCAACTTTATAATTTACCTTACTTAAATGCTTGTCAAAATCCAACTAGTGGAGGAGAAATACTTTGTAGTGGGCTTGAATATGAAGATTTAGATTATTTATTCATATTTTCCAGAACATACAATCAAAATATGTGTGTGCAATTTCATTATTTTAATAATAATTCAAAAAGATTCAAAAAAAGTTGTTCGATTCTGTTGAATGCGCTAGGAACTTCGTTCCTGACGGGGGTACCCTGACCGCCTACGTTTTTATTTGTCACATGATCCATTTGATTTATAACTTTTTTACAATTGTAAAATTTACACAAAATTGATCAACTTACTTGCCAAATTTATAAACAAATTTTAATGATCGTGGTTGGACAAACAACAAAGAATAACGGAAAAAAATGGTTGCAACCGTTACTACATAGTAATCCATACTTACTCTGAATTGAAAAATTGTTTTTGCCTTTAATTTTTACCTCTAATCAAAATATTATATAACTTGCAATTATATAAAGCTACCATCCCATATTTCTAAAACTCCCAAATCCAAATCTTGAGCATACTTTTAGCCTGTAGCATACTTTTTTCATCCTCCTGTCATTTTCAATTTAGTTTCGAAATCAGCGAGCCCAAAAACCCCAAAATTCAGCATAAGGAGTTTCAGCAATATTGACAATTTTTTTCGAAACATCGACAAAAATTGAATTTAGGAATCTTAAATCCAGTTTCATGACATGCGAGGAGACCAGAAATGACGATATTTGAGCGATTCCTTCATATTTTAACCAACAATCTAGAATTTACGACGAACTATGCAGCGGTCAAAAGATCCAAGGGTCCATGTGCCAAAAGGTACTGTTGCTTTAATCATATATAATGCTTTAAAATATCATGAAAGAAAACACTAAAGATTGAAAAGTATGATTTTAAAGATTTTCAGTCATTGGCAAAACAGCTTTTATGAATGCAAAAAATTAACATTTCAAAAGTCGCTCAAAAACGAGTAACCAAAAATTAAATCGTGAATGGGATCGTTCATATCAAAACGATGGAAGAGTGGACAGAGGTTAGCAATTTTAAGAAAATGTAAAGATCCAGGCTACCAATGAAATGTAATTGCTACAGCACAACAAAGGTACCGCATCCCTCAAGATAAGCAGACCTGAAAAACATAATGGCGTATTTACCAAGCGATGTTAAACTCTTTTATTCAGACCTGATCCGAGAGTTTGGTCAATACAGAATATTTAAATATTAAATAAAAAAGTTTAAATAGCTTTAAAAACTATTTATTTTTATTGCAAGTATCTATATTATTACAATTTTTTTATTGTACTATTGTATCATACATTAAGTCCTATGGAGGTTATGATGTGAGTTAAACCGTTTTGTGTATATCGCTTTTCGGCAAGGGTTCACGTTCATGACATTATTGATTATATAATCACACCAAACAAATCACATTTTGTGAATCACACTAGGTGTCAATCTTTATCAACAAAACTAGGTTTCTGATGTTTTACATAAATTTTGTCAATTTCCTTGGAACAATTTTTTTGAACGAAGTTCCTTTAGGGAGGTCTCGGTAGGAGCGATTCGGCAGAAAACGTTACGTTACGTACGCTGTCCCAGACGGACTGTCCTCTCCGTTACGCGCCTTTCTCTCAGTGTATATTTCTATACCGCACGTTCTCTCTTTTTATCTCTTTCTCTTAGTGTATATTTCTATAATGCGTGCTCTCTCTTTCTTTTGCAGAGTGACAGACGAGCGTAGTCTGTTTATAACCTTAAAAGTAAACAAGAACAAGAAAAAAAAAATGTTCACACGTATTTTTCTTTTTTGTTGTTGAAATCATAGGAGAGTTATATTGTTTATATTATACTCATTACTTTAATTAGATTTTGAGAAATAAAAAGTTGAGAATGGATAAAAAAAACCCGGCCAAGTGCGAGTTGTGACTCGAGCACCGAGGGTTCAGTACAAACTTGTAAGTAAGGTATCTTTTTTTTGTGGAGGACGTAGCAAGCACATTCAGTTAACTTGACAAGTGGCCCTCCTGAAATCACGACCATCTTAGTACCGCTGCAAGCATAACCTCAAGATGTCGCTGTCGTACGATGGAATTCTACCCTATATGTTATTACCCTACAACCCCCATTCACTATGAGTGTTTAGGGGTTCTGGAACTTCACTATTTGTTTTTACTGCTCAATTTTGCCTGTATACCTATATACTCTGTATAAAGGTATACAGGGTATTTTTTTTTAAATAACACGAATATTTTCAAACTTAAAAATAAAAATAAAAAGAATACTTTATTTTAGTATTACACTTATTCACTAACTTATATTCATATCTAACTATTTCTAGATCTAATATAAACTAATATATTAACTATTTCTAGATCTATTTCGATACTCTTAACTTTCAGTTGTTCAATTGACTGTTTTTGGGCAATAGACTACCAACAAAAATATAGGGCGTACGTGATTTAAGTATATGTAGATTATAAACAAAAATTTGACGAAATATAATATATACAGGATGTTACGGGACTTGAGTATGTCGCATGTCGGTTATAAACAAGCAAAATTTAGACATAATATATACCCTGTATATATTATGTATATAGAGTGTACGTGATGAAATGCATAACGAATATAAACAAAGAAAATTCAGAATAAACAGCTTCGTGCCGACACATACCTTTTAACCTTCGGACCTAACCGAGGAGGACCTAACTGTATGCAACCCATATGCTTCTGGTGACTGACAATACCACGCAACACATTGGTGTATTTTCATAAGTTTCTAATAGTAAATTCGCATTTTTCTTGTAATTAAACTACATATTTACGGTTTTCAGATTTTTCCTTTTACATGTGCTGTAAGACACCGCTTCTTACCAAATTTCATGATTCTAGGCCAACGGGAAGTACCCTATAGGTTTTGATTCCCTTGTGAAATCGCAAAATATGCGACATAAACGGTCATATCATTTGATCGCGTTGACTTACAAGTTTGATTTCTTCACAGCTGAAAGAGACCGCAGACCCGAGTATTTGATACAAATTTCAACTTGTTACCTCTACGCGTTCCTGAGAAAAATGGTCTTGACAGACAGACAGACAGACAGACGGACAACAAAGTGATCCTATAAGGGTTCCGTTTTCGGTACGTAACCCTAAAAATACTGAAAAAAGTAAGTTTATAAAAATAAAACTGTACAATTTGAAGCAATTGCTAACTGTTTACACATGTTTATCGTACATGTAATTTGAGTGATTGATTTTTACTATATTTATATATGTCGTAGTCATATAGTGAAATCAGTCAGATTGTTTAGAACTGAACCATTGCATGATCTGTCGGCAGTTCGAATGGTTCATCTAATTCGTGTAGCTCATGAAATCTCATGCAAGCTCAGCTCGTGAAATTTTATGAGGAACTAGTTTGACTGGGATTTACTCTATCTTACTTACCGATTCGAAGTTTCCAGAAATGCCGAAGTGCTATCATCTGATAGTATAAAGCTACGTGTCTTAATTATCATACCTTTCAATATAGAGATAAATAATTATATAAGAGCCAAATTTATAAACAAGTTTTAATGACCGTCCGAATAACGGAAAAGATGGTTGCAACCGTTATTACATAGTAATCCATACTTACTCTGAATTGAAAAATTGTTTTTACCTCTAATTCTTGTCCAAATATTATATAACTTGAAATTATATAAAGCTACCATCCCATATTTTATTTAATGCTAAAGACAAGAATTACCCCCTCAAAAAGTTTTAATCTCCTGGAGTCATTAGAAATATTCAAACAAAGCCGTAATCCATAAGTAAATGTCAAAACGAGCAAAGCGACCTAACCTTACTTAACCTAATCCTTTCACAACTTTTTAATCTAACGCAACCCACTCCAGATAAGTCCCCAACTACAGACATACACTTCCCCCACAAAAACTCTTAGTATGAATGCATTCTCATCAATTTGCAATCCTCATGAAAATGACCTTCAGCAGCCGAAACTCGAGTCATGTAAAGTATGTAGATTTATATAATTTCAAAAGGTATATAATATTTTAACAACAATTAGTGGTATAAATATAGTGAATATTTCAATTCAGACAAAGAATAACTATTACAAGCAAATAATAATGGTAATATTAAAAAAAAAAATTGAAACCGTAAATAAAGTTTCATAAATGTAAACAAAAAGCACCTTATCAAAATCGACAAAATCAAGAAATGATATCATCAACAGGAACACTTTACCAACCTGAACACTTTTTTTATAGAAATCGGAGAGCAAATTACAAAAGATATTGATCAAATATGACTAAAAATAAAGTAAAATCATAATTTCACTAATACACTCCATGTTCTTAAAACCGGTAGATAACATAGAAATCGGAAATGTTACATCCACTTTGAAGAACAATGTCTTACTGAGGAAGGACGGAACAACAGTTAAATTAAACAAACTGCTAAGCAAACACATCAGCGGTCCTCTGTCCCATATCTTTAACCTGTCATACAGCAACTCATAATACCTGAGCACTTTAAAGAAGGTACATTACCGATTTGTAGCAATTATTCAGAATATCTCCATATAGTTAGTCTGTTATGCAAACATTTTTCAAATTCTTTTGCAAGGTTTTTTATAATTGAAATTGGTCAGTAATTATACATTACTATCCATTTCTCTCATAAACAAGCTTGCAAAAGTATTTGAAAAATATTTGCATAACAGACTACGAGATATCCTGAATGAATATACACAACATAACTTAAAAAAAACAATGTGGGTTCTAAAAAGCAATAGAAACTGGTAACACGTAATATCTTCGACAATTTTAAAATTAATGAAAAGACAATTGCGATTCTTCTTGATCTACAATCATTCCATCGTTTCCCAATGAAAACTGTTGGAGAAACTAAATAACATTGGCATAAGGGGTCAGGTATTGGAATTATTCCAATCTTATCTAAAAATTATATACCAGCAAGCACATCTTGGAAAAATAAACAGCAGCACTAAAGAAATACAACCTGGTGAGCCACAGGGTACAATTTTAAGTCCCATAATTTTCAAAACTTTCAGAAACGAGCTATTAAATTTTAATAAATAGAATACAAATATTTCACATACAGATTAAGCAAAAATGAAGGCAGAAATGGCGCAAAACGAAGTTAAGCGGTGGTTGAGTATGAATAAACTGAAATTATATTCATAGCTTTAGATTAACAACGGGACTATATAGATTCATAATTAAACCATTTTCCACTCTTTTTCGTTAACTGCTTAAATTAGTTTACTATTTGTACATCAAGCTTCTAGTATCTAGCTAGTCTGGTTAATGTGAAATAGACTACTTAAGAAGTTTTCTAATTAAATTTAGGTAAATTTTGTAATTGTCTAGAATCTAAACAATTTCAAAATTATAAAAAGTGACATATAAGTAAATGAAAGTGACATTTTTTCATTCTAGAGATGAAAATATTTTCACATCTAGAGACTCTCTCTCAAGCGATTTTCTCGATTAACAGTAAATTAACCAAATTTGCATGGACTTTCTTATTAATTACATGAATTTCAATGAAATATTTTATGCACAAAAGTAAAACGAGCCAGAAACTATTTAAAAAACCGAAATAAAATTAGGACATTTGACTTGAAAAGTATCACCTTCTATGAGAATGCAATATGTTACCATGGAAACGACCAAATCAATAATTAAATTTGTATTGACAGTTCGCTTCGAATTGGATTTATTTAAGTCGAATTATGGATTCTACAACCGAAATCAGTAGAAAAAATTGCATTTACTACTCGAGATGAAAGTGTTTTTTTTTTGTTCGGTGTGATTTCTAACTCGCTGGCGTTCGTGAGCAAACTCCCACCTCACCAAAAAAACGACACTTTCATCTCTTGCTGTAAAATATACTATATCTGATACAAATAATTTTTTTTTTAATTTCTTATAAATTTTTGTGATATAATGTAATACGAAAATGTATAAGAAATTTTAAAAATTATTATATATTTTAATATTTATACTATATTCAAATTGTAGGGCATACTATTTTTACAGTGTAAAAGAATCTATCTCTCGTCCGAAAAATGGGGTCTTTCTCACTTTTGGACTAGCATAGCATCCCTCTGCTTTGCGCATGTAACAAATTTTGTATCTGGGCATTAAAGTTCGGCATTTTGAGAAATACTACGGAGTCGGATTGAGAATAAACTGAAATACACTTTATTTTTCAAAAATCTAATTTCAAAAATTGTAACCTCAAAATGAGTAAAAGACAAAGAACCTATAATTTTAATACTGACCGGGAAGAACCATATTGTTTCGTTAATATTAAATATAAATGTTCTAATTGACTATAACTATTTATAACAGTCACATAGACAATGCCTACTCAAAATTGAAAAGTTTTAATAACATCCACTTTGGTGTGTCCCTCCCTTGATTTAATTAGTAAAGCTGTCCCAAAGTGGATGTTATGAAAACATTTCAATTAAATATAAATGTGTTTGTTTGTTGTGCGGCAGTAGTGTTGCAGTGGCAAAAAAACATAATATTGAACGTCACTTCCACACAACCCATTCCACTTTTAATACCAGCCATCGCTTCTTTGCTCCTTTGAAAATTTCTCGCATGCTCGCAAAGAAGAAAAAGCCTTTCCAGGATTTGGAATTGGTAAAAGAATTATCTTTGACTGGAGCCGATTGCTTATTTGAGGGATTTCCCACCCAGCGTGAGATTATGTCAGCAATACAGAGTCTTCTCGTGATAACACCATCACAAGAAGAATATACAACATTTCAAAAGACTTCAATTAAACTCAATTAAATAGTGATTTTGAGATATGTTAACACAATTATGTGAACTACAATTTGACGAGTCTACAGACATAACAGACACAGCAGAGTTATTTCGTGAATGATATTTCGTGATTGATGATATTTAGATATTGATATTTATGATGATATTTAGTGTAAAAGAAGAACTACTAAAAATTATACCAATGAAAGGAAGAACAACAGGCGAGGATATTTACAACATATTCATAACATGCAAAATCCATAGATATGCCTTTGCACAGGCTGTGGACGAAAACCACTGATGGAGCACAAGCAATGGTTGGTAATATCAATGGATTTATCGCTCTCTGCAGGAAAGACAAATTATTTCCTAACTTTATGTCTTACCATTGCATTATTCACAAGGAAGTTTTGTGTGGAAAGATTCTCCCTTTCGGACACGTCATGAAATTGGTTATTAGAATATATAACTTTACACGAGCACCCCCTTTACAACACCGCATTTTTAAAGACCTATTGGAAAACTCTGAAGAACCGGATCTTATTCTTCATAGTGAAGTACGTTGGCTTAGTAAGGATAATACTTTTTCAAGATTTGTCAATTTAATCGAAGAAATAATATATTATCTAATAATTCTAAAAATACAAATTTTGTTGAATTAACGAATTCTTTCTGGCTTGTGGATTTGGGTTTTATCACAGATATAATGGAAAAATTAAATAATTTCAACTTGGAGTTGCAGGGGAAAATCTTACATATAGCTACAATGATAGGATCTGTAAATTCATTTCAAGCCAAACTGGTTTTGTGGATAACACGTCTTCAAATGAAGAAAGTTGTACATTTTCCAAATATGAAAAAATTGATAAGAGACGCTGAAATTGACTTATTATTTGTTGACCGTCTTCAATTATTTAAAAACCAGTTTGAAAAGCGATTTAAACAGTTTAATATTCTTGAGCCAATGCTCACCTTTTTTGTCAATCCTTTTACTTGCCAAGTAAATGTAACCGATATAGCTGCACAAATTGCAGAGCTTATTCAAGAAGAACTGGAGTTAGAAATTTTGGATCTTCAGAACGACATTGTCCTAAAATCCAATTTATCAGATGAAAACTTGAATTGACAGAAATAAATTTCCATTCTTGAAAAGAGCATCACAAAATAAAACCGTTTTTTGGTTCTACATACTTATGTGAATCATCGTTTGCAGCCATGAATATTATAAAATCAAAATACAGATCTCGACTGACTGACGAACATCTTGATGATTGCTTACGAGCAGGAATATCATCATACACCCCTAATTAAAAAGCAACTGCCAATGAAATGTAGTGTCAAAGATCCCATTGACTTGTAATATTATAAAAAAATAGTAATTTTTCATAAAAATATAAACGTTAATTGTGTTAAAATTTTATTTTTTGAAATAAATCTGTTTTGTACATTATGTGTATTATTAACAATATCCAATAATAAATTTACATAGAAAGGTGCCCGCCACCTGACCGGTACTATAGAATGTGCTCTTAAGTGCAAAAAGGTTGGGGACCCGTAGTCTAGATTAATAACTAGGCTAGGCAGATAGTTCTAATCTTCTACATTGTCTACCTAGATTAGTCAGCTAATTTTAGATTAAGTTACGTATAACTTGCTAGTCTTGGCCGAAACCACCAAACAAGCTAATGCCACATTAGAGAAGCTTTACAAATGGCTCTGCGCAAATAACATATATCTCATCATCAGCAAAACAAACTATAAAGTGTTTCAATGTTGTCGGAGAATCCCATCAAATGATATTTTACTTAAAATTGGTGACTGCGGATTAGAACGGCAGAAGGAAGTCAAATTTCTGGAAAAATTTGTTGAGGAGCACCTCAAATGGAACACAGCTATTGAAGAAATAATTAAAAAGATATACAGTAAAGCGTTTTTGTTGAGACAAGTGCGCCAAACAGTGGCAGAAGATAGTCTTCTTAATGTGTATCATGCAGAAATCCATTCCATATTGGCGTATGGCATATTACTTTGGGGAAATTCGTCAAAAACTCATAGAGCTTTCCTTGTACACAAAAGGTTGCTCCGGGCAATAAACGGCATCAGAACAAGAGCATCCTGCAGGCCGTACTTTAAAATATTAAAAATTATTTCTGTACCATGTATATACATTTGGGAAGCAGGCTGTCACATATTTAAAAATAGACATATAATTGGTACTAACAAAACTCATCATGGCTACAAAACACGAAATTGCCATAATCTAAAAACGTCCAATTTCTATTTCCAAAGGAGCTCCCAATCGGATAGGCATACAGATATATAATCACATACCCAAGAAAATTTAAAAACCAATGCAACTATATCCTCTTCGGAAGAAGCTTGAAATTGTTTCTAATAGATAAATGTTGCTATAGTGTTATTGAGTTTTTTGAAAATAATTGGTAATATTTTAGCCTGCACTAAATGAATTAATTTTGTATTAATCTATTATCTTCTTTTTTGTTTTGTTCTGACTTTTCTGACATGTATTGTTAGCATTATTCGAGAAATAAACCTAAATTAGAATTTGATTTAGTCAGATTCAAAAGATATAAACTGCTTAAACTGTGAGAGATATAGACTGTTTAAACATATATTTTTTTTCTAAGGAAATTCTGACAAAATTTGTAGATTATTAACGAGACTACGTAGATAGTTTTAGCTTTCTGAATTATCTACCTAGATTAGTTGGTTAATTGCGGAATATGTTTCTTGTAATTAACTAGTCTAATTTGTGAGATATAGTTTGCTTCAACATACGTGATTCAACATACTATGGAAAATTCTGACAAAATTGTTGTTTAGATTAATAAGTAGACTAGGTAGATTGTTCTACTCTTCTTCATTATCTACCTAGATTAGATAAGTAATTGTGGAATAAGTTTCTTGTAATTAGCTATGTAGTTCTTGATATAGACACTGCTAATACTTTGATATTTTTTAATGAAAGTCTTAGCTATTTTCTAAACGAAGATTAGGTAGATAGTTCTAGTCTTTTGGTCCATCTACATTAGTTATCTAATTGTTGAATAGGTTTCCTGTCACTAGCTAGTCTAGTTCATGAGATATACACTGCTTACACCAGTGTTTTCTAAGGAAATTTGGACTAAATTTGAAGTTCTCTACATTAATAAATAAACTAGGTAGATAGTTCTAGTCTTGTGCATTGTAGCTTACAATAAGTTAGCTATTTGTTCATTAAGTTTCAAGTAGCTAGTTCTACTATCTAGTTTATATAGTATATAGTTTAATGCGACAAGTCTAAAGCAACAATTGGCACTATTGAACTAATACTCAGCCGGGGCCGAAACTATATAGACTGACCAAATTCAGTTAGCCATTTTTATCTAATTACAAATGAAGTGTAAGGAATCCATTAAATATTAACGATCTGTCATATAAACCAAACATTATATAACGCATTAACAAATTTTTACATTTACACGTAGATGTATTCTATAATTTCGCAGTGCAATAGTATAATATTAAGTTGGTGTCGACCCACTTTTTAAAAGAATAAAAAAGTAATCATTAGATAATCGCCAGTGTTATATAACAATTGTTGGAATTAAATTTCGGCAGCGGATAGTGAAAGAATAGAACGACACACATTTAGAAAGATATAACTTATATATATATATATATATATATATATATATATATATATATATATATATATATGGGTGATTCTCTGTAAGCTCGTAAATGGCTGTCCGGATCATTTTTTCAGTTAATATTGATATAATATAAATTAAAATATCACAAAACGCAAGCGTAGGAATATTTCTTTTTAGAGCAGTTACAGTTAGAATAGTATTAATTATAGTTTTTTAGTAAAAAAATCTCAGGCCACCAAATAAACAGTCCCCTGTGCTGTCCCATTCCCAGAATTAACACTTTGCGATTTTATTTCAAGATATTTATTTATGATATAAAATGTTACGCGTGATGTTTAAAAAGATAATTAATTAACCTACTTGATTCCGAAATAAATAATACCTAAGATCAATTTATTCCTTTCCCATCATTTGATCAAACTTTGTCCAGGATTTTTAAGTACAGTCCCCTGCCAATAGTTCAATATTAAAAATAAAATTATCCACTGTGCCTCTTCATGTTATCTTATGTAGTTATGAATCTAATTAGTTTGAAGTTCGTGTTAGTGGTGCTAGTAGCACTGTGTGATCATTTTATTCAATGTAAGTTCATTGTTTGTTGCGAGAGCGTGCATCGGTGTCATTACGACGCACAGTCCTCTGCTAATTATTTTTTTAATAATTTATTTGTAGAATTTAAAATATTTTATGTAGTTAGATAAGGATTGATCTACATATTTCTTAAGAACTCACAAAGTTCAATACTTTACAATAGTTAACTTGATATTTCACGATTTAACCAAAATACACAGTCCCCTGCCAACAGTCCCCTGGCAACAGTCCCCTGCTTTTTATTCTGACAGGGGACTGTTGTTTATTCCAGGGGACTGTAGAATTGACAGCAGTCTCTCTTTTGTAATTGTTATTGATATATCCTCATAATCAGAATAATTTATTACAAGTTAGTTATCGTCAAATAGGCATGCTTCCTAAATTGAAAAAGTTATCCAAAGAAGAATTATTACAAAAAAAAGATATGCAGAACGTTTGAGATATCAACGAAGAAAAAACGATCCTCGAAAGAGGGAAGAAATGAAAGAAAAGGAGAGGCTAAAATACCAGAGAAAAAAAGAAAAAGGTCAGCGAAAACTTGTCAAAGATATGACTCCACGTGAGCACAGAGCAGCCCTCAAGAATTGGAAAAAAGACTGTACTGTTTACCGGAACAAAAAAAAAACAATTAAATAGTGTTAACACTAACAGTACACGTCAAAACATACCATTTTCAGATTCTGAACGCCTCACACCAGCTTCAGGACGCTTCACACCAGCTTCAGGGCACGTCACACCAACTTCAGGATGCAGTACACCAGTTTCAAAACAGCCTCTTTTAGCTCCAAGTCTCACAGTCACGAGTGCAAATATGCAGCGCAGAAAAATGGCAAAAAAGTGAAGGGAGAAAGAAAACAAAGAGAAAAATGAAAAGATTAGAATACTGAAAAAAAACTTGAGAAGTACATAAAAAGATTAACTAGACTTGAAAGCAAGAGAAGAAAAAGTATTGAAGATACACCGAAAACTAAAATGCAAAAAATGTTAACTCAACCTGATGGTCGAGAAGAAGTTGTCAAGAAGGCATTATTATTCGGTGAAGTTCTTAATAAACAGCTGAAAGAAAATTATTCTAGACGAAGACGTATCGAAGATAAGCAAATATTTAAAAAAGCTGTGTCTGGGCAGATGATTCAAAAGTATAAACATTGGATACCTGAAGATAGTGCTGCTATTTATAGTGGTATTAAGAAATCAGTACCGTACAACTCTCTATCCGTACCTAAATTACGACGAGAGAGATACCCGAAACGTGTAGAACAGATGATTCACAAGTTTTATGAAGACGATAGTAACAGTCGTATGGGAGCAGGAAAAAAGGAATTTATTACCAAAGACAAGCTTAAGAAACAAAAAAGGTATTTACTTGATACAATGCTCAACCTATACAAAAAATTTTTTGCTCATAACTTCCACATTAGTTATCAAACATTCTGTCGGTTACGTCCTTTCTGGGTAGTCAAACCTAATGGTAAAAATCGTGATACATGTCTATGTATAGTCCATAGTAATCTGGACATGAAGTTGAGCGCATTGTACGAAGCAAAAATATTACCTTACAATAATCATCAAAAGTTACTAGAAAATTTATGTTGCGATCAATATAGCATAGAATGTTTGTCAAGAAGTTGTGTGTTTTGCACTAGTAGGACTCCTAGTTTAAAAGAGTTTGATGATAGAAAACTATTGAAGTATAAAATGTGGATTTTTGAGAGGCAAGAGATTCAACGAGATCTAAAAACCAAAAAGTCACGAACAGTTACAAAGTATTTAAAGAAATCTTTTGATTCACGATCCACGTCAATTAATAATAGAATTGCATGAAGATTTGGAAAAATTCATTGCCCATGAAAGGAACATTGTTCACCAGTTTAATGCGATGAAGTCTCTCAAAATTAACCTTCAAGATGATGATGTTCTTATTCACATGGATTTCAGCGAAAATTACTGCACAAAGTATGCAGAAGAGATTCAAGCAATTCATTTCGGTGGATCGCGAGCTCAGCTAAGTCTACATACAGTAGTGATTTATCTAAAGGGATCAATACGTTCGTATTGTACAGTTTCAAAGAACATAGCTCATTCACCTGCTGCCATTTTGGCAAATTTACAACCAATTTTTAAAGATCTTCCGGATAAAATTAAGTGCGTACACTTCTTGAGCGATAGCCCCGTTACGCAGTATCGTAACAAAAAAATGTTTTTTATAATGGCAACTAAAATCTCTGAAGAAATTCCAGGAGTAGAGGCTTTTACGTGGAATTATACAGAGAGTGGACATGGAAAGGGTCCACCAGACGGTATCGGAGCAACATGCAAAAGAATGGCAGACTTTTTTGTAAACGCTGGTGGTGATATTAATGATATCGAACAATTTGTACAATCCATCCAAGAACGATGCCCTAGCATTACATGTATAGTAATTGATAGCCAAGTCATTCAAAAAATGATCGATAATATTGAAATGGAAGCGACGAAACAGAAGGGTTTTAAAGGTACCTTGAAAGTTCATCAAGTCGTAGGTGTATTATCGAAGTCTAGCCTTGGTCCTATCAGCTGTGTGACTTTAACGATGAGAAGTCTCAGTTGCTTTTGCAACAGCAACACTTGTGACCATTTTAAAATAGGCAGTATTACATATGACTCAAAACCCAAATGGAGTGTGGATGAAGTAGTTACTGAATCGGAAGACGATCTTCATTCAGCTGAAGTTACTAACGCAGAACATACTAACTGAACATACTAAATAAATAATTAAAATTGTGTATTATGTGGTTTTGATGTATTAGTTACAGTCCCTTGTCATACCACAAAAAAGTGGGTGCTAAAAGTGGGTAAACTGAAACATTTGACTGATTCACAAATACGACACAACATAATACTGGCAGTAGTACAGGAAACCAGATTTACGGACAAACATGCCTTCGACTCCCAAGGCTATAGAATCCTCAAAGGAAAAGTGGGTCAGCGGGTAATGAAGAACGTACTTAGGTACAGGATTTATAATCAGTCACAGGATACTGGATTCAATCACCAACTTTACCTCACCGAGCAGTCGTGTATCCATCCTCTCTCTGAAATGATCAAACAATGGCTACAGTATAGTCGATGTACATGCCCCAATCAACCAGGACAACAGAAGCAATCCAGGCAGAACTGATAAATTCTGGGGAGACTTAGAAGATATTATCTCTAAACTTCCAGAGAGGCGCACCGTCATACTGCCGGGTGACTTCAATGCTCAATTGGGAAGAGAGAAAAAATACAGACACATAGTGGGCAATTATCCGGCGTATAAGAGTACCAACCGCAACGGAGATCGATTGTTGGATCTGTGTAGGACTTTTAGGTTGCTCATGAAGTCTACAGCCTTCAAACACTTGCCAAGGAAGCAGAAGACTTGGATTTCACATAATACCAACCTGGGTCAATTCCAGATAGATCGTGTGGCCATTTCACGAAAATCTCAAAAGGAAATACAAAACGTGAAGGTACTAAGAAGCGTCAATCTGGACTCAGACCACTACCTCTCAAAGATCAAAATAAGACTCCAGCCTAGAAACACTAGATTACACAGAACCTCCAAAATGGTAAGATTTGACGTACAGCAACTCAAGAACAGCCAAGAAGTAAGTCAGAGACTGGCCAATACAGATCTTAACCGCTGGGACCAACTGAAGGAGAGTCTTCTCAAGGCGGCCAATGAACTCGCCCTTCTTGCTAGAAGAAGGAAGCATTCGTGGTGGACTGAAGACTGTGACAATGCAATAGCCCAAAGACAGACAGCCTGCGTGAAATGGAATTCTAAAAAGACCACGGAAAATTGGCATACATTTTTGGAACAAAGAAAGGTTACAGCCAAGATAATTCGAAGAACCAAACGAACCTTCACACAAAACCAACTAACCCAAATCGAAAAGAGCTTTGCTAAGAATAACTCCAGAGATTTATTTGGAACCTTCAAGCAGACACTCAGAAAATACGCTCCGCCAAGCCTCCACTTCAGAGACTCACAAGGCAAACTGGCTTATAACGACAAGAACAACTGCCACCTTTTGGCTCAGAAGAAAAAATTACTCAACTGTGACCCACCCAGCGAAGACTTCGACCAGAGACAAACCACACCAAACCCGGACTCGCTGCTCCCTTCATTGGAAGAAGTTGGCCAGATCATTCAATTTCTTAAGAATAATAAGGCAGCTGGAGAACGCTCTGTCGTTGCTGAACTGTGGAAAGGTGTTGAAAACAATGCCGTGCGCAAGCTAACCGAGATCATCCAAGACATCTGGGAAACAGAGAAAATACCACCCGATTGGAAATCTGCTCTGATCCATCCGCTTCACAAAAAGGAAGATTTTACTGATCTAAACAATTACCGTAGAATTTCTCTCGTCCAGGTAACATACAAGATTCTCTCGAAGGTATTACAAACAAGGGCAAAAAATCAGCTGGATAGTCAACTGGGAGAATACAAGGAGAGCTTCAGGAAGACCCTATCCTCTGTTGAGTAGATCCTCAATCTTAAAACTGTACTTGCATAATCCAAGATGAGAAGCCGCAAGATGGTCGTCGCCTTTGTTGATTTTAGGAAGGCCTACGATTCCATTGATAGAGAAACGCTTAACAAAGTACTCCAAGAACTAAGGCTAGACAACAAAACCCGCAGACTCATCCTAGAAACTTTGACCAACACCCATTCCAAGGTTAAATTTAGAGGCGAGATTTCAGAAAGCTTCGAAATAAAAACTGGAGTGAGACAAGGAGATGGACTATCCCCACATTTCTTCTGTGTCCTCTTGGTTTGGATTCGAAGTCTTTTGGGCCAAAATATTGACACTAGCTGTTATATCTGGTCTTGTATTGATAAAGATGTATACAAGACATCCTAGAATTTCTGATAATCTTTATTGTTCATCAATTTGATTGATGATTCCGAATGCGATTTGTAGTATCCTATTTCCATCGGAGTCTTCGCTTCTTTCGCATTCTGTAGACCGAATGTCCTTGCAACGTGATCAATGTATTTTGATTGATACAATTTGATACAAAAAATTTCTTTATACTTCCCTCGTCACTTCGATGCCGAGATAATATTTTATTTCTCCGAGGTCCATTATTTCGAATTCTTCTGCCAGACTTTCTTTTATTTGTTTAATCTGGTCTTTCATCTTGCAAGCGACCAAAATATCATCGACGTAAATTAAAACGTTTCACCAATCATCTCCAATCCTTTTCGTGTCATTGGTCCGCTTTTCCTTGGATGAATTCCCCGTTGATTTAAACCTCATTTATCTTTTCATGCCAAGCTCTTGCTGCTTGTTTCTACCCATATAGACTTTTTTCAACAGACAAACTCTCGCAGGATTTTCGAAATTGAAACCTGGTGGCTGTTTATATAAATGGTTTCCTCCAAAGTTCCTTTAGAAAAGCATTTTTAACGTTAAAATGATGGACTATCAACCCCTTTTTCCCTGAAACAGACAGCAAAGTTCTAAACGTCGATTGACGACTAACTGGTGCAAAAACTTCGTTGAAATCTGTTCCAAATATTTGTGAAAATCCGTGTGCTACAAGACGGGCTTTGTAACGTTGAACTATTCCCTTTTCGTCCTCTTTCATCTTAAATACCCATTTACATCCAATTGCTTCTCCTTTTTCAGGTAGATCTGTCAGTTCCCACGTGTTGTTTTTTACCTCCTGTATGGCCACCATCCATTAGTTCTTGTCATTGCTTGACATCGCTTCTTCAAAATTTTTGGGTTCATGAGCTTCTTCAGTAGACAAATTTTCCTCTTCGATTAATCCCTTAGCTGGTTTCCCTTTTGTTGAACTGACAGAAATTCCTTGGGAAGTCGATTCCTCGTCGACTTGTACGTCCTTTTCTTTTTCTTCCTGTTCTTCTAGTTTCTCTGACTGGGTATCTATAATCTTAAGTTGAAAATCGATTTCAATTTCTGTGGACTTTCCGACCTAAAAATGTGACGTCACGACATATTTCTACTTTGCGTGTTGCTGGATTGTAACATCTAAATGTTTTCGATTTATTGTCGTGTCCAAGAAATATCATCTCATGTCCTGTTTGATCCAGTTTCCTCCTTTTTTCCGTCGGAACGTGTACGAAGCATTTGCTTTCAAAAGGATGCATGTTGTTCAATGAAACTCTGGTTCCGCTCCATAGCTCGTACGGGATTGACTCCGTCGATCTTGTAATGACACGATTCTGGATAAAAACTGCCGTTGCTACTGCTTCTCCCCAAAATGAATTTGAAAGGCCCGAATCAATCAGCATACAACGTGCCATTTCCATAATTGATCGATTTTTTCTTACTGCGATTCCATTTTGCTGGGGCGAATATGCTGCTGTTAATTGTGCAGTGATCCTTTCTGTTTTCAGGTACTGCTTAAAACGGTTTCCTGTGTATTCTCCCCTCTCCGATCCGAGCGTAGAATCTTCGGTTTCTTTCCAAATGTGTTTTTTTGTCATTTCGACGAATTCCCTGAAAGATCTTTCCACTTCGTTTTTATGAGTTAACAGCTTAATGACTGCCAAGCGCGAAAAATCGTCTATGGATGTGATAATGTATCGTTTGCACAAGATCCAGCACGACGTCTCTCCTATTGAAGGATTCCTTTGGAAATGGTTTCCTTGTCATTTTTCCTTTGACGCACGTCTCACATAGTTCCTTTAAGGCCGATTCTCATATACGCGACACTATCTACGCGACGTTACACAATGAACTGTCGCGAATTATCACGTCGCTGCTAGGTATTCTCATATATGCGACACTCTGCTAAGCGATTATTTGCTGCAAACGTCAAATCTGTAGTTTCTCTACATTTCAGGTTAGGTTATATTTTCAAAATGTCATGTTCATCAAGTTCCGATGATGTTTTTTTTCGTCTTAGCCATGAGTTATGAAAATGAGAAATTAAAAGAAAAGAAAAGGAAAAGAAAATATTGGGTGCATCGGATCATATGAACAAAACTAGTAGAAGGAGAATTCCATACTCTCTTCAAACAATTACAAGAGTCTGTACTAACGAGTCTCATCTAATTTTAAAGAAATTTCTTTTCAAATTAAATCTACTAACCTGTGTTGATTACTGTAATTTTTATTTTGTAAGTCATACAGTTCAACATAATCAGCCACAAGAGCGATCAATTCCTCTGCTTTTTCGTCGTTCATTCCATTCATTTTCAAAAACTTGCCGTTTCTGACACAATCCGTCATTCGAATCACAAGCAAACTTTCCAAACGTCATGCGATGCGCGAAAAAACGTAAAAGAATGCTCACGAAATAATCCCAGCGACAGCGCGCTGAATTCCGACTTTTAGCAACTGTCGCGTAGCCATAGTGAGAACGTGCCCATTGAAAACAATGTAATCATTATTTGACAGGCGATTTTGTGTAACGTCGCGTTGCTGTGGTCGCGTATATGAGAATCGGCCTTTATTCCGCATTCCGCGATCTGGATTCCGTCAACGAGATCTCTTGATCTCTCTCGATGAAACAAACGTTTTTCCCAACTGTGAATACAATTTTCTTTATGTACCAAATTTAAATTATTCACCATGTCAGGTGTGCGTAGCACGTATAAATATTTTGTCTTTCGTCAATTACTGCGATTTGCTCATTGTTTTTATCTATTACTCAGTGAGTTATTTATTTATTTATTTAGGGTATGTCAGGGAGAGATCGACCACCGGGGAGACCGACCAGTCGGGATAACTCAAGAACAAAACTAGAGAGGGATCTACGTGTGACATATATAGTAAAATTTTTGTAACTTGTTGCAACCAACTTGATATATCAGGCCACGGCAGCAGTGTGAATTTATAAATTCAATTTTATTTTTTTTGCGAACTTTAAAGTTTTTTTGACATATTTACTTTGTTGGTGATATTTTGAAAACGTTTGAACTATTTCTATACTAGATGATAAAATATGCATAAAACTATAACATAATCATTCAGCCATTTTTTGTTTTTCTTCGCAATCCCATTTTATATGATTTGGCTTTTTACAGAAAAAACATTTTATTTTCCCTTCTTCGGTAATTTTCAGCAGCGTCTCGGAACTGGAAACTGCTTCTGCATGCCCACGGCGTGCGTTATGTGCTCTGGAACACGACCATTTTCTTTCATTTTTAATGTGCAAATCATTCGCATTAAATTAACCTTATTGCTTAGAGTCGCCCTCTCATGGTATTGTTTCAACTCATTCCATGCACCAAGCGCTGTTTTTTTCATTATGTACGTGAACAATTCATCACAAAATCATCTTCAATCGACAAACTAATCCAAGAGAATGCTCGTTCGTCATGTCGATCCCATTCTTCCTGCAATAAACACCTGTCTTCTTTCTGTTTGTTTGTAGCTGTTGTCTTGTAGCGCCAATTCCATTTTGAATTTCCAGTTCATATAATTGGTGTTGTACAACTTTTCAAGTTTCCTTAATAAAGTTGGAACACAGCCTGAATATATAAATATATTCAACCTTTCCGGAGCTTTATTTTTTTTAAATCATGTCTTTCCGATAACTTAGGTAAGTAGTCATCTGCAGACGCATGTCGAGATTTATCTCTCCTAAGTGCAGCTTTGCTTTTTATTAATAACAATTTGTGAAACACACACCTGAAACCCACATGGTGATTAGGGCCCCTAATAAAATATCTAACCCCTAATTTAGGGGTTAGATATTTTTAATCGCAGTATTGTATTACCAATTCTAAGTTTCCCTTTGCAATCTGCCATTTTGAGGGAAAAAAACCAAAAAATACACCCAAAACGTGGTGAAAGTGAGGTTAACCTTTTCACTTCAATTTTAATCCTCAATCGTTAGTTTAAACTTTGTCTTGAAATTTAACTTTAACAATAACTTTAAAAATAACTTTAACAGTAACATTAACTTTATCACTAACTTTAACCTTTTAAGAATTTATTTTCTCTTCGATAAGATAACAACCGAATAAGCAACCGGAATAAAGACCCCTTTTCTTAATGTAGAATAAATTCGATAAGTTCTGTAATAAACGTATATTACAGGAACAAAAACATACCTATATAACCTATGTACAGTTTGTAACAAAGAAGAACAGTCTGAACAACTGAAATATATTCTAACTGGAACGAGCGCTGCCTCTTGGCTTGTGCAGGCCGAGTAATAGCATCACAAGGTGTCTATCGTATAGCTCTGTCTTCGTCTAGTAGCAAAAAAATGATGTGTCTGTGTCCGACGTCCAATTTTTCCTTGCAAATACAACCGTATTTTACCATTGTCTTTTTGAAAACAACTTTCATTAAAATATATAAACTTCGGTTTATAATCAAGGGCAAAGTGAAAAACAAAACTATATATATATATATATATATATATATATATATATATATATATATATATATCATATATATATATATATATATATATATATATATATATATATATATATATATATATATTTATATATGTATATATACACTTGTTAATTCCGAACACTGTGCATGAGAAGTAGAAGCATTATAAATTTGTGTTTCCAGTTCAAATAGCATTTTGGTTCTAAAGTCATCAATTTATTTTTTTTGGGTACCTCTACACTGACCTATATATATATATATATATATATATATATATATATATATATAATATGTATATATATATATATACATATTATTATATATATATATATAATATGTATATATATATATATACATATTATTATATATATATATATATATATATATATATATATATATATATATATATAGGTCTGTGTATAAATTGATGACTTTAGAACCAAAATGCTATTTGAACTGGAAACACAAATTTATAATGCTTCTACTTCTCATGCACAGTGTTCGGAATTAACAAGTGCATGTACCCATAGCAACTGTAGGATATTTAAGTATTTGTTTTGGTTCTTTCCTATAAACCGGTGGTTCTTAACCGGGGGTACCCGCACCCCTGGGGTGCGGGAAGGTATTTTTGGGGGTGCGGGAGAAGCCCCTAACAATATAAATTATGAAATATGGTTTATTACATTTTTGATAATAAAATATTTCAAAACCATAGTATCCTGTAGTATCCCCCAATAATGGGAAAGTCGGGACCGCGTTATTAGAATAACACATTGGGATATTGAAGCTTATACAATAATTAGGGTTCTGGGTTTTTCGCAAGAAATGCAAATATGCCAAAACTAAGAATAAAGTTAAAAAAAATAAGTAAATGAAATATTTATGTATGTTGAAAGATAAAAAATTACCAGCTACGTTCATACCCTTTGCTCTTTTAAATACAATCTCAAACCATCAAAGTTATTAGAATATTTCAACAATCTGCATGGTTGTGAAGTTGCGCATAGCATGAACAGCTTGAAATCAAAAAAGGCTCGATTTGATACCAGTGGTACTATCCTAAAATTATGCGGGTCAGCAATTCAAACGCCCTTGTTAGAAGTGGCATATCTGTGTGCAAAAAAAAACCTCACACGATCGCAGACGAATTGATAAAACCTTGTGGAGTAATAATATCTAAAACTGTATTAGATTGCATAAATAAATCCAGCAGATTCCGTTGTCGAACGATATTATTCAATCGCGAATCCAGTATCTCAGTAAAGACATTTTAGTGCCAATAATAGAAGACATGAAAGTCAGTCCACTAAAAGTAAGTATACAACTGGATGAGTCAACTGATATTGATAATTTCAGCCAGTTCTTGGTATTTGTGCGATATGTAAAAGAAAAAGAAATTATAGAAGAATTGAAGAAATTATAGAGTTTACTTCGGCAGGAATTGATGTTTTCAATCACATCAAGGTTTTTTTTTAAATAACAATTACTAATGAAGGTGATCGGTTCAAGTACTGATGAGGCCCCAGCAATATTAGGCAAAAATTCCGGATTTTTTCACACATGAAAAGAAAATTACCGCAAGTTACAATTACACATTACATGTTGCATTGCTATGCTCTTGCGTCGAAAGCTTAGACAGAAAGTATGAAACAACACATAATTACTGCAATAAATGTAGTAAAATATATTCGTGGACGAGCACTTAATCATCGCATTTTCGTGCCTTTTGTAAAGAAATCGGTGCTGCTCATACCTTACTTTTATATCACATTTTTGAATTGCTTGGAGGAATTATTCAGTTACAGACTAGTCAAAACAGTGATTTAGTAAAAGATTTTGAAAGTAAGGATGCAATTTTGAGACTAGCCTATTTAGCAGATATATTTAGCCACTTGACTAATTTGAACATATCAATCCAACGATTTGGTAAAAATATAATAATAGCTAGTGAAAAATTATGTTCATTTATTGCAAAACTAGAAATTTTATATGCCGCCTAAGGCGAATACAACTTTCGCCCCAATTTGTAATTCGTTAGACAAGAAAGGTTATATATCGTCTGTTAGCTACATGTGCAAATCCTGACAATTTTTAAGAATTTCGTTGCGCTCGAATTTTTTTGCGCTAATGATTGAATATCGTATAAATTTGATTATGATTTTCCAATTGTGTAAATCTTTTTTAAACAGAATTACTACAAATATTTAAGAAATAATGAAACACTTTTTTAGACAGATTTTCTATTTGTTTATCTGTTCCTTCGTAAATAAATAATTTGCTTTTAGGTCTAATTCTAATTGAAAGACTTCTTTCAAACTCTGCATTTATTTCCATTTCATTAGCTATTTCTTTAGCTTTACAAACTATTTGCTCAAAACTATTTATACGAAATTCCATCAGAAACAAATTTACGCTAGAACTAGAAAAGAATTCAAACAATTCTTGAATATTTGAAAAAAAAAAAAACTTAGTTCACCAGATTTTTTGGCTGCGTCGTTTACAACTAAGTTTAAAAAATGACACGAACAGGGTACGAAAAAGGCCTTAGGTTTTTTATCTAAGATTCGTTTTTGCACACCAGAATGCATACCGTTCATGTTTGCACCATTGTCGTATACCTGGCCACGTATATTTTCAATTTTGAGACCTAAACTCTCCTCAGTAGATGATTCTACAGGTAAAAATTTGATTGAAAAATTCTTCAGGAACAAATTCTTCACCATCTTTATTTAGAACGCGAATAACAAGAGACATTTGTTCAATTCTATTAACATCTGGAGTGCAATCCAAAATAATGCTGTAATATGTAGCCTCTATAATTTTGGAAATAATAGTAACACGTACTTTTTCTCCCATTAAATGTTATTTTGAATTTCTTTGCTCAAATAATGAGAACAATTGTAATTTTTGGAAACTCTGTTTAAATGCTCACTAATAAATGGAATAAATTTAGCCAAAAATTCAATATTTTCAAAAAATCTCTTTGATCTCATCTTTTGTGATTTTGAAATTTCTTTTAATGACATCTTTTATCTAGAAGTAGAAATTAAATTCTATAAAGAACCGGTGGAAACTATAACAATATAAGCATTTTGAAAAAGTAGAATACCGCACGAAAAATTCGCTGCGACAAAAATATACCGCCCTAAAAATATGGCGCCGTAAGGCCATCGCCTGTACGACCAGGCACACGTGCCGGCACTGCTTCGAGTTGAAAATGGGAATTTTGCAAGCTTTACCTTGCTTGATTCAATTGTTGTAGAAAATGAAAAAAAAATACGTTTAGTCTCGACATTGCAATACATTTGAAACGATTAAGCGAATCATTCAATGGATATTTTTCTAGTAGAAATATTACCAAAACTCATAGATGGATAGTGGATTTCTATATAACCTAAATTCGATGCATGATAGTGCTGTAAAAAAGGACAATCTTATTGAAATGAGAGACAGTGAACATATTCAAATGGAACTCGAACAATTAGAATTACAACAATTCTGGTGTACACAGTTAGAACGTTATCTACAGTTGGCGAAAGAAGTATTGCAATTACTTCTACCACTTGCCACTACCTACCTGTGTGGAATGGGAATTTGCGTGTCTATTTCCAAAGAGAGCCAAAATATACCAAAGAGATGTATTATAATGAACAAGGAACAACAGCCTTTTATAAAAATAATATTGTTTTGTACTTGATATTTAAAATGTTATTTTTTTTTAATAAACAATAAATTTTGAAAAAAAATGTATTTCTAAACTAAAAAATTGAAACACATTTTTCAGTGGGGGGCGAGGACCTATTTTCTGATTCAAAGGGGTGCGGAGCTCTTAAAAGGTTAAGAAACACAGCTATAAACTCTATTTTTTGAATTTTGAAATTGCTTATTTTTGCAATACCTTTTGGTGAAGAGTTTTTTAGAAACCACTAACGAACCAGGAATTTTACAAACCACTGATATGACAAATCTCCGGCATCCATCTTATACTATGGGCTTATTAGTCTGTAATTGACTTTTGACCGAGTTTCATAGCTATGCGTTTGTCCAACTCTCAAATGGGGATGTTTGTAGATGAATATAAAGCATATGTGATAATATAGTTAGCGTATGCTCATAAATTCATTTTTATATAGTAAGCTAGTGGGATATAGTCTTTTTATAAGAATTATTTTAATAATGTAGTTTTGAAAGGTCAGTAGGGGTTGTAGGGCATTATTATACTGACTACCCAGAATATAATACCATAGCTTAGTATAGAATCGATTAAAGATTGATATAGAGTGATTAGTAATTTTTTATTTATAAATTTTCCTAGCTCATAGAATTTATATATACAATGTGGAAACTTTAACTAATAATATTCATAACTTGGATATAGGCAATTTTCGAAAAAAATCCTAAAACATGTTACTTATTGTTTTTTGCCATCATTTCTATGTATATGCTGTTTGTTTATCAGTTCCCGAAAGTGCCCAGCCACCTCCGACCTTTTTTTTCAAATGGAAAGGTATGTCAGTGACCCCTCGTTTGAAAGATCTCTTCGCAAGGAATACAACAAACACACTATTTATTTCTTGGATATTTTAAAAGCGCACGTTATTAAAAAAAAATAAACCACTTTTATAACTTGAATAATATTTAATGCAACAAATGTACAAAATGGGCACCGTTTCTTTCTTGGCAAAGTGTAAATCGAAGATAACATGCATCTCTAATGTTTTTTTCATTTTCTGGTGTGACTTGCCGTATTTGATGCCTAATACGTTGCTTAAGGTCCTCAATGTCGTTCGGTTTTGTTAAATCTTAACCTTGAGGTTATCCCCAGGAAAAAAAAGTCAAGGGGCTAAGATCCGGAGATTTCACCGGCCATTCAATGTGACCTCTTCTTCTATAAATATTCCATCTATTGGGAAAAAGTTCGTCTAAATATCTACGAACGATCACAACCTAATGGAGTGGAGCTCCGTCCTGTTGATACCATATTCGTTCGTCAGGTAAATGCGGATCTAACAGATTTCGAAATAAAGTGGCTAACGCTGGCATGGGGCGGTCTTGAAGAAACCTAAGCTATGTTGCTCCATCAAGATTACCATCGAAGAATACTGTTCCTACAATCTGATCGCCTATTATTCCAGCCCATACATTGACTTTATGCTAGAACTAAGTATGCGTTTTTCGCATCCAATTAGAGTTATGTTTATCCCAATAACTGCTATTTGGACAATTAACATCACCATGTAAGGTAAAAGTACTTTCGTCGGAAAAAGGAATTGATGTTAATAAAATCTGGTTATTGTCGATCAGGTTCATTATTTGCTCGCAAAATTCGATTCGGCAGTCCGGGTCATCCTCCGTTAATTCTTGGGGTGGCTTGGATCTTCTAAGGATGCAACTTGGCTGATCTAAGAATTTTCAGGACAGTAGACTGCTGATAGATATCGTGTTGACGTATTTTGCAATTTGTTAGGGGATTGTGAATTTTTCCTTGTTGACATACGGGACTGTTCGTCATTTTTTTGGTTCTTTGTGTGCAAACGTGAGTGATTTAGAAATTAAAACTTATATGGTATAACATCCTACAAATGGCGAGTATAAAGAAAAGAAAAGTGATGCAGAATGTCGGTCTTTTCAAGAAAAATGGACACATGTTTATTTTTTTGTTGAGGTGAAAGGCAAGCCTGTGTGCCTAGTTTGTGGGAATGCGTTAGCTGTTATGAAAAAGGCTAATTTGGAGCATTATTGCTGTACGAAACATGCAAAATTAAATGAATTGGGAGGCCAAATGCGCCTGGATAAAATCAAAGCTCTTTTTAGTGAAAGCTTCGTGGTGACAATGCTTCGTTAAGCTTCGTGGTGACAATGACAACGTTTATCAGACAAGTTATGTAGTGAGCGAGCTAATCGCAAGAAACTGAGGCCTCATGTAGAGGCAGAGTTTGTGAAAGAGTGCATGGTGGCTGCTGCCGAGTTGATAGCACCAGACAAAGTAAAATTGTTTCAGAGTGTTAGTTTGTCTCGGAGAACCATCTCAGGTCGGATTACTTACTTAGCACAAGATATTAAAATCACACTGAAAGGATCTGCAGAAGATTTCCAATTTTTCTCTTTGGTTTGTGACTAGACAACGCACATAACAAATACTGCTCAACTGGTCGTTTTCGTTCCTGGAATAAATGCAGAGTTTGACACGCGAGAAGGGCTTAATAGCCGCCAATTTAAGGAATATCTGAATGACCTTGACTCTGAATACGTTATCTTGTTTATCACTTTGAAGTACGGCGGCTGAGTCGCGGGAAGATGCTCATGAGGTTTTACGAACTGTGTGATCAAGTCAAGCAGTTCATGGAGATGAAGGGAAAACCAGTCAGGGAACTCATTAATAGCAAGTGGCTGTGTGATCTAGCGTTCATAGTGGACATTACTAAGTACCTGTCATAGCTAAACGTCAAGCTGAAGGGTCCCAACCAGCTTCTCAGATCCCTGCTTTCAAAAGTAAAATCATTTGAAGCTAAATTAAAGGTGTGAAAAGTGCAACCCGAAAGAAATAACACGGTGCACTTCCCTACGCTGGAAGGACAAAAGCCTTCTACGACACTTGAGTATGCTGGTGAATGTGCGAGACTAATTGAGGCATTTAATGAAAGATTCAAGGACGTGAAAAGTAAGCAAATTGAATTGAACATCTTTGCTACACCGTTCAATGTGGAACCAGCTGATGTGGCTGATAACCTTCAACACGAAATCATTCAGCTGCAAACTAATGTTGAGCTGAGAGCTAGATACAACAATCTCCCACTGCTTGAGTTCTATAAACGTTACATACGCAATGATGAATTTCCTATTTTAAGGAGACATGCATTGAAATATGCATCGGTATTTGGAACAACTTACTGTTGCGAGCAGTTCTTTTCTAAACTTACGATCGCAAAGAATTGACTGTGTAAACCTGGAAAATCAGTTGCTAATAGCCACATCATCAATATCAGCTAATATCACACCACTCAGCAAAGAAAGGCAGTTCCAGCCATCACATTAGGATTAGGATGAGTTAATTATGTTTAAAAATGGATATATTTTATGTTTGTTTATTTTTTATTGGTTTATTTATTATATATATATTTTTTTGTTCAACAATAAAAACTAAAAAAAACTATTATTATTATTTGTCTGGCCCGCGAATGATGTTATAAATTTCCAAATGGCCCTTGGCAGCAAATAGGTTCCCCACCCCTGCCCGAGGGGATGATATACTATCTGCGTATCTTCAGCGTCGCTATACGTATCTCTTATTTTTAACATTTGTTTTTTATTCGATAGTTTTTTTTTTAAATCTACAATCTGCAATACCTCTTATTCCATATTGTTCGAGTGTTTAACAGTGTCGGGCGAGAAATAGTGACGAATGCTTTTGCTAGATCCAGGAACACAGAAATACATTTGTTTCCCCTGTCTAATTTGTTTTATGTTGTCTATTTCAAACATTGCGTATTCTGCGCTTATGACCGGAAACCAAATTGTTTGTACAAAAAACCTACATTTTAAACATTTTTGAAATAATTCTCCAAAAGCATTTATAAGGTTTATAGGTCTATAGTTGTGTATGAGTTTTTTGTCGCCATTTTTCCCCATTGTTGTTAACGACTGATAGATAGTTTGATATGTTTAGGATTATTTCCACTCAGGAATATTAAGTTTACTATATGAACCACTGGTTTTAGCAGGTGTTTATGACATTTTTTTGCTAGTGAGGATGTTATTCCTTCCATTCTAGATGCACTGATTGATTTTAGAGTATTTATGTGTTTTATCTATAGGCCTAAGAAAAATGTTTATTTTTTTCTTTGTGATATATTTTTTTTTGATCTGGGGTGCTGACGAGATTACAGATGCTAATTTGCTTCCAATATTTATGAAATATTGATTGAGTAGTTAGATTAGTGTAATTTGAATTTTCTATGTTTAGTCTTGTCTGTCTAATCTTGTCTCTCTTTTCGGGCTAATCTTATCTGCCTTGTCTATGTACATATTTTACATGTAAAATGTATATATTTTTTTAACTGTTATTTATTATATTTATTTTCTTATTTTCAGAGTGTAAATTTCCTGTTAAGATGCGCGCTTCCAGAAAAATTATTAAGCCAATTGTGACGGAAACATTGCGGAAAGCCTATTCAACGAAACCCGATCGATTGTATTCTACCGCGATGGGTGTAATGTCTGCATACGAAGACTATGAAGAATCGTCCGCTTATCATGAAACTACATCCGTAAAACCGTACTCGGCCGTTCCCGGGCCAAGAGAATTCCCATTAATTGGAAATTCATGGAGATTTGCACCATTAATTGGTAAATAAAATTTAATTAAAAATCTATCTATTGAAAAAGTTTAAATCTGTGAGATGAGTACAAAAAGTTTTCGAGTTTAGGTTTAAATATTTAAACCTAGTGGTAGTATTAATCGCTAAATAATACTTCAAAGGAGCCTTTGTAAACTTGCATTCTTTCTAAACCTATGTGCCTCGTGGGTATAGTTAATTAAAATATCTTTTATAGAAATGTTATAAAAAAAGATAAAATTAAGGTTTGTTAAAATGAAGGATTTAATTACGCGAATTAAACCTTCATTTTATCCGCGAGTGAAATACATACTTTTATTCATTATATCTAACAAGTGAAATTCGAAGAAGATACTCTGTGATTTTTTTATGGGAATTGTGTTGTTTGTTGTCTTGACTACGATAAAATTGTTTGTTGAGTATTGTATGAACCATTAATTTAGGTGCGATATTTTTAAACCGATAGCGAAATAAATAGTACATTAGTATATACCGAGCAGGTTAAGTTTAAGAGGTTTTAGCAGATAAACCTCGTTTTTCGCCGGTTCGATTTACGCCGATTCACAATTACGCCGATTGGTGCAGGCTGTAGGATGGGATTCATTTCGGTTCGGCCGACACCTGATGATTTTATTCTATTACAAAAAGTTTCAAAAAATTGTAGAACAAGGCAACTACCCTGCAGATATCATCTTCAATTTTAATGAAATAGGCCTCTATTGGAAGAAGTTGCCATCGAAAACGTGTATTTCTCGAGAAGATCCTAGCGCTCCTGGATTTAAAGCGGCCAAGGATAATCTCTTGGGATCAAATGTTTCCAGTACCTTAAAATTAAAGTCAATGGTAGTGTACCATTCCTAGAATCCACGGCTTTTAAAGGTCTTTACAAAAGTACCCTACAAGTTTTTTGGAGGTGGAATATAAAGGGCGAACTGTGATTAAATTTTGTGACCGAAATAACCTTCCAAAGGTAGCAAGCAATTCTATTAGACAATGCCTTAAGGCATCCGCAAAATCTTGACACCTTAAACACGGAATTGGATGTCAAGGTAATTTACACGCCCCCTAACACAACTTCTATATTACAACCCATCAGGAGATGATTTCTATCTTTAAAGAATATTATTTGCGCTTAACATTGAAAGAAAGGATTAAGGCGATAGATACTAATTCCAACCTCACCGTTAAAGATTATTAGCGGTCATACGACGTTTTAAAAGGAATAAAAAATCTGAAGTTTGCTTGGGACGAAATGACAAGCAATAGTTTAGATGGCGTTTGGCGTAAACTGTGGCCTGGATTTATACAAGGTGCTAGTGTAGAAGAGGTAGGAACATTAGCATAAACGACATTATCAAGCTTACATGTGATTGCGAATTTGGAGACGTAACAATCGAAGATGTGACCGAACTGTTTGACGTGTATCACCATCCACGTTCGAATCAGGAATTAGAAGAGTTGATGGAGGAATTAGATGGCCCTCAATCAGAAAATCTCGAAGAAGAAAAGGAGGATGAGAAAGAAAATTATGGGAAAACCCTAAAAAAACGGCCCTCTAATTGATATCCTCTTTTCCATAGAAAAGTTAACATATGAAACTATGAAATAGACGGGGATTTCAATCGAAGCGCAAATGTTAAAAGTATCGTCACAGCTGCCGTTCGATCCTATGTAATCGTTCAACATTCTGCAAGAAAGGAAACAACAATTAAAGCAAATTAAATTGGATGTTTTTCAAAAAAGTGTAAAAATTTACTAACTGGTGAATTAGTATTTATTAAAAAAAAATCATTAATTATATTTAGAGATTATTTGTTTTGTAAAAGAATTTAAGCTTTATCATAGGTTATGTATTTAATAAAAATGCTAGATTGTCCTTAGAATTTTGACACAGAACCTAACATTATATTTGTGGACATTTTACGCCGATTTTTTTTACACCAGTGTTTCTCGGAACAGAACCCCGGCGTAAAACGAGGTATACCTGTACTCTATTACGGCCGAGCACCATGTTAGCCTTAGCTCGAAGCATAGAGCTACTAACGCGAGGCTGCAATGAGCTTCCCCGGATTATGTACAGGATTTGGTTCACAATTTACTATTAGTAACTCCACATTTATTCGATTTGACCTTATAAACTCATGTTTAATATCTTGGATACGGATCAATACAACAGTGTTTTACTCACTAGTGAAATACAACTCTTTATTCACTAGTGGAATAAAATTATCCACGGCAACGCATGAAAATAACTCACTTACGAGCAGTGTTCCCTCTAATTTTTGTTAGTGCTGCGCGGTCCAAAGTCGAGTGTGAGCAACAAAAATTAAATTAAAAATAAATTGCGCAATTTGTTTATACATTTATTTATTCAAACCATAATATCAAATAGCAAAGTAATAGTTTTGAATATTTCCAATAAATTTTTTGGTGCCTTCTGTCTTTCGTACTAACCCACTGTTTTTAAATTCGGTTTTAATTATTTGACCATTTAAAATCATTTTATTCTTATTAGATCACCTAGATGTTCAAATTGTTGTCTGTTGCGATCTTTTCTTTTAATTGAATTCATGACTGAAAATCCCCGTTCGCACTGGACACATGGAGGGTGGTACCCATAATATTGTAATAGCAAGAAATTTTATTGGAAAATTATGGATGGGTTAGTAAGAAAGTTAACATATCGTCGAATGTTTTCAACAATCCAAGTTTACTCTTCTTCAATATTGTAAATTTCTATCAGAATATTCATCTCATTTTATCAACGTCAATATTTTGATATTTTGATTTCATCATAAATATAGAAAATTTTTCGAAAAGATTCATTATATTCTGTTTTTCAAAATTTTAATTTTTTCCTGAATTTATAATAATCTCATTATGTGTGATTAGCATTGTTTTTGATCGTCATCGGGAAATCGTCTTTCCAGATGCATACAGACACATTGGACAAATTGCATTATATATATTTAAAGTATCAATATTATTTTGATCTTCTGATAATATTTTTTTACATGACTGCTCCAAATGATTTTGTCTCCAGAGTATTGAGATTTTTAATTTTCTTATAGTCGTCTTAACATACTAATGTGCTTCAATAATTTTTTTTCTTCAATAAGTTTAAGAAAACAACTGTGGAATATGTGGATATTTATACAAAGATGAAACCTCTTTTTGCTATCCGATATTTAACCGAAAATTGGTACCCGATATTGAGAATCCGTTAGAATTTTTGCACAATATTTAGAGATAGGATCATTTCGTTCCATAACTTGAAAAAAAGTCAATTAGAACATCGAAATTTTTGTACTAACTGGGAAATATCTGGAAAACTACCTTACTCCATTGATTAGTTTAAGTGATATGATATCATGTGCTGTTACTTGCGCTAAATCTTCAAATTTTCGCTTTTCATACTCGATCTTCTCTTTCTAAGCATGACATTATGTCCAGTAAATAATATCATATTTTTATTACCCATGCGTTAAAATATTATCTTAGCGCACGTGTTTTAGTGCGAAAAATTACATTTTTTTTTGTATTACCACATAACTTGGGTAACGCACGAAAATATTCAATATCGCTAAGTTACATTAAAAAACAATGAAATAAATAAAAAAAAAACACAATCAAGACCTCAATATTAAAAAAGTGACGTGAATGTGACAGAAATTTTGTTTCATTACGAAATAAAATTAAAAGAAAACGTTTTAAAATGAGTGCAAATTCTATGGTGATACCGGAGACTGATGAAAGTTCTTATGATGAATCCACACCACTGGAGACAATTGAAAAAGCAAATTCTTTATTTTTTGTTCAATTTTTTTTATGGGCCCTGGATCCCAAACTTAAATATTAACATACTAATAGTATACTTGTAATAAACATTGTTATTTACGTTAGAGTGCGGAAACATTAAATTTACAATGCAACAGCTCGTTTGTGTCATTTCCTGGAGCATTGTAAAATCATTTCCGCACGAAAGATTTTTTGGCCGACAATTGTTATTTAAGAGTCAAATAGATTTAGATTAATTACAATATCAGAAATTATTTAATTTTTTAATGTTGGTATTCACAAACTTTGACTTTTTTACTAATTCAAACTTATTAGATACATAATATGTCATTTTTTCACATGTCAGACGCACAGTAAAATTTAAAAAATTACTCTTATTTTCTACATTATCCTGACAAATATGGTGTAAAGTAGCGTTTTCTAACTTAGATTTTATTGTCTTATACTTAATTTATTTTGTAAGTTTCCCTGAAAGGTTAGGTTAGGTTAAATTTACTGGTCACTTAAACGCATCGAAGCCGTACTTTGCAACATTGTGTGTAAAAATATAGTTTCGCTGGAAGTATACACGATGTCAAAGCTAGCTTTACAATTCAGGAGGCCAAAAATGTTATTTACAACACGAGCGGTATTGTCAATTACCCTCTCAAGCGAATGTGCTTGAGACTTCGTTCATGCGCCCAATTTCGCTCTCATGACCAATTGACAACTTACCACCCTAGTTGCAAAATATACTAGTTGATGTATAAGTTATGTTCAACATAATATTTAAAAATTTTTGTTACAATGGACTTGCTGCCACAATGTGCGACTTTCAAAATAACCACAAATACATTTTTGTAATTTATATCATTATCACAATATTTAAATGGTTGGGGGTTAGGTTAGGTATCAACGTCTCTTAATTTAAGTGCGCGGAAACTTAATTTATCTGCGGAGATATTAAAATGTCACAAAAACTACTGCGCACCCGCGCAGCTTAAAGGGAACATTGCTTACGAGCTCCGTAAACTAAATGTTAACTTCGCTGATGTTTTATTGTTTTTTCAAGAATTTTTTTTTGATCGCCAATCACAACACTTATAATACTTTTTTTTGTATAATTCTTTTGATTTCTGCGGAATCTTTCTGCAAATGCGTCACCATCTAAAAATAATTCTTCGGATGTATCCATTTATCTATTAATTTGGTTATTCTATTATTAATTTGGTTCAAACCATGACATCTCATTTTAAACTTTATAAATAACTATTTTTATGATAATTTTATAAATTGTTTTAAAAAGATTTGGAGACCATTGCTAGGGAATGTGACAAGTTGTATCTTACAAATAGGTAATTATTTTTCCGAAACAGTATTGCCTGCAACTTCGAATATGATGACCTTAATGTTGAGGTTTTTTTTTTAGTTAATTGAGAAAATAAGCAATTAGTACAGTTTTCAATTACAAGACTAGACCTAATAAATTGTCGGGACAATTATGTTTTGATTTACTAAACATTTACTGACACATTGCCGGGAAAAATCTTTCCCGGCTAGGCATGAAGTGAAGTAAGTAATAAGTTGCTTCCCTATTGTTGAGGGGTAAAAATGCATAGATTACTAAACCATTGTTGCTCGTAGAATTAAACATTAGGCAACATTAAATAATGTTTTATAAACAATCACTTTATAATTGAAATTTTATCCACACTTATGAACATCTAATGCCACTTCATCCACTAGTGGAAAAATGAAATTACATTATTCTACAAGTGAGATAATGTTGTATTGAACTTATGTAAAGACGTATAGAAAATACAGGTCCTTACGTCCGAAATTTTTCTAATGTATACGTTTTTATAGACCCCTTTACGCGGGACACCCGCGCGGCGCAGCGCTGTTGCTCAAAAGAGCAAAAAACCAGAGCAGAAAAAAATAATGCGACCCTGTTGATTATTTGCTGTGTACGCGTGAATACGACCAGTTATTATAACCTGACTTTTTTAGCGTTTGCGTCATTTTTAACCGACTTCATTTATATTTCATAATTCTTCATTTATTTATCTTTTTCTAACCTCAGTACAAAAAAGAAAAAAAAATCGTTCACTGCCGCTGGTCTATTAACAAGTGTAAAAGATTATTGTTTGTTCTGTCAAGCCAGAACCCATCAAACAAAAGATTGTGACTTCTTTAAATTTGAACGAAAAGAAGAACATTTTATAGAAAAACAGGCTTTGTTTTCGATGCACAAAGCCGAACAAACGGCCAATTAGACAATGTTTACTTGAAAACTGCCTGTGCGTACATTGTAACGAATAAATCGCAAGAAGAAACATTAGCTCTAATGGTTATAGATGGTGGTAGCCAACTCACATTCATAAAAGAAAATTTATCGTGTCAGTTGAATTTACTTATTGCAGGTACACATAAAATAGCTTTTGGAAATAAAACACGATCACCGGCTAGATTATGTAACAGAGTCAAAATAGTGTTAAAAGAACAATACATGATGGACTTATCGAGATGGAAGCAATAGAGGTCCCTGAAATCTGTTTCGATTCTTTAGAGACGCCTTGTTTGAAGAACCCTGTAATTAGAGAATTTTCTAGAAGCAATCAGATAGCAGACATGAATCAGAAACAGCGAGTAATAAACGAAATATCATTATTGATTGGAGCGGGTAACTACTGGAAAATAATCACGGGTGAAACGTTTTGCGAAGTGGATGTTAAGCTTACAAACGATGAGATAGCTTGGCTTCAAGGCACAAGCGAGGAAAATTTTCATTTCTTTTCTGACGAAGAAATCCTCAACCTAATTTTATACCTTATTTTTTTTGAGTTTCATGAATGTCGATGAAGCTAACGATGACTTGAATGTTTGAACTACAATACTTAATGTTGGTTCGAAATGGACAGAATAAAACTCTATCGCAAGTGATGATGTGTTAGTGTGGAAAAGGTTGCCAGAGTGCGTTTTTGATAAAATGTTTAAGGCAATGAAACAAAAAGCAAAATTATTTTGTATAACATTTTTTCAATTATTTTTATTTAATACAATCTGTTCTTAGTTTGTTATTTTATTTATTTGTTTGTTATTTTATTCTTTCTGAAATACAATTGTATATAAAATTGTTATTGTTTTGTTTTAATCCTGATTATCCGGAATTTGTTGATAATCCGGCGGTTGTCTGATCTCATATGTGTCGGATTTTCAATTGTAATATCACAAGAGCATCGAAAATAACCGATTATTTAAAAAACCACGAGAACGTAGCTCGAGTGTTTTTTAAGGATTATGTCGAGATATGAGTGAAAAATTATCGATTATTTTCGATTGCTCGAGTGGTATTGGTTATGATTATATAACGAATAGACCGATTTCTCAATTATTATTGGCCAATTTTAAGATGAGTTATATAATCAAAATTATATAACTCATCATAAATTTGGCCAATAGTAATTGAGAATTTTACTTAGTTACCGGGTATAGATAAACGGATATACCTTTGACGACATGGTATAATCACTTCGGTTTTTCGGTGGACCCAACAAAGCGAAAATAATGAATAATAATGTAAATCTAGAGCCATGATTTATTAATTGTCATGACAACAAAGTTTTGTATTTATTAACAAATTTCAATTTTAATTCGTTATAAATCTCTTACTTTTTTTATTATCGGTCTATTCGTTATATAATCGTAACGAATACCACTCGATCAATCGATAATTTTTCACTCTTAACTCGACATAATCCTTAAAATACCGCAGATTACGTCTCGTTACTCGTAAAACAATCGATTATTTTCGATGCTCTTGTGATATAATAACTAATTATACTGTATTGCACCAAGATTTAGTTTGTTATACAGTGCTTACTTAACCACTTAACGGTTGCGCTCGAATATATTCCAACGGACTAAGACTCATATATACCATTATGGACAAAAATGCTGTTTTGATGAGAAATTAAGGTATAAAATTTAGAAGGTATTTAATTTTTGCAACTATAATAAATATAATTTTACAACAATCAAAAATGGGGGTCGTGAATGAGAAAAGTTTAAGCCCTGGTATATTAGTTGATAAAATGAACTAGAAATTTTTTTTTTAATTAATTAATAATCTCCTAGGTCAATATAAAATCCATGAACTTGATAAGGTCATGTGGTCGCTGCATCGTGATTTTGGAAAAATCGTCAAAGTTGGAGGATTGGTGGGTCATCCGGATTTATTATTCGTTTTCGATGGAGACGACATTCAAAGAGTTTTTCGACGTGAGGAGGTGTTGCCACACCGACCTTCCATGCCGTCCCTCCATTATTACAAACAACATTTGAAAAAGGAATTTTTTGAAGGAAACGAAGGGGTCATTGGAGTGTGAGTACAAATATTAATTAACAACACTACATTGATGAACAAAAACTAAGCTTCTTATGAAAACACACACAGTCTAAACTAAACAAAGTTTAGTCTTATCTGTCTAGTTATTCTTGTATACGGGACAAATTATAAATTCCAAAATATTTAGCTTAGTTACTCAAAAATACGTCGAATCGATGAAAAGTTGGACTAAGGGAAAAATTACTGTAATTTTTTTTAAGTCACTTTACACCTCTTTAATTTTGACTCCCTCAATTGTTTAATTTATGATAATATTTATTTTTTATTTCAAACTATTTATTAGCAGTTTTTAAAAATAATAAAGCTAAATAACTAAATATATAATAATAAACAAATTAAAAAATCATAAATCTAATGCGTGCAGTAATCTAATGCGTGCATCTAACTTGTACAGTTGTTTCCATTTATCAATCTCCTTAGTTCTTGATTGAACCTTAGTTCTAAGTCGGTTAATAATTAAATCATTTAGATCTCAATTTGGGCTTATTGATATTCATGATTGAGTACATTTATTTTGCATTGCCCATTATTGGAAAATCCTGTGAAGATAATCCTTACACAAATCCCGTAAGGAATTCAAACTTCATATCTTCGGAAATATTTTGGGAACCGTAAAATGGATTAGAAAATAAATTAAATGATTCTTAAAATCATTAAACCGTTTATTAAATTCTTGTAACAAATTCAGTATAACTTTTTAATACTTTATAACAGGGGTCGGCAAACTCTATAAGCGTAAGAGTAATTTGTTTTAATGATTTTAAGCTAGATCAAGAGCCACAGACGATTTTTTTTAATAAATCATACTTTTGTATTTTCTTTAGAATTTTTTTAATTAAATATTTGGTTAAAAAATATTTTTGATTTTTTTGAAAAATAAACTGTATTTACATAGAAATCATAGATAGGTCATAGTGATAAGTAGATTAACAGATTAATAAAAAAAGAAAATGCTTATGAATAAATGATTCAAAATAATAATTAATGAGATGGATGTGCCTGCATTTCATTCGAAAGTTTAATTCGTTGTATAAGTCCGGAAAGTTATTCCAGGTATCGTAAATTACACTATCTATCCTCGTTAGATTGCTCATAGCAGTCGGTTTGTGCTGTTGTGCCAGTTTGTATTTTTCTTCAGGTTTTCAAGTTCAACAGAAAGTATCTCAAATTTGTATCTCCACAAATCCTTGTTTTGTAAATCAATCAATTGCATTTCAAACGTACCTTGATCAATACCGAACGGAGAAAATATGAAATTTTTCTGATATGTATTAAGAGGATAAACGGTAATGAAACCCAGCATCGCTTTATGATTTATAAATTCGATGAATCTGCTTTGAAAAGATTTTTGCATATTAATAATGACTGTCCTGAAAAAAATGGTGTCAATCACAACATTATTTTCTTGGCGCTACTCTAATAAGTTTTGAAAGAGATTTAACGTTTTTATTTGTAATTCATCAGCTAAAAAACTGAGTTTGTTTGCAAATGAAATAATTTCTTGAAGCATATAAAAAGCCATATTTTCTTTACCCTGTAATTTGCGATTGAGCTGATTTAGTTGTGATGTAACATCCACCATGAAGTAAAATTTTTGCAACCACTGATCGTCTTCTAATTCTGTATAATTAATTCCCTTGTACTCGAAGAATGCTTTAATTTCTTTAAAACAAGATGCAAAACGTGATAACATATTTTCTCTCGAAAGCCATCGGAACCTGTAGAACAGGAGAAGGTTTGAATACGATGATTAAGCTCCTTTGCGATAATATTATTGGTGACCTTGACTACCAAATCTATAACTTCACCAATATCTTTGGGAATGTTTGTGCACAAAGTGCTTCCTGGTGAATTAAGCAATGGAAAGATAACATGTCATGATCAATATTTTCTTTTAAAATTGTTACAAATCCTTTTTTATTGCCCACCATACTTGTAGCTCCATCTGTTGCAATTGAAACAATTTTAGTAAGTAGGATGATATTTTTCTCCAGACATTCGGTAACTGCATTTGCAATATCTTCTCCTCGAGTTTGACCCTTGAGTGGCAATAATCCCAGGAGTTCTTCTTTGGGACCATCTGATGAAATTTTGCAGTGTACTTTAAGTCACAAGACTCATCGACCGCTATTGATATGGCTGTTGCTAATTTAACGCGCTCAATTTGTTGTTGGCATACATTTAATGAAATTTTTTTGCCGTCTGTTACAGTTTTGGCAGACAATGGTATGCTTTTGATTTTATTCATAATCTCAGCTTTATTGTTGAAATTATGAAAAAGTGTGTAAAACAACTTTTTATGTACTCACCATCAGTGAATGGTTTTCCGTTTTTTTACGATTTCATGACTCACGATAAAGCTTGCCAAGTTAGCATTATTTGCAGACTGCATCCAACGGTTAAAAGTGGAAGTTGTCTTTTTTTTATTTTTCTGTAGTTCTTGAACTGCTTTATTTCTTGTATCACCGAAGACATACTCTTTGCAAATCCGGCATATTTACTTTCGAAATGTCTTTCGACATTAGACTTTTTGTTGTTTGCTAGGTGTTCATGGCAAAATGGACAAGTTTGAAGACCAACTGCATTAGCTACAAATGCAAACGATTCAGTCCATTCAGTTTGGAATTCACGATGTCTATCGGCATGTTTTATTTGTTTTTTCTTCGAAGCCATAAGAGCAATTTAGAATTTCGGTATAATCCCAAAAAAAGTAAAATTTTGACTGCACTGACTGACTTGAATGTGACACACAATAACTTTAGTCCATTTTTTTTAAGAATGCAGTAACTAGAAACCTGATTTACACTATGACAAATGTTCAATCTAGTTACAAAATTTGGCGCTAAATTCAAATGTAGTTACTTGAATATAAAATTGGTAATTTATTAATGGTTTGATTGTATATCTATTAAATACACCAAATGGCAACAATAGTAATAAAATACAAACAAGTAAATAGAGAAAAATGAAAAAAATCCAAATGATACAAATAGATCAGATGACAATTGTGAATTGTCACAGCAGCCATTGACAAAAACAATGCAACATGCATAGACGTACGAAAAAAAAAATACTAGGTTTTAATTAATTTTATTATCATTGCCTTTAAAATTATATATAAAACATTATTGTATAATATAGTACTTATTAGCCGTAGTATAATTTAACGTTCTATTATATTTAAAAATTATTCGTAGTATTATATTCATTTAATTACATGTCACCAAATTCTACGCCAGTGACTGTAAATGTATGGGAAAAGAGAGAGATGGAGAAGTAAATATCGTCGGTGTGAACTTCTCCTCGATTTAAGCCAATCAGAGAACGAGGTCAAATAAGCCCTATCTTCCCTGTACTGCATTCTTAAAAAAATGTACTATAAAAGAAACGTGCTAGAGTCGCGCCATGCAGTGAATTATGAATTTGACGGCGTGGCACGGCGGCGGCGGTCTCTGCCATACGAAATCCCCCCCCCCCACACAATAGTAGCACCGTGACTTATACACATTTGCCAGCCATTTTACGAATGAACTCAAAGAAAGTAAATGTCTCTTCTCTTATCTATTTTTTCATTGCAGTTTTTATGTTTATGTTTTTTTTTAAATTTCAATTTATTTTAGAAGAGCCATAAATAAGTTCGCACCAAAAGAGCCACATGTGGCTCGTGAGCCACCGTTTGCCGACCCCTGTTTTATAATAATACTTTATAATAATATAGCTGATAAGAATAGGGATTTTCTGATAAAAATCCATTCAAAATGTGATAAGTTAGCAATTGATAATTAAATTGTTTGGGAAACATAATTTTTCAATGCGAAATTTAACTCTCTGATTGTGAGATTGTCGAAGACCAAACTTAACCCTGTATCTCGAAATTAGTTAAACATGTTTAAAAATAGATCGCACAATTATGTGATACAACTGCCTCAAATGTCTCATTCTCCACTTTTCCTAAAGTTACAAAATTTGAAAAAATCTCGCTTAATTAAAAAAACTTTTCCTTTCACTTAAACATAGAGATGAATTTCAGGACAACCTAATCTTCAAACATTCTCCCAAATCCAAAACTAATTTTCCAAATGAACAACTACCTCGCTACATATTAGCATTAATTAAAAACAAAAGAAAACTTTATAAACTATACAATAGGACATACGACAAGGCGATCAAGACCGAAATCAATAACCTCAACAGGAACATTCACCAACTAATCTACGAACTATTTCCGTTCAAATAAATGGCTCGCAGCGTGCAAAGATATAGAAAACAAGCATAGCAAATACTTTTGGCTTAAGATTAAAAAAATTAAGTTATACTTAAGAATTTTTTAGATTAATTAAGAAGATTTCCGGTTATCACAATAAATAATGAAACATTTACAACCTCTGACAAAGCCTTCATCTTCTCCAAGCATTTCGAGAAATCGGTTAAGCCATCTACCTCCCCTTCCTTTGATCAAACCAACTTCGACAGAATCAATATATGGTTTAATAACTTTTTCAACACAACCATACGAATTTCGACGAAATAACCAAAGGCGAATACCAAGCCACCCTCCTCCATGGAAAATAATACATCACACAGTTCCGACGTTGAGAAGAACTCCTACTGAGAAATCTCCCAGACAATGCCCACTCCCACATCCTTAAACTGTATAACCTCTGCCTCAAAAAACACACTGCTCACCATTCCCTCAAAAGTAGTTACCGCCCTTTCACGCTTTTTCCTGTCCTTGGTAAAATGTTGAAAAAAATACTAAAGTCAAGACTGTACAATATCTTCTTGCTCCACATTCCCAAATACCAATTCGGTTTTAAGCCTTTTAAGGTTAAAAAACTTTCGAAATACCGCCCAGTCTTTAAAATCTCGGATATCACAATAAATCATTAAACATTTCCAACCGACTCCGACGAAGCCCTTCTATTTTCCAAGTATTTCGGGAAATCGTTCACGCCATCTACCTCCCCTTCCTTTCATCAAACCAATCAAACCAATCAATCAATCAATCTATGGTAAGTCAAAAATAAACATTAAACGCAGGTAGACCCTCTATAAGCTGACGATATTCCCCATTGCCTTGTACATTCATTGCAATGTCAGGATTGCCCAACACATGCCGTTGCCGTAATGCTGGACCAACAATGTTCCAACATTTTCTTTTTAACCCTCAACACAAAGAGTGTTATAAGTTTCTATAAGTTACATGTCTGTCTGTCCGTCTGTCTATCTGTCCGTCTGTCTATCTATCCGTCTGTCCGTCCGTCCGTCTGTCCGTATATGTGGCTGTTTATGGAATTGTAGTTCCTTAACGAATGGACCGATTTTAATTCCTTTTTTTTAAGCTGATGTAATCGAGAAGGTTCTTAGCTATAATGTATGAAGACCTGTCCAGGCGTTTGATGATCATCAGCTCATTAGCAAAGAAAAAAAAAAGTTTGAATAATAAAATAAAATTTCAAATTTTAAGTAACCAGATGCAAGAAACTATAAAAAGTAAAAAAAAATATTTTTTCTCTTGCCCTTTTAACTTCATTAAAAGTACCTATTAATATTTTGATGATGAGCGTCGCCGCGTAATACTGCTAAGTAATTACTAAATTTGTAGGCGACCCGTTGAAAATAAAGGGTGCTCAACCTTACTCTAGAGTAGGGGGTGGCCAACCTTTTTGGAAGCAAGGGCCCAATTAAAAATTTACTTATTTTTGATATTTGCATTGAAGAAAATGCTATTTGTATTGAATTTTTATATTTGCATTGAAGAACATTTTTTTAGTGTTGGATATTTCCATGTTAATACTTTATAAAACGACGTCATTTTCTAATTCTACAATTCCCAGTACTAAATTTTCTAAATTTGTTGCATAAAATCCATTTATTTCAGCACTTAAAGTAGTAATGTTGACATAATCATGGGATTTTGAAAGAAAAATAATTTGTCAAATTGATTGAATCTTTACCCTCAATTGAATTTATGTTTTAACCACACTTAATATATAAAAATATTATATAACTTTTTATTCACAATTAAGTATATGAATGTAATCACTTATTACGATTCGACTGATGAAGGTCATTTTCAAGTTGAATTTGGGACGATTGGGTTAGATTAAAAAGTTGAGAGAAGATTTGGTCGATTTGTTCGTTAAGAAGATTGACTGATGGATTACAGCTTTGTTTAATAATTTTTCTAACGACTCCTTGAGATTAAGCGGACTGTAATTTCGCAAGATTTTTTAGATTTTCTATTTCGAGGAATATGATATAATATTTATGATTATATTCTAGAAAATAGTTAGAAAATGGACTTGTGCCTTTAGACACATCGCACAAGACGAAAGGCAGGCAAATGTTTTGAAAAACGAGTTGAAATATTTTATCCTGTACACGTTATAGCAATCCGAGCAATTCATCTCGTATACGCCGGAATTTTTGAGTTAATAGCGCCTTCGTCAGTATTTTAACTCAGTTTTCTGAACATTTTCGTGCCTTTCAAAAGTTAATAAACCTAACGATTGTCTAGATTCTAGAATGTAGTCATAAATTTCCCTAAATATATAATCTAAAAATCTTGTATAATTGATATACAAAGGCTAGAAGCTCTCTCTCTCTCCTAGAGCCATTAGAAATTTTGAACCACACAAACAAACAGTAACAGTACAAAGCTGTAATCCATCATTTAATCTCTTTAACGAGCAAACCGAAAAAATATTTTCCCAAGTTTTTAATCTAACGCAATCGTCTCCAGATAAGACAGTAGTTGTCTGGAGGAGAGGTGTATAGGAGAAGAGGTCTGTGCAGACATACACCTCAACAACTCTTGGTATAAATTCAATCTCATAACTTTGAATTCTACTAGAAAATGACCTGCAACAGTCGAAACTCGAGTCGTGTAAACTTGAGTCGTGTAAGTCGTGTCATGTGTATGGTTATAGGACATCACAAGTTAGACATAATATCTTTACAAAAATGAATTCTAAAAACATAGTGAATTTTTCCATTATTAGATTACCACATAGTAACCATCCTTTCAATTTCTGTCATATATCGAGAACTCAAATATATTGCATTGCTGTGAGCTTGAAAAACAGTACATCTGCATGAATAGTATCGGTAATACCCTCCTTTTTTGGTTGCGCTCTGGTTCAAATTCTATTAAAAAAAAATCCCAAGGTTGAAAACAGCGGTGGTCGTACAAAAATCAGTTCGCGGGCGCATTTGCGCTAACAAGCACCCTGCTATAGACCAACAAGAGAAACAAAAATGACAAGCAAACTATGTAACAGAAATAATATCAATTAAATTATTTGCAGTCATGGTCCAAAATGGGATGAATTTAGGAAACAAGTCCAACAAATTTTGTTACCTCCTACAACGGCCAAGAAATATATTGAACCATTAAACGTCATCGCTGCGGATTTCCTTCACAGGTAAGTTGTTGAGAAATAACTGCTTAGCTAATATTTAGTTTGCGGACTTGTTTACGTTTATACAAATATTTGTTGTTTGCAGAAATCGTTATTAGAAATGTCTTTAGCGGTTTCTGGGTTACAATCTCACTTTTGATTTCGTTATGTTTACAATTTTTATTAGGTATTCTCTATTGTAGATTTAAACTATATAATTAATTTATTTAAACTATATTTAAACTAGCTAAGCTCGTGGCTCAGCCCGCGTGGATTTTTGGTACAGTTTATATTCAAACCCTTTGTACCTGAAAAATTCTCGGTTTTTCTTTATAAATTTTCACCTCTGTAACATATTTTATTTTTGAGATAAATATATCCTTATAAAAATTGTATGCTCCATTTTCGTCCTCTTAGGGAAGAAATTTCAAAATATCCTTCTTTAGCGATTGCGAGTTATTAGAACGCTTTACCTTCCACATTTAAGATTCCTAGTTCAAGACCTATGTTGGGCCTATTTATTGATGAGTCACTCAGTGAGGATGTTTTCTTTTATACATAGCGATAAGCATCAAAATAGTAATTGCAGAGATTTTGTTCAACGTTCAAAGGAGTTCAACGCTCCTAAACCGCCATAAAATATGCAACGGAACTCGCATATTGTTAAAACCACAATCATAGGACATTATAGAGGATTTATCCCAGTTTTATACATTATCAACTATTTGTTCACATTCTTTCTAATCATAATTTGAACTTTCACACATAACGTAAGATAGCATTACTACTACTTATGTATATTTATTACCTCTACAGGTTTATAAATGGATTCCAAAATTTTATACATAAAACAATACATATATATAAATAAAAAAGAAACAAAAAGAAACGTATGCTAATAAAACTAACTAAATCACTAAAAACCTAAACTTGCTATTCCAATTCAGCTCTTGAGATCCTTTTCTGTAGTTCCCCCATGGATCTGTTCTGGGACCGATATTGTTTCTTATAGTGATGAATTCCGTTGTTGGGTGGATTGTCGGCTTCCCTCTCCACATATTGCTCTTCTTTTCTCCTCAACTTTCTTCATCCAATCTATCCCTCTTCCATCCTCGTTTAAAACCTCTTCTCTACCCTCGTCCCTTTCTCTCATTTCTGAACATTCGTTCAGACAGTGTTCTATTGTCTCCTTGTTTTCTCCACACATCCTGCATACTCTATTCCTATCCTCCATCCAAAATTTATTATCTCTCTCTTCATTTCCACATCTGAATCTTGCTATTGTCACTCTCTCTTTTCTACTTTCTCTTCCTAGGTACTTTGGCAGTTCTTCCGTTATTATTTTTTCATATTTCCCATTGTACCTAGACTCCCTAATTCTTGCTCTCCTTTCTTGCCTTTGCACATCTCTATCTCTCTGGACCAATTCCTCTGTCATTACTCTGCCTCTCTCTCGCATTCTTTCTATCTCCGCTCCTGCATACCCGTTTCTTTCTAGATATGCTTCCCTCTCTTTCCACACCCCCTTTCCTATTACTTTTCTTTTTTCTTTGAGGCACTCTTGCAGAATTCTGCACTCTCCTCTCTCTATCACCCTCTCCTCAAAACTTATTGCTCTCTTTCCTGCTTCTATTCTTATTCCATCTCTCTTTGTTTCCTCCATCACTATATACCCCGGGGTCTCTCTACCTAGTCCTAGCACCCATTTCAAATATTTTTCTTGCACCCTTTCCAGTCCTTTTTGCTCTCTCCACCCCCATATTTCCGCTCCATACATCATCACACTTTTCACCAGGCTATCAAACATCATCACCCTCCTTCTATAGTCGTGTCCAAGTTTTCTCTCTCCTATTCCCCATACCACTCCTAGTATTTTATTGGCTTTCTTTACTAACTCTCTCACGTGTGCTGTTTCAGTATTTCTCTCATTAAACACGTACCCTAGGTATTTAAATTCTTTTACTTCTTCAATTTTCTCCTTCTCCCATCTCCACTCAATTACTCTTCTCCTGCCACCCCCTTTTCTAAACACCATCATCTTGGACTTCTCCACATTCACTGTCAGCTTTTTCCTCCTCATATATTTCTCCATGTTTCTTATCATTTCTTTCATCCCTTTCTCGTCTCTCGCTAGCACCACCAAATCATCCGCGTAGGCTAGGGACCACACTTTTTCTTTGCCCACCACGACCCCACCCGTCTGCGCCTTGCTGAACATCTCCTCTATGTCTCCAATAAATGCTGCAAACAGGCTGGGGCTTAGTGGGCAGCCTTGTCTCACTCCCTTATGCGTATTAAAACCTTCGCTCACCCTTTCCCCAACTCTCACTCTACTTATTGTTTCTTCATAAATCTCTTCTAATTTTGCTATCAGATGTTCCTTTATCCTCTTCTTTCTCAGGCATTCCCACAGCGCCTCTCTTGCTACATTATCAAAGGCCGCCTTCAGGTCCACAAATAATGCATACATCCTGCCGCCCTTCTTTTTTATCTCATTCCCTATTATGTGATTCAAGATGTATACATTATCCATGGTCCCTCTCCCTTTCCTAAATCCCGCCTGTCCGTCTGGTATCACACCTCGCTCCTTCAATTCCTTCGTCAATCTCTCTTCTACAATCATTGCATATATCTTATATGCTGTATTGAGCATGGTGATCCCCCTGTAATTGCTTGCTGTTTCCCTTTCTCCTTTCTTATATATGGGGCATATTATCCCCTCTTTCCACTCCTGTGGGAAGCCCTCTCCCTTCCACACTCCATTCATTATCTCCAACAGCCTGTCAGCTTCCCTTTCAGTTCCATATATCCACGATTCATTCTGTATACCGTCCCTCCCCGGTGCCTTTTTCTTTTTCAGTTTACTCAGTTGTTGTTCTAATTCTTCTCTTGTTATCTCTTCTATTTCTCCCACCCTGTGTTGACTCTTTTTCTTTTCCTGTCTGATTTCGTCACCACCCAGCAGCTGACTAAAGTACTTTCTCCATTCCTCCATAGTAATTCTATTACTCACTCTTTCTACTTTTTTCTTTCTTTCCCTATTTATGTATTTCCATACCTCTTCTTCCGTCTTTATGCCTTTCATCTTTAGTTCTTCTTCCATCCATTTCTTTTGCTTCTTCTCCTTGCATACTAATTTGTACCTCTTGCGTGCTCTCTTGTAATCCTCATTACTTGCTTTTCCTCTTTTTCAATTTCTTAATTTCTTTCTTACTGATTGCTTCCCTTCCCTGCATTCTTTATCCCACCACTCGTTTTTCTAAGCCCCCACCTTCACTCTTGTCTCTATCACTTTTTTTTCTGTTGCATTTTTTACGTTTTCACCCAGTTCTTTCACTTTTTCGTTTATCCCTTCCTCTTCGTATCTAGCCTCCCTAAGTCTTGTTCTATAATTTTCTATTGCTTCTTCCGTCCAGATATTCTTCACAATTTTTCTTCTAACATCCTTCTCACTTCTTCTATTTTTCTCTCTTCCTTTTGTCTTCACTTCCAATGGCATATGATCCGACTCGACTCTTTCTCCCACCTTGAATTGTTCTATTTCATCCCATGCTTCTTCATTCACCATAACATAGTCAATAACTGTCTCCCCTCTTGGTCCGATATATGTGTACTCTCCTTTCTCATCTCCTATACTGTTTCCATTAAGTATGTCCCACCCTCTTTCTTCTACTAGACTTATCAGTAGTCTCCCTTCGGCGTTTTCTGTTGTGTCTTTTGTTGGTCTTCTTTCTATTGTTGTTTGTTCTTCTTCTAGCCGTATTCCTTTTTCTCCAATTCTTGCGTTAAAGTCCCCCCCAATCACCAGAGTTCCCTCGTCTTGCTGTTTTACTCGCTCTTCTATCATTCTCTTCGTTTCTTTCATACTTCTGCTGTATATTGTTATAATTCTCCATTTTTTCTGTCTAATTTTCACCGTTCTTTCCATAATGCCTCTTTCTTCTTTTGCTTCGGTTCTGTTTTCTTCTTCCAAACCCTTTTTCACTCCCATTATTATCCCCCCTTTAGCTCTCCCTTTCCTGCTTACCCTCTCTGCAAATTGACACTTCCACTTAAACTCTTTCGGCATTATTTTTTCCAATTTTTCCCACCCCTTCTCTTCCACCCACGTTTCTACCAGTCCCACTACATCAAATTTTCCCAAATATTCCCAAAACTCATTGTCTTTGTTTTTTATCCCCGCTGTGTTCCAGTATACTATTCTTAACTGCTCCGTTTCTTCCTTATTCCTCTCCATGTTCGTTTTCCGTTTTCTGTCCTGTCGTCTTTTCCTTGTGCTCTTATTCAAAAATTTGTTGTGTTTAACTCCCCCTTTTCATCATCCCACTTAAAGCCTTTTCCGTCTATCCATATCTTTTTATAACCGACTTTCGCCCACCGTCCTTTTTGTCGCTCTTCTTTGGCTATCGCTCTTAATTCCTTCTGTATTTCTCTTTCCTTCTTTGTCAGATCGTCTTCTATGTATACTCTCTTTTCACTTTTTTCTCTTAGTTTCCTCTTATTTTCCATAACTTTCCGCTTTTCACCCCAGGTCCCAAGTTCCGCCACTAACATTTTCCCTCCACTTACTTTATACATCTCTTTCACCGTCACTTCTACCTCTAATTCTGCCTTTATCCATTCTTCCAGATTCTTCTCATTCTCACATTCCCCTTCGTCCAGTCCCGTCACAACAATCTTCTTTTTTCTCATTATTTTTTCCTTCTCTTCCATTTTCTCTTCCAGTCTTTTAATTTTTTCATTTAGTTCTGTCTTTTCTCTTTCCCATTTTTCTTCCTTTTCACGCATCATATTTTTCAAGTATTCCATTTCCCGGCTCATCTTCCGATTCTCTTCCTTTATCTCCCCTATATCTTCCATAATTTTTTTCAGCATCTTCATTTCCTCACCCATTTCCTTTTTAGCCGGTGATCTTTCCAGTTTTTTACTTTTTTGAAAGGGGTTCAACCTTTCTTCTGACTCTCTTCCCTTTTCTCTTTTCCTTTTATAATCCTCGTCTCGGTCGCTTTCACTCTCACTTTTTTTCATTTTTTCTTTTTTCTTCCTTATCGCGCACCGTTTTTACGCGTCACAAATAAAAAATAAAAAAAAACTCAATCCGTAGAACTCGCTTCACAAAACACGTCCGCTCCGCTCAACCGCTCGAATTGGAATCTAAAGATAGCATTAGGAATAGGCATTATCCATCGCCTACAATAGTGCGACTGTATATGGAGTCATCAATCCATTTACATTTCTATTTTCAATTTGCATTTTAAATTGTAATCATGTATTTGGTATTACTTAATTGTCTGCTGTTAACTGTCAGATCTGCAAATGCGTATTAATTAAGAAAAATCACCATTAACTGAATATTTGCAAAATGGCAATACACCTATTTCTTCATTGTTATAGGAGAATTGAAATACGAATTTTCACATCTCTAACATCTCCATTTTTTTAGGTATAAGTCCCTTATTAACAACCCCCTTAACTGAAATTGTAAGAAACTGCAAATCGTCGATTTACTATTGTGGCATATTTGGTTTCAGAAACATAGGTTATAACAATTTTTATTACCCATGCGGGATAAGTACGATTTTTGGTTTCAGAAACATAGGTTATAACAATTTTTATTACCCATGCGGGATAAGTACGATTTTGGCGCCCGTTTTTTAGTGCGACAAATGCATCCAACTCTCCTAAGTCTTCACTCTTATTTAAGTTGCACATCCATGACATACCAATCACTATATCCAGCAAGTTCGCGTATGCAGATGACCAGGCTTTGGTCATCTGCATACGCGAGCCAACACATGCACACAATTTAGGATAGACTCACAAGAGATTTGAAAGTCTGAATTTTGTATATATATATTTCAAAAACTGCAGGCTTACAAATAGTGTGACCAAAACGGAATTAGCATTATTTCATCTATTTAAAAAGTTGGACCATATCCCACTCAAATTCTTTCTCAATAGACCTTTTTCCGGTTAGTTAAGCGCATGCGCGTCTGCTAAATTTGAAAGGCGGGAATAAGAAAGTTTCGGGCAAATAATAAGGTTATTCGTCAAAAACTTCTGGAAAAACATGGCGGAAATTGACACATGTGCACAACAAAATTTCAACTATGAAAAGGTCTATTGCTCCGTTCTTTAAAGAATAAGGATAACACTGGATTGGACTCACTTAAACAGCAACAGGCTTAAATCGCAAAATAATTTATTTATCCAAAAGCTAGCATCTAAGTCTGGGGAGCCTAATCTGGTACATTGCGCTCTGCAGTTCTTGGACTACCGTATTCAAACGTTTAATATAGACCTGCTTAATAATATAATTTCTAGTACAGGTCCAACTAACCAACAGAATGGCTACCAGTTCTAAACAATATTGTAACACCACGAACCTTGCTACCTTGCGTACCTGTCTTTGAATTTCTAGGCCAAACGTAACCTAACCTAATACAAAACCGAAGCTTACCCAACTTAACAGGATATCATTCAACGTGATCGCTGGGCAGATATTTTACAGAAATAAGGCAAGACATGCAGTGAATACGACTGTGGCGAACCTCACCAAACCATAGCCCATATAATCTCCACTTGCCCTTTCAATAGTTCAGTTTACCGTTTAAGTTTACCGTCAACGATATCCATAATATAAGGCCTGAATAGCCATAACATAAGCCTGGATATAAAATTACAAGAAATAATATAATTATTTATATTTAATAGTCGTTAAAGTACTAATTGTTAAGTAATTGTTAAGTGATCCATACTATAAATAAATAAATAACTTGTCTATCAAGAACATTTTGCCGGAGGCGCATTTTTCGCAAAACCTTTCGCGGTTTACCTGTAATAATTGGCGTGCTTAAACCAATATCAGAAAAGTTAATGATTGAATTCTGCATAACTTCATATATTCAGTTTAATGGTTAAAATTGCCCAATATCTATTATTTCCTTTGTTTGTTTTTTATAATTACTTCTTGTAAGCAGAAACAAAATTCCATAAAAAAAACTTTATTGTAATTTTAATTTCCTTTTTGTGTCTAATGTTTATGTTAATTAGCGGAAACAATAAATGATGGAAACAATATTGTTGAATTTCACCCATTTGTAGACACGACACTAAGACGATAAGGAAATATGAAACAAGTATAAGACCACAAGGAAACTGAATCTCGTTTCGCATATTTCAAGTTCACATAGCGTAAAATTAACTAAAAAAACATGCGTAAACTTATATATTAATGTAATTACAAAGGACTTTTCTCTTGTATATTTAGTCATTTGTGTCTAGTCTTATTTGCCTAGATTTACTGTCTTATTTTGACAGTTAAGTTTGACCCGTTTTGGTCGACTGTTCTTGTCGTATTTAGTCTCGGCCTATTATTATAAGTATAATCTCGTCTGTCTAATCGTAACCTATTATTATGGGTTCAATCTTATCTTTTTAGTTTTTCCTTTAATATTGTATACATATATGTAAAACGTTACATAAGCTAATTTATTGCACCTAATTTGAATATGTGTTAGTTCACACTGCTTATTAGACTGTAAATTTGGGTGGTGACAATCACCGTATTGTACAACAATCGTACTGCAGCCCTGATAGATGTATTGTACCCCACCCTCTTCCTCCAATCGTTGCTATATTTACCGATATAGAGCGCCTCCTCTAGTCCCAATTCCTTTAGGAATTTCAGGATCTGGGTGGGATACTCCTTTTCGTACAAGCAGTGGGCCCGAGGTACATTTGTCTCTTACGGAGCAATATTCCGTAGTCTTTGAGCAAATGAATGGACGTTTCCTCTGCTGAGCTGCAGAATCTACAACTATCATCTTCCTCTAGACCTAGGACCGTGAGATGCTTTTTAAGCCTGCAGTGCCCCGTTAAGACTCCTGTTAGAATTCTAATCTTTTTCTTGTTTCCTTTCAGGCAAGTTTTTGTTCTTTTCTGGTTAAAAGATGCACTACCTTGAATTGTCTTAGCCCTGGAAGTTCTTTCCAGGTTTTTATTCATTGCTTTGTTATTTCATCATCTAAACTTTTATGCATGTTCATACTCATACCACAAAAGGGGTCCGGACCTATAGAGGAATTACTAGATCTCTTGTTTAGGATGATTGTTTCACACGGATTCAACGTATTTGGTACGAGGCCCAAACACTTCTGTACCAGTACCTTCCTTTGTCTTCCAACCATCTGCATACCATTTGATAGCACTCTGTTCAATGTGGTATGCTGAGGATTCGTCGCAACAATCGGCTTTACTGCTACACATTGACTGCCTATATACACTGCGTATTCCTTCCTTGCTGAAGCTCATAATCGCTCCACGACAAGGTGCAACAGAGTCAGATCCAGCAGCAGTTCCATTTATGCTGCCGGGCATGACCCCACATCACCCCCGCAATGCAGACACATGTCAGTCTTTGAACCTTCTCAAGCAGCTTCTTTAAAGAGGTAGTTTGATACTTCGTCACGCAACTTCTCCGTAAGAAATCGCAGCAGCTCTCACTAACAAACTTTACATCCATCTCAGGATTATGGGGTAACAACTCCACGTTTTCATGCAAGAATTCTGCTGATTATAGCGCCTTTGGCTTTTCCTACCACTTCCTCAGCGTGCCTGTTCCACAGGAGTTTGCTATATAGTATTATACCCAGATAGTTTATCTGCTGTTTGTATTCTACTGCCCTCCCATCTAACAGTATGGACTATAGGCAGTTTTGCTCGGGTTGAGTTTTAGTCCCATTGATTGAGACCATCTTAGTTACTTTGAGACCTCTCTGTACGATTTCACAGAGCGTTCCATCAAACTTCCCTCTGGCTATGATAACTATGTCATCGACTTAACCTTAACATTTAATGTGTAGGTCGTCTAGCCAGTAAATCATCAACTACCAGGCTCCACTTCAGTGGTGATAACACACCCTCCTTTCATTCCGCCGTTCTAGTTCTCAGCATTTCTCCCATACACTTTGAGGTACTGCTGTCGATATTCCTTCTTTATTAAGACATTCTTAAGAATGCACATATCGGTACCTAATTTGCATGTAGTGCTGCTTCTAATTTAATTAATAAAGTGGTACAAGACGGTCTATATGGATTTTCCTGCTTTGTGTGCATGCTGACAGTTGTGTAATAATAATAATAATAGACTTTTATTTACCAATAACGTAACGTGACATATTATAAACATATAAACATAAGAAAAAAAAATTTAAACCACAAAAAAAAATTTAAATAAATAGAACCACAAATACAACAAGTTAGTAACTACATTATTGAACGTAGGCGAAGTTCAGTTATGAAACTGTTCTCCCACTTAACCCCCGAATTAAATATCAACTAAAATAAATAAATTAATGGATCATTCTAATATTAAGAAAGAAGTAAAAATAAAAATAAATAAAGAAAACAACAGCAGCCTAGTCTCCAACATATTTAAAAACAAATGTGAAAGTATAACACTGTTTAGGTATTATTCCATTATTGCTCATGCAGTAGTTTTAGTTTTATTTTCTTTTTAAAATGTCTGATATTTAGCCGTCTCATAGATTTAGGAAGTTTATTATAAATTTGGGCAATATTGAATATAAATGATCTTTCAAAAAGTGCTGTTTTGTGAGCCGGTGGAGTAACCAATGACTTCCTACTTATATTCAAATTATAGATATCAGTTCTATATCTGATTTTTCTATATAAATATGTGGGACATTGCTGAACTATAATCTTGTGAAAAGTCAGTGAGCATGCACCATTCTTCTATTTTGCATATTTAACCATTTGATTTCTTTAATCTTGGGAGAGATGTGTTCCCTCTTGGAGACTTCACAGATTAACCTCACACAACAGCTCTGAATACGTTGTATCTTTTTCGATGTACGAACCTATACACTTATTGTACACAACATCACAGTACGAAAAGTGCGATAAAACCAAGGAATTGCGTAAAAGTTTAACTATTTGCTTATTAAAAATACTTTTGTTTGAGTAAATCATCTTTAGGTTGCAAAAGGATTTTTTGATAGAATTATTGATGCGCGTTTTGAAGCGTAAATCCGTATCCAAGATTATACCTAAGTTGCGAGCTTCCTCAGCCAGCTGAATTCTCTTATCATCAATTATAATATTTAATTTATGTGCGTGCCGTTTTCTTGATTCAGTTTTCCCAAATAATAAAGCTATCGTTTTTTCAGTGTTTTTCAGATTCTCGCAACATATTATTCAAATCGAAATTGATATTGGCATCCTGCAGATTGTTCGGCGTGAATGATGCATATACATATGCGCGTAATCTGCGTAATAATTTACTTTACAAATATTCATATTCAGATTCATTTGACTAATATAAATTGAAAAAATCAATGGACCTAGGATTGACCCTTGTGGTACCCCTTTGTCTAAAATTACTTCATTCGATAACTCGTCTTTAAATTTTATTATTTGTTTTCTGTTAGTTAGAAAAGATTTAATTATTGTTACAGCTTCATCTCCTATGCCTATATGTCGTAATATAGAATACAAGAGCTCATGATTAATGCAATCAAAAGCCTTTGTGTAATCAAGTAAAATAAGAACTGTAAGATGATCACTATCTGCTGCTGTTATAATATCGTCGACAATGTGCAGGGGGGCTGTTGCACAGCTGTGTGTAGTAGTACACCTACCTGCACTGTTGTCCTTAGGTAATTGATGAAGATGAAAAATGTTAAATGAAAAAAACTAATAGGTTTACACTGGTCTACAGTGCTTATTAAGTAATAAACGTTGCCCTGAGATTTTGTTTTTCTTCTAACATTTACTTTTTTATGTAATCTAATGTTGAAAAAGAAAAAGTCCTACTAAAATAAGTTTTGTGTTCAATCCAATTTGTGTTTTATGATTCTGTTTTTTTATGTTAATGTTATTTTTATGTGTATCTTGTTCAGTCTTGTGCCTAGTATTGTAATTTCCATTCAAAAATTCTTCTCAAATTCCTTAAATACCCGCGAATTTGCTTATTTACAAATAAATTTAAAAATAATACAACGTATGCAGTCATGGGACTCATTCACCAGAATCGAGCAACTTCTCTTTTTGAATTATTATTAAAATAATGAAAGTGCACACAAATCTTTTGATTGTATGTTCTGGAAAATATGAATAAACAATCTAAATCTCCATATTCAAACCCACTACAAAGTATTTATCTTGCACTAGTTGGATTTTGACATGCATTTAAGTAAGATGAATTATAAAGTTGCTGTCGAAGAAACGATGCTGATATTTGACGTTATAAAATTCTTATAAGAGATGTATCGCAATTACCGTTGCCAGCAATGTTTGTGTCATGATGCAATAAGACATTTGGCATTGAACATTCATCATGTTCCTCGAATGGGGCTTGGAATGATTGAGAACTTGGACTAATTACTTGCTGAGCTTCATTATTACCTGATGATTGAATTTAATTAGGTATTCAGAATGTGACTAAATATTACTTTTTCAGTTTCTTAATTATTTTCGATTAAAATAGGCGGTAATGAATCTTCTTTCGATGATTGTAATGATTCAGGTTCAACACATTTCTTCTTTGATTTAAATTTATCTTTGTATATTTGAACGCCTTCAGCATGTTCTAAATCTGTAGTTTGTAAAATTTCATTTTTTTTCGATACTCTTTTTAGCGCTGTGCTTGTGATTTCACTATCGTCTCTCTATAATGAATATAAATATAGTAAAAAAAAAATAGCTAACACACGAATCACATGTACGATAAACCCATGTAAACAGTAAGCAATTGCATCGAATTATAAAATTGTCACCTATTTTTCTAAATCTGTATTTTGTATAATTCCTTGTTTTTTTCTTTTTCCTTTTTTCTCTGTCGATACTCTTTTTGACGCTAATCTTGTGATTTCACTATTGTTGTTCTCTAAAATGTAAATGTCATAGTGATATAATGAAATCTGTTTCATTGTTTAAAACCGAATTATTGCATAATCTGCCGACAGTTCGTGTATTCTATTTGACATACTTGATACGACTAGCTAGTTCGTGAAACCATCTTAAATTGAATGTTTCTTTATTTGTCTCTTTATTAATAGGTCTGATAATTAAGACACGTAGCTTTATACTATCAGATGACAGCACTTGGACGGCATTTCTGGAAACGTCGAACCGATAAGAAAGATAGTGTAAATCCCAGTTACACTGGGTTTTACACTCATAAGTTCCTCATAAAATTTCACGAGCTGAGCTTGCATGAGTTTTCATGAGCTACACGAATTAGATGAACTACTCGAACTGCCGACAGAGATCATGCAATGGCTCAGTTCTAAACAATCTGACTGATTCTCCCTATGACTACGATATATATATATAAATATAGTAAATATCAATCACTCAAATTACATGTATGATAAACATGTGCAAACAGTTAGCAATTGCTTCAAATTGTACAGTTTTATTTTTATAAACTTATTTTTTTCAGTATTTTGTATCCTTTCTTGACTTTCCATTTCTCAAAATCAAATTAAAATAATGAGTATAATATAAACAATATAACTCTCCTATGAATTAAAACAACAAAAAGAAAAATACGTTTGAGCAATTTTTATTTCTTCTTCTTGTTTAGTTTTAAGGTTATAAACAGACCACGCTTGTCTGTCACTCTACGAAAGAGAGAGCGCACGGTATAGAAATATACACTGAGAAAAAGAGAAAGGGCGCGTAACGAACAGCGTACGAGGACAGCGTCCGTGACGTAACGTTTTCTGCCGGATCGCTCCTACCGACACCTCCCTAAAAGAACTTCCTTCCAAAACTTCGTTCCAATAATAGCAAACATAATTTCAAGGAACTTAAAGTTAAATACTGGAGCGATCACAAAACAAAATTGAATGCAGGAAACTGTCTCTAAAATTAACAAGACCGACAAGAATGGAGAAACAAGACTTAATAGACAATGCTATACAAATAAGACTAGACAGCATGGGCAGACAGTTGGGCAAAAATTAATTGTGAAAACAATTAACAACTAACAATTAAATTGACAGATTTAATTGCAACTAACAACTAAACTAATTAATTGTAATTGCAAGATAACACAATTAACAATTAATTAATTGTTAATTGTAAAATTTTGCAATTACAATTAATCAATTGTTAATTGATTGATGCACGTTTACAATTACAGTTAACAATTAACAAATGTCGGCTAAGATATGTTTATTATACTCCAATGAGTCTTCACTGTCTAGTTTTAACTATCTAAAGTTGGCAGCCTATTTTAGTCTAGTCTGTCTAGTCTAGTCTCGCGTGTCTAGTGTTAATCTCGTCTGTCTATACTTTGTGTCTATACTTCTCTCTAGTCTGGTTTGTCTAGTTTTCAGATGTCTGTTTAGTACTGTCTAGTCCAGTCTTGTCTGTTTAGTTTTAACTTACTGTGACTACATAGACTAGACTGTTTGTTAGGTATAAATCTAGATTAATACATTAATCTAAACCATGGGCGTAGCCAGGATTTAGTTTCGGGGGGCGTTTTAAGAAAATATAGTATCAGAAATGCACCAATTTACTTTCAAAAACTGACACACAAGGGTTCCTAAACTTCACATCTACCATGCTCTCTTGAAGAGAGTCGTATCTACTCGTCTCTTTATTTCAATATAACATTTATGTATATTTTTGCATATTTCGGGGGTGGGTCGCTAGAAAAATGACATTACTTGATAAATAAAAATTACGGGCATCGGTAGACGCGTTTCGACCTTTTGGTTTCATCAGTATGGACTTATCATTTAATCTCAAATTGAATCAAAATTAAATGTAAACTACAACTTACTCAATATGTCGTGTTCTTAGATGAAATGAATCTGCTTTTCAATTTCTAGCAGTAAAATGCAGGAGCCACACCGTACTAGTAATTATATTTATTTATGTTATTAGTCAGTTGGTGAATTAGAGAACATAGTATATTTTCCGTCATTCTTTTCTCGTAATATTGAAATTCACATAGTAATTTTTTCCTATTTTTTATAAAATCTAATCTGTTTCTTTTAATTTATCCAGACAAATCTTGTCTCATTGTAAACTCACTTGCCTATTTAATTACTATGTATGTCTGTTTCTTACTAATAAACTCAACATTCCAATTTTCACTGTTAATTTTCCAACAACATAACTTTATAAAATTAATAATAATTTATATAAAATTAAAACATAACTATATTTTCTTCCAAACAAATTTTCTGCTATTAATTTTCTGCGATCATTTGTTAAACTACATCTTGTAGAAACTTACATCTTGTCTGTCTATCTGTTTAATATTGTATGTCTAATATCTTGGACTTATTCAGTGGCGGTTCGTGGATGATGTTAGTGGGTGGCATCTTTAGATACTTGTCTCTGGTGGGCGGGCTGGAAAAAATTATAATAAAAAATCACTACGAGTTGAAAAAACCGCATTTTTATTGACACATACAGCAACATATTGAATTTTTTAATTCAGTGTAATACCAGTAACAATTATTTATATTTAAATTCCATTCTAGGTTCCTTTAGATTAACAAAACCATTAACATAACCTTTTCATTAAAATTTGGTATATTTGAGATTATATTTTTTTCTATGCTAATCATAGCTAATACTGTTAGTCTTTTTTGTTCCGTTGTATTTCTTAAAAAGGTCTTATTCTCTTAAGAGCGCAAAAGCATCTTTCATGTTCTGCAGTTGTCATAGGTGTGGTAATTATTATTTCAAGTAAATTAAAAACTTCTACAAAGTACTCATGAATTCCTGAGTTATACATTAGATCATCAATATTTTTGTGTCATTTTAAATTTTGAAATTCTAGTCGATCATGTAAAACAAGTAATTCTGTGTTAAGCCTCTCTTTATCTAAACTTGGATGTTTCTCGTAGTTCGATGATCGGAACTTGATTCGTATTATTTGAAAAAATACACGGAAAATAATCTACTGCAGATAAGTGTTTTGTAAAAGCAAATCGTTCTTTTGCATGAAATATTATATAATCGCAAACTTCTTTTGCTGCTAAATTCGTTGCTTCTTTTGATAATCTTGGCCTTTTTGCAGATAGAAAATCCTCTTGGTGATTGACCGAAGGGTTATTTCTACTTCTTTAATAATTTTAGTAAATTCTTTTGTTGCCTCGAAAATAATAATAGAATTAGCATTACGACATTGTAATTTGCAACACAAAATACCGACATGAGGCATGATTTGATGAAAACATTTTAACCAAAAATTAAAATGTTCATCATTTGCAATGCGAATAAATCCTGTAGCTGCCTGTATAGTTGTCATTGCCAAATTTCTATTATTTTGTTGAAGTGATTCAAAACAATTTTGCAAACATTCCTTATTTTCAAAAACTGTGTTCACGACTCGGCTATTAAAATTCCACCGTGTGTTTGATCCTCGAGAAATTCGTCTAGAAATACCGTCGAGTGCAGCTAAACGTGATGGAGATTTTGAACCAAAGTGGGTATTGCTGCTAGGCTACTAACAAAAAATTCGAACTTGCGAATTTTGTGATGCAGCTTGCTCCATTATTAAATTAAGTTGATGAGCGTAACGATGTACAAATTGCGCATTTTTATATATTTGTTTAATAATTTTTTGTAGCATTCCTCGGCATTTTGTATTTTGGGATTAAAAAATCCCCAAAGTCTTTCATACAGAGTACCTTCTAGTACGTAACGAAAAACAATTACCTGTATGTATGTTCCAAAACGTCTGTAGTATCATCTGCGATAACCATAACAGCTAGATATTTTGATTTGTTTGCATATTTCGTCTTTACACACGTTCAAAATACAATCTAAAAGTTCATTCTGTATAGTTTTTGATGATCCTTTAAAAATATGTGAATTTTATAAATGGTTTTTCAAACCTTCGTCTAATTTTCCAGCAAATTGTAATAACCCCCTTAAAACTCCAGAACTTAATGAATCTTCAGTTTCATCGTGTCATCTGTAAGGTAATTCAAATTTACCACAAAACAATATACAGTCGATAATTTTAGATAAAATATCGATAAAATATAAAAATTTTTTTCATATTTTCATTATGTCTATTTATTTCTTGTCTGTAGGCCCCACTTAATTGCGTTCTGATATCAACTGTTCCCAATATTCCAAGATTGCACACACTTTGTAAATGCTCTGCATTTCTTATGTTTTTTATTTTTTTCATTGAAGATGATGTAGATCTGCGATGCCAGATTTTATCCAAGACGTATCTCCTGCAAACAAAAGACATGGAAAACAAAAAAAGCATTCTTTTTTGGACAACCTGTTAACAATTATGCTTCATATAAATGTTGGAAATAAATTTTCGGTGATAATTATTTGAACGACTGTGTGACACTTGACAAATATTTAAATCTGGAGTTAACCGTCGTAATGATTTAATTTCAATTTTTTCTTGAAATTCCAGTCGTGCAAAGTTGATATTTTGCAAATGCATAACTGAATTTTTTGTTTCGTTCATTTCTATAAAAATTTAACCAAAATTAAATTCAGTAATTAAATTCAAAAATCACTATCTTACTTTTTATGTGTATAGCTAAGAACTACTTATTTATTAATACTTTGTTTTAAATTGTCCCCTTTTCAATTGCCCACCAATTAATTGTCCACATAAGGTTCTTTGCCTAAACTTGAGTTTTTAGAAACAAAATCATGAAATGCCTAAAATACAGAGTGCGGACTGCAATGTTTGCAGGCCACGATATACATATTACAAAAACGTATATCGCGAGTGGGGGTAACCAGCTCAATACACTAACTACGCGGCGAGACTCGGTCTGCACTGACTGCAGCCCGAGATATGAATGTACAACCGCACTAAACTTCACAATACACACATACAGAGCGCCTATCGAGGTATTTATTACCTACAATTCAAAAAATAAATATACTACGAACGGAAAAGTATGTGTTTGTAAAATAATTGTATACTAATGTAATAGTTTATAATAATTAAAAAAATGTTTTCATTTTGGCAGCACTGCAGCCCTTATGGGCGAGCCGCCACTGGACTTATCTCTTATCTAACTTTGTCTCATTATCAGATAAAATTTGATTAATGCGAAATAACAATAACTAGTTAAAGCTAAGAAATTGCTATAACACTAATTCCTTTTCACACTAAAAATAAGCTCTATTCGCTTGCAAATTTCAATGCAAAAAACCGTTGAACCAAAGCTTCCACAGAAATTTATTAAATAAAGAGGATGGTTGCGACATTTACTACGTAGTAATCCAAGTTTTTACCACTATTTTTCTCACATAGTTTGGCAAAACATGCGAACAAGTAGCAAACGTTTTTCGAAAACAAAATGTACAAGTAACGTTTGTGTAACGTAACAGTGTGTGTCCGCGGATGGGGGTATCCAATAAGGAAAAAAAAATAATTTTTCATTTTACGACCAAAAGTCATTCTTTATAAAAAGTTCTGCTTGTCGAGAAAATGAATTGACATAAGAAAATTTTAAAACAAATGTACAGGGTGTTAATAAATTAGGAAAATTTGAAATTGCTTCAAAGCATGTTACATTATTTATTATTTTTTAGAAATTTTTTATAAAACAAAGTTTTTTATAAACTATCGTAGAGTCTGAATATATCTGTCTAATATCATGGATTGTTTCTTCTATGCGTTGTTTTAATATGTCCCTATCATGTGGAAGATCATCTGGATAAACCTTTTGTTTTAAGGCACCCCACAAAAAGAAATCTAATAATGAGAGCTCAGGCGGCCCAGCAGGGTAATGGTTTTGGCCAAACCTCCCTTTCCACCTTTCGCCAAAATGATCATGTAACCATTGTCTAACTAAGGCTGTGCATGGCTGTACTTCTGGCTGTATTGTATTAAGAAATGGTAGGTACATGTTGGACAAATGTTGTGGAAACATTTTCAAATACACGCGCTGTATGTGTCCGATCATTTTTTTGTAAAATGCAAATTAATAAATATCTCTGTTATTATTTTATTATTAAAAATTCTAATTTTGATTTCAAAATTTGTATTCAAACTCTATGTTAGTTTATAAACAACTTTGTTTTATAAAACTTTTCTAAAAAATAATAAATAATGGTACTTATACCTTGAAGCATTTTCATACTTTCCTAATTCTTTAACACCCTGTACATTTGATCTAAAAAAATTTTATCGTTAATTAATTTTCTCAACAAGCAGAACTTTTTATAAAGAATGATTTTTGGTTGTAAAATGGAAAATAAAGATTTTTTCCCTATTGGGTAACCCCATCCGCGGACATACTATATAAATCTTCTTCAAAATTATCCCACATATTATTTACTGAACCAAAATCGACCCCCTGAAAATATCCGACGTACATGAGATTCATTGTTAGGAATACAATCGCGTGTACGTGGTCAGACAGGACGAAGTATTTCAACTCGTTTTTTTTAAATATTTTCGTGCCATTCGTCTTAAAAAGGCACCAGTTTATTTTCTAACCATTGTCCAAAATGTAATCATAAATTGCCCGAAATAGAAAATCTAAAAATCTTGCATAATTGCAACATAAGCCCGAAGCTTAATCTCCTGGAGTCAATCTGGTAATGTCCTTAACGAGCAAATCTACTTAATCTTTTCGCAACTGATTAATCTCACGCAATCGTTTCAAAATAATTCGCCAACTACAGACAAACACCTCCCCTCCCCACCAAAAGTATTGGTATAAAATCAATCTTATCAATTTGCAATTCACTTCAACAGTCGAAACTCAGGTCGTGTTAAGTGTTTCGATTTATATAACTTCACAAGTTATATAATATTATCTACAAAATTAGTGGTAAAACATGGTGATTTTTTTAATTCAGAGTAAGAAGTTTATTCAGTAATCGAATCTATATACTTGCTAGTTGGACAAAGAAACGAAGAATTTCTTCATTTAATCCCGTCATGTTTTATTTGGTTTTGTCCGGCTTCGTTTGTCTTCTTTAGTCTTTTCTTGATGGACCTTGTTTGCTTTGGTTTGATCTTGTATGCTCTTATATATTCTTATCTGGCTTTCAGTTTCTCCTCAAGATTAGATCTCCTTTTGGTTCTGCAAGTATCAACTGAAGAAAACAATTTCTATCATACACTTTATGATATAATTTCTAGGAAAGATAACACAGACTTATCTCAATCAATTTATGCAAAATGTGCTTATAATATATAAATGTATTCAGGAAGGTTTGTCAAATTGATGTCAATGTCTCTAGGCTTCTTAAACTGTTTAAAAGAAAAATAATTCTTAAAACTCGTGTTGAATAATTCATGTAAGTTTTTTGTGGTAATTGTTGTCCTAGTGCATGGCGAGGAAACGTGTATTTGTTTCAAGTGCAGTTTTGTATATTTTGGCACGACATGGCCAATAAATAACAAATATGAATTTACAAACTAAATGCAATTTATGGTACATCAAACATTGAACAAGGCTAAAAAGCATCGTGTATTAATGGAGAAATATTATGCAATTCAAGGCTTTTATACATTTACAAAACACAATTTGTAATTTCTAATGAGTTCTTAATTATAAATTACAGCAAAACTAGAAACACGTAAACCCTAGACAAAACTAGCCAATACAAAACTAAACAAGACTAGACCAGACAAGACCAGATAAGACTAGACCAGACTAGACAAGACTAGACAAATCTGGACAAGACTAGACAAGACTGGACAAGACTCGACAAGACTGTACCAGACTGGACTGGACTGGACAAGACTGGTCAAGACTGGACAAGACTAGACAAGACTAGATAAGACAAAAACTGACAAGGTCAGGCTGCACCAGACCATAAATCTTTAAATATTATTTTGTTGCAGGATGGAAGATATGCGAGATAGCAATAGTGAACTTCCAGCTAACTTTCTATCAGAAATTTACAAATGGGCTTTAGAGTGTAAGTAAACTGATAATTATGTGTTTATTAAATATATTAAATTAAAATGAAGGAAGGATGTTTCGTGGCATAAATATTTAATGGTAAAATCATCGTTTAGGTTAGGCTATTTATTGTTAAATATTTTAAATTCAAATGAAAGGGGGATGTATCGGTTTATAAATATATAATGGCAAATTCATCGTTTGGGATTAAGATATGCAAGAACGTTAACTTAGATATATGGAGAGATTTAGATATGTTTAAAAAAAAGATTTAATTTAGTTAAAAATAACAGATCAAGATTATTAAATCCTAACCAAAGATTCACTTTAAGAGCCGGTATTGAACTTACTAAATTAAAACTTATTATTAATAAATTACTTACTAAATCTAAAAACAAAAAAATTGATTAAAAACATTTAAACAATTAATAAAAATTAGCTAACAAGGAACAGCTGCCTTGAAATCAAGTTCACTAAATATATTCCCAATTATAAATTTCGAATTAGATATTTATTTGAAAATAACTTTTATAGGAAATAATATATATATATATATATATATATATATATATATATATATATATATATATACAATGTGATGGTAAATGTGTGATTACACCGCCAAAATTAATTGTTTGTCTTTGTGCCGGAAAAGTAGGAAGTGATTATAAATATATTTTTTATTACTCATGTGCGCGAAGTACTTCCTGACGCACGTTTTTTAATACGAGAAATGCCACTTCGCATTGTATTTCCACATAGCCTGGGTAACGTACGCAAATATTCAATATCGCTAGGTTACATTAAAAAAAACAAATAAACAAAAATAAAATAAAAACGATCAAGAAGTGTTTTACGTGAAGAAATTTTTTTCATCACATAATAATAATTAAAGAAAACGTTTTAAAATGAGTGTAATATAGTGATACCGGAGACTGATTTTGTATTCCATTTTTTTTATGGCCCCTGGATCCCAAACTTGTAAAATAGCGGATGTATGATTATGATTGTACGCATGAGTAATAAAAAATATTGTTTGTAACACGGGCGGTATTGTCAATTGCCCTTGTCAATCAAGTGAATGTAAGAGCTTAAAATTTCAAACATCGCATGGACCCAACGCTTTCGTTGCTTTGGTCCATTGAAGTTTTTTTTAGTCTTAAAAGAAGCTGAAACTTTTCAATTTTTTTTAATTCTCAACAGTAATAGATATAGATAGATCTTATAATATTTTTTGTACCTGATAATATGGTTGTCGCAAATTTTGTTCACCCTGTATCTTCGAAACGTATGGGTTTTTCAGAAATCATCATAATACAAAATATTATTAGAATAGGCCAAGGAAAGAAAAGGTCTAATAGCAAAAAATTACCCCTTATTAGATCTATCTATATCTATCACTCTTGAGAATTTTGGAAAATTGAAACATATAAACATAGACAGATAACACTAGTCGAACATGTTTGACAGATAAAAAGAAAAATAGAAAGAACTAAACTACATAAACCAGACTAGAGAGATAAGTGTAGACCCAAAGTCTATACAGAAAAAACTAGACAGAAGATATTAAACAGATAACACTAAAGATAACACTAAGACTAGACTAGACTAGAATATGAAGTCAACTTTAGATAGTGAAAACTAGACAGCAAAGACTAGACAATACTACACATACAGAGCCGATAAAACTAAACGGACAAGACTAGGCGGACAAAATTATGCAAACAATATTCGACAGACAAAGCCGCCTAGCAAGACTAAAGAGATAACATTCTAAAAAACTATACCGATAGGATTGATAAGATCAACAAGATTGGAGAAACAAGACTTCTTATACAAGGCTAGACAAATAAGACTAGACAGATATCATTTGGCAGACGAAACTAGACAGACAAGACTGGACCGACAAGACAAGACAGGAAAGACAAAACTGGAAACTTGGGTGAAAATGAAATGTCGTATGAAGTGTTGTCGAAGTGCAACGAAGTGTTTCCGAGATACGAAGTGTCGTCAAGGTATCGTCAAAATGTCACGAAGGTTTCCGGGCGGCACAAATGTAAACATTTTGTCGACTCTTCATAGAAAATCAGTTCAGTGAAACTTGATTACAGTGATCCAAAAAACCCTTCCTCGACTTTGGCAACATTTCTTTGACGCATTACCGACAGTTCGTCGACGCTTAGTATTTATGTCGTTCAGACACTTCGACAATATTTCAATTTAAGCACGGAAGACACGATTGAAGAGTCAAAGCCGGAGAAACAAACAAAAAAATTCTCTGCGAATAGTTTCCTGCAATTAATTTTGTTTTGTGATCGCTCTAGCAGGTTTAAGTTATTTGAAATTAGATGGGCCATTATTTTTTTATTTATTTTTAAATAATCAAATTCGGGAGTGTAAAGAATTTGAGAAGAAATTTTTGATAAAAATTACAATAATAGGCAATGCTAGACAAAACTGAACAAGTTAAAGACAAAAAACTAAAGAGGATTAAAGACGACTAGGCGAGTTCAGTCCAAGTTTATAAAAAACACAGAAACACTATAGGATTGGACACAAAACTTGTTTTAGTAGAACTTTTTCTTTTTCAACATTAGATTACATAAAAAAGTAAATGTTAGAATAAAAAAATAATTCTCAGGGCAACGTTTGTTACTTAATAAGCAGTGTAAAGCAGTGTAGACCCATTAGTGTAATATTTTTCATCTTAAAGACAATTTAAAAAGTAATTGACAACAGTGTTTGTAGGTGTCCCACTCAAAACCCAAACGGTTAAAAAATCACCCATTATAATCAGAATAGAGCAAAATTAAATTATTAAAAATACCAAACTGACAATCATTTGTTTAAATTACCAAACTGAAATGAGTAATGTAATAGGACAAGGATTGCAGAAATGTAGCTCTCTCTTTATATTTCGTAGCTGTTGCAAGAGTGGCTTTGGATAGAAGATTGGGATGCCTTAATCCCAATTTGCCTGAAAACTCAGAATCGCAAAGAATAATTAATTCCATCAACACATTCTTCTGGAACGTCGCCGAGGTCGAACTGAAAATGCCTGTCTGGAGAGTTTACAAAAATAAAGCTTTTAGAAAATACATTGGAGCCCTTGAAGATTTTAGAACGTAAGAATTCATTTCCTATTTGTTTATTTATTTTCAGATAGATCAGAATAGACCAAAAAACAGAAATCATATAAAAGCAGGCAAAACTAGTTAGGTTCAAGATAAGACTAAAAAGAAAAAAGAAAAAGACTAAACCGACTAACCGACTGGACTGGACCAGACCAGACTATGCAGTACTAGATAAAAAAATGACAATAAATAATATAGAATACAGAAAATTATTATTATAAAATACAGAAAAATCTAGACAGGCAAGACTAAACCAGACAAGACCAGATAACACCAGACAAGACCAGAACAGACCAGACAAAATCAGACAAGAGCAAGCAAGACCAGACGATACCAAACAAAACTAGACAAAAATAGTCAAGGGAAACGAGAATAAATAGAAATTTGTAGTAAGTCGATATTTGTAGACAGTTGAGATTAAACAAAGCAACGGTAGTTACTTTTCTCATTTCTGGCATAGATAACCTCACTTTAGCAGTTGCTCTGATTAAATTTAGCTATTTTGACTTATATTTTGTCTTATTTTTGACTTATATATCGTAGGTTTACCTCATTCTCTTTGTTTGGCAAATGTGGTTTACTTTACCAATTTATTCCGTATCTATTCTTTAATTATCCAAGATACACTATCTATACTTGAATCAATTAATCCAATTTTATCTTTAAAATCTTTACAAATCGCAAATTTGTATGTTTGTTCTTTATTTAATGTCATTTACTTAATCACCAGGCGATCTATTTGAACATTCTCCTTTTTCTACTGATGCGAACGAACTGCATGACCTACTTTAAATCCACTACCTGTATGATGTAACGGAATGATGATTTTTATGCTTTGTCAAAGTCAAGGTTAACTTTCACTTTCTCTGGGGTAATCGAAAGCAATGCCTACTAGTAGGTCAAATCTTTCTCCGTTACACGTCGCATATTATTTAATATAATAAATAATACATTTCTTGTTGACCTACACACATTTCAAGAGAAAAGTATTATCTAATATTAACGATTAAAAAATGAAAATTAAAATATAATATCTAGTTTTATATGAATTTCAATTGTATAAGTGGTATTATCGGTCTAGTCCTATCTCTCTACTCTTGTGTGTTTACTTTTGTCTGCTTAGTCTTGTCCGTCTACGTTTGTTTGTCTAGTCTTGTCTGTCTACACATGTCTGGCTAGTCTATTGTGCCTAGATTTGTTTATATGGTCTTGTCTGTCTAGTCTTGTTTATCTAAACTTGACTGATTAGACTTGTACGTCTAGACTTGTCTGCCTAGTTCAGTCTGTTTAGACTTGTCTATCAGGTCTTGTATGTCTAGTCTTGTCTATTTAGTCTTGTCTGTCTAGACTTTTTTTGTGTGTGAGAGTGCGTGCGGCTCCGTGCGTGCTCCGTGGAATGTGTGGCTCTCTGATCGAGGTGTTCGTCACCAGCATTCCCACTAAAACCACCCCTGGGATCTATACACAAGTTAGAAACCACGTTAGCATTCTTCAAAGTGGTGATCTTATTCATTAGGGTTGCTCGTACCTGGTCTGTCGTTCTGAGGATCGTGGCGCACTTCTTTGCGACTGCTGGCCAATTGTCCTCGTCCTTAATCATCAGGTGTAGCTTATGGCCTGAGTTGATAGGCTCTCCCTCCATCCGCTCTGCTGTAGTTTTGAGGTCAGCGCATTGAGGTCATTCGAAGGTGTTCAGCTGAGTTTGTCCTCTGACAGGATCTACATCTGTTTTTCCGATCCTTCTAACATATGCGGCATAACTGCCGTGACCGCTTAGTACTTGCGATAGGTAGTAATTCTCTTCGCCATAAACCATGGTTGAACCATGGCTCAATTTCTAGGATAAGAGATCTAGTCCAGCTCCCTTCCTGTCCCGTTCAGTCCGTTCCTCCACCCTTAGGTCAATCTGCGCGACTACCACTATGACTTGTAGCCCCACATTCGACACCGTACGGTCAGCGCAGCATATGCGTAGCATGCCGCGTTGAGGTTTTAGCAATCAATCTGTTTCTGTTGATGGCTGCTTTTAGAGACTGCATGTGTGTCCTACTCTACTGTAGTCTTGTCGAACCAGTCTTATCTGTCTAGTCTTGTCTATCTAGTCTTGTCTGGCAAACGAAATTGAAAACTGGCAGGTGCTAGATAAGAAGACCTTCAGTGACCACAAATACATCTTGTACCAGTTGCATGGCAAAACGATATATCGTCCGTCTCAAAGTAAGGGGGATAGACGATGGCGAACCAAAAACATCGACGAAATTTTTTTTCAGAAAGGCTGAAGTTGCAAATAAGCCAGACAACGGAACGCACCCCTGAAGAATTAATTAAGAGCCTTACGAAAACATGCAACGCCACACTTAGCATAAAACAAGCTTTCATTAGCATGAGATGCACCTATTGGTGGAATGATAAAATCGCAAAAAAATAAAGGAATGTATTGCCGCACGAATATCAACGGAAAGCCAAACAAAATCTAAACCCGGACTATGTGCAGTGTCTCAGAAACCAATACAAAGAAGAAAAGAGATTACTGAAGAAGGCAATAAATATTTCAAAAAGAGAACACTGACGTGCCCTATGTACAAAACTAGACGAAAACGTCTAGGGAGATGCCTACGCACTCGCCACCCGGGAACTAAGGCTGAGGTACGCAAATCCCAAACTCCCCATGGAACAGCTGCAAGCAGTTGCAGATGTCTTGTTCCCAAAACACGAGGTACCACATTGGAATCTGCCGGAAGTAAGAGAAACCGCAGATTTCACGCTTAAGGAATTAGAAAGAGCCAGCAGGCGACTAGGGAAAAATAAAGCGCCAGGACCCGACAATATACCACCGGAAGCTCTTAAAATTGCCGCAAAGATATGTCCTAACTTCATATTAGAAACTGCAAACGCGATAATGAAGGGTGGAAATTTTCTGGTATATGGAAAAAAATCCAGATTGGTCCTCCTCCAAGAAAAAGGAATAAACCCATAGAGAAACCGTCTTCCTATAGGCCCATATGCCTACAAGATGTCGCAGGGAAGCTATTAGAACATCTGATACTCGAGAAAATTGCAAATGAGCTTGGGCAAGGCAAAAGACTCATGGGCAGACAATTTGGGTTTAGAAAAGGGCTATCCACCGACGATGCCATATTAAGGGTGCTAAAGGTTGCAGAAGACGCTTCAGGGCTCCCAGCAGAAAAGGAAGATATGTGCGCTGATCACGTTGGACGTAAAAAATGCCTTTACTTCAGCTGCATGGCAGAACATCGTAGAGGAGCTGATAGCCATAAGTTTCCCCCCTGCCTACTGAAACTGGTGAGGCGTTATGTATCGAAGCGCTTTATCATATTGGAGGCGGAAGGTAAAGCAGTAGAAAGAGAAGTTTGCAGTGGTTTTCCGCAGGGCTCAGTGATGGGAGCGTATGACAGTGTTCTAAGGCTGAGATTACCAGAAGGCGTTGACATAGTAGGCTTTGCCAACGACCTAGCTCTCATCGTGACGGGCAAAAACGAAAAACAAGTAATGTACAGAGGGATAATGGCAACTAAACTAAGGTGGAAACTTGGATGATCGGGAAGAAATTTAAGCTCGCTCCAGAGATTCCGAAGCTGTATTACAAACAGCAAGGAGGAAAATAGGCCCCATCATGTTCAAAATAGAACATGAAAAAATCATACTCAAAAAAACTATAAAATACCTGGGAATCACTATAGACCAATGTGTCTCCTTTAATCAACACATTTCGACAACAATGACAAAGGCTCAAAACCTGTGCTGTACTCGAAAGGCTCATGCCAAACGTGGAAGGACTAAAGAGCAGCAAACGAAGAGTGTAATGCACAGTAGTCCACTCCACTATGCTGTATGGTGCCCCAGTATGGAACAAAGCCATGGAAAAGTTTACCGCGAGACAAAAGTTGGCATCAATTCAGATCAAGGAAGATGGCACTGAGAACTTGTAGTGCATACAGGACGGTGTTAGGAGACTCGGCACTTGTAATAGCGGGTATACCACCAATACAGCTCCTAGCCAAAGAAAGAGCTATATTACATAGCACAGAAAAACAGTAGTCACAACAGGCTGGAGACAGAAATCTGCGAAAGAAGACTGCGAGGTCACAAATGTACAACAGCTGGCAACAACTGTGGAACAACTCAAACAAAGGTGAATGTAACCGACTGTTATTCCTCCAAGTAGCCCAAACCATGGGCGACAAGGAAACATGGAGAGGTGGGCTACTATCTGACACAATTACTGTCCGGCCACGCGAGCTTCAGACAGTACCTGAGCGGCATAGGGCGAGCCTCAGACGGCTCGTGTGACTACTGCGAGAAAATGGACAGTGTACAACACACAATCTTCGATTGCCACAGGTGGACATCAGAAAAAGATAAATGGGCAGACAGAAGCAACACTGAAAGTGAGAACACTTACGGACATAATGCAAAGGTCGGAGCAGGACTGGATATCAACGGTGACCATGGCTACCGATATATTACGAGAAAAAAGAAAACGACGAACGGAATGCGCATATAAATATCTGAACCTCTAATCACCCACGGTGGAGGGACGTAGTAAGGCCTTAAATTGACCCAAACTGCAGACACCTTTAGAAACTAATAAATAGACAACGTCATCTTGAAGCTAAATGCCACGAGGCGGTACCAAGATGCTCGTGTTCTTTCAGGGGGCTACTTGTTAAGTCAACTACTAAACTAGTCTAGACTTGTTTGTCAGGTCTTGTCTGCTTCGACTTGTCAGTCTAGTCTTGTGTGTCTAGTCTTGTCTGTCTAGTCTTGTCTGTCTAGTCTTGTCTGTCTAGTCTTGTCTGTCTAGTCTTGTCTGTCTAGTCTTGTCTGTCTAGTCTTGTCTGTCTAGTCTTGTCTGTCTAGTCTTGTCTGTCTAGTCTTGTCTGTCTAGTCTTGTCTGTCTAGTCTTGTCTGTCTAGTCTTGTCTGTCTAGTCTTGTCTGTCTAGTCTTGTCTGTCTAGTCTTGTCTGTCTAGTCTTGTCTGTCTAGTCTTGTCTGTCTAGTCTTGTCTGTCTAGACTTGTCTGTCTAGTCTTGTCTGTCTAGTCTTGTCTGTCTAGTCTTGTCTGTCTAGTCTTGTCTGTCTAGTCTTGTCTGTCTAGTCTTGTCTGTCTAGTCTTGTATGTCTAGTTTTGTCTGTCTAGTCTTGTCTGTCTAGTCTTGTCTGTCTAGTCTTGTCTGTCTAGTCTTGTCTGTCTAGTCTTGTCTGTCTAGTCTTGTCTGTCTAGTCTTGTCTGTCTAGTCTTGTCTGTCTAGTCTTGTCTGTCTAGTCTTGTCTGTCTAGTCTTGTCTGTCTAGTCTTGTCTGTCTAGTCTTGTCTGTCTAGTCTTGTCTGTCTAGTCTTGTCTGTCTAGTCTTGTCTGTCTAGTCTTGTCTGTCTAGTCTTGTCTGTATAGTCTTGTCTGTCTAGTCTTGTCTGTCTAGTCTTGTCTGTCTAGTCTGGTCTGTCTAGTCTTGTCTGTCTAGTCTTGTCGGTCTAGTCTTGTCTGTCTAGTCTTGTCTGTCTAGTCTTGTCTGTCTAGTCTTGTCTGTCTAGTCTTGTCTGTCTAGTCTTGTTTGTATAGTCTTGTCTGTCTAGTCTTGTCTGTCTAGTCTTGTCTGTCTAGTCTTGTCTGTCTAGTCTTGTCTGTCTAGTCTTGTCTGTCTAGTCTTGTCTGTCTAGTCTTGTCTGTCTAGTCCTGTCTGTCTAGTCTTGTCTGTCTAGTCTTGTCTGTCTAGTCTTGTCTGTCTAGTCTTGTCTGTCTAGTCTTGTCTGTCGTCTTGTCTGTCTAGTCTTGTCTGTCTAGTCTTGTCTGTCTAGTCTTGTCTGTCTAGTCTTGTCTGTCTAGTCTTGTCTGTCTAGTCTTGTCTGTCTAGTCTTGTCTGTCTAGTCTTGTCTGTCTAGTCTTGTCTGTCTAGTCTTGTCTGTCTAGTCTTGTCTGTCTAGTCTTGTCTGTCTAGTCTTGTCTGTCTAGTCTTGTCTGTCTAGTCTTGTCTGTCTAGTCTTGTCTGTCTAGTCTTGTCTGTCTAGTCTTGTCTGTCTAGTCTTGTCTGTCTAGTCTTGTCTGTCTAGTCTTGTCTGTCTAGTCTTGTCTGTCTAGTCTTGTCTGTCTAGTCTTGTCTGTCTAGTCTTGTCTGTCTAGTCTTGTCTGTCTAGTCTTGTCTGTCTAGTCTTGTCTGTCTAGTCTTGTCTGTCTAGTCTTGTCTGTCTAGTCTTGTCTGTCTAGTCTTGTCTGTCTAGTCTTGTCTGTCTAGTCTTGTCTGTCTAGTCTTGTCTGTCTAGTCTTGTCTGTCTAGTCTTGTCTGTCTAGTCTTGTCTGTCTAGTCTTGTCTGTCTAGTCTTGTCTGTCTAGTCTTGTCTGTCTAGTCTTGTCTGTCTAGTCTTGTCTGTCTAGTCTTGTCTGTCTAGTCTTGTCTGTCTAGTCTTGTCTGTCTAGTCTTGTCTGTCTAGTCTTGTCTGTCTAGTCTTGTCTGTCTAGTCTTGTCTGTCTAGTCTTGTCTGTCTAGTCTTGTCTGTCTAGTCTTGTCTGTCTAGTCTTGTCTGTCTAGTCTTGTCTGTCTAGTCTTGTCTGTCTAGTCTTGTCTGTCTAGTCTTGTCTGTCTAGTCTTGTCTGTCTAGTCTTGTCTGTCTAGTCTTGTCTGTCTAGTCTTGTCTGTCTAGTCTTGTCTGTCTAGTCTTGTCTGTCTAGTCTTGTCTGTCTAGTCTTGTCTGTCTAGTCTTGTCTGTCTAGTCTTGTCTGTCTAGTCTTGTCTGTCTAGTCTTGTCTGTCTAGTCTTGTCTGTCTAGTCTTGTCTGTCTAGTCTTGTCTGTCTAGTCTTGTCTGTCTAGTCTTGTCTGTCTAGTCTTGTCTGTCTAGTCTTGTCTGTCTAGTCTTGTCTGTCTAGTCTTGTCTGTCTAGTCTTGTCTGTCTAGTCTTGTCTGTCTAGTCTTGTCTGTCTAGTCTTGTCTGTCTAGTCTTGTCTGTCTAGTCTTGTCTGTCTAGTCTTGTCTGTCTAGTCTTGTCTGTCTAGTCTTGTCTGTCTAGTCTTGTCTGTCTAGTCTTGTCTGTCTAGTCTTGTCTGTCTAGTCTTGTCTGTCTAGTCTTGTCTGTCTAGTCTTGTCTGTCTAGTCTTGTCTGTCTAGTCTTGTCTGTCTAGTCTTGTCTGTCTAGTCTTGTCTGTCTAGTCTTGTCTGTCTAGTCTTGTCTGTCTAGTCTTGTCTGTCTAGTCTTGTCTGTCTAGTCTTGTCTGTCTAGTCTTGTCTGTCTAGTCTTGTCTGTCTAGTCTTGTCTGTCTAGTCTTGTCTGTCTAGTCTTGTCTGTCTAGTCTTGTCTGTCTAGTCTTGTCTGTCTAGTCTTGTCTGTCTAGTCTTGTCTGTCTAGTCTTGTCTGTCTAGTCTTGTCTGTCTAGTCTTGTCTGTCTAGTCTTGTCTGTCTAGTCTTGTCTGTCTAGTCTTGTCTGTCTAGTCTTGTCTGTCTAGTCTTGTCTGTCTAGTCTTGTCTGTCTAGTCTTGTCTGTCTAGTCTTGTCTGTCTAGTCTTGTCTGTCTAGTCTTGTCTGTCTAGTCTTGTCTGTCTAGTCTTGTCTGTCTAGTCTTGTCTGTCTAGTCTTGTCTGTCTAGTCTTGTCTGTCTAGTCTTGTCTGTCTAGTCTTGTCTGTCTAGTCTTGTCTGTCTAGTCTTGTCTGTCTAGTCTTGTCTGTCTAGTCTTGTCTGTCTAGTCTTGTCTGTCTAGTCTTGTCTGTCTAGTCTTGTCTGTCTAGTCTTGTCTGTCTAGTCTTGTCTGTCTAGTCTTGTCTGTCTAGTCTTGTCTGTCTAGTCTTGTCTGTCTAGTCTTGTCTGTCTAGTCTTGTCTGTCTAGTCTTGTCTGTCTAGTCTTGTCTGTCTAGTCTTGTCTGTCTAGTCTTGTCTGTCTAGTCTTGTCTGTCTAGTCTTGTCTGTCTAGTCTTGTCTGTCTAGTCTTGTCTGTCTAGTCTTGTCTGTCTAGTCTTGTCTGTCTAGTCTTGTCTGTCTAGTCTTGTCTGTCTAGTCTTGTCTGTCTAGTCTTGTCTGTCTAGTCTTGTCTGTCTAGTCTTGTCTGTCTAGTCTTGTCTGTCTAGTCTTGTCTGTCTAGTCTTGTCTGTCTAGTCTTGTCTGTCTAGTCTTGTCTGTCTAGTCTTGTCTGTCTAGTCTTGTCTGTCTAGTCTTGTCTGTCTAGTCTTGTCTGTCTAGTCTTGTCTGTCTAGTCTTGTCTGTCTAGTCTTGTCTGTCTAGTCTTGTCTGTCTAGTCTTGTCTGTCTAGTCTTGTCTGTCTAGTCTTGTCTGTCTAGTCTTGTCTGTCTAGTCTTGTCTGTCTAGTCTTGTCTGTCTAGTCTTGTCTGTCTAGTCTTGTCTGTCTAGTCTTGTCTGTCTAGTCTTGTCTGTCTAGTCTTGTCTGTCTACTCTTCTCTGTCTAGTCTTGTCTGTCTAGTCTTGTCTGTCTAATCTTCTCCGTCTAGTCTTGACTGTCTATCCTGCCTGTCTAGTCTTGTCTGTCTAGTCTTGTCTGTCTATTCTGGTCTGTCTAATTTTGTCTGTCTAGTATTAGCTGTAGTTAGTCTTATCTAGCTAGTTATTTCTGTCCTGTCTTGCCTATCTAGTCTTGTTCGTCTAGTGTTTATCTTTTTCTATTCAGTATTTTTGTCTAGTCTCGATCATTTTATGGATCATCTTTACCCAGTATTAAGTTAATATGTAATAATTTATATTTTAATAATTATTATTTTTTAGTTTATGCATGAAATATATTACTGAAACGATGGAGAATATGGAATTGAAAAATTTTGAAAATGTCAAGCAAGAAGATATTTCAATTGTTGAAAGAATTTTACATAAAACTGGAAATCCAAAACTTGCTGCAGTATTAGCTCTGGACCTTCTATTAGTTGGTGTTGACACAGTAAGTCTTAAATCGAATAATACTTATTTACGCAGATCATATATTAATTTTAATATCATATATGAAATAACTGCATAAATACTCACACCTACCTTTTTATTACAAAAATGTTTTTTTTTAATTATTTATACAAAAAAATATACAATATTTATTTAATCTATATTATAGACCTCCATAGCTTTGGCGTCAACAATTTTCCAACTATCACAAAATGCTGAAACCCAAGAAAAGCTGCATAACGAGTTAAAGTCTATCATGCCTGAAAAGGATTCCAAAGTTGATATATTCGTCCAGGAAAATATTCCATACCTGAAAGCTTGCATTAAAGAAACTTTAAGGTATTCATACTATAACGATAATTTGTTTCAACATATATTTAAAGATTTACATAAATAAATTACAATATTTCAGGATGTATCCCGTTATTATAGGTAATGGAAGAAGCTTACAAAGTGATGCAGTTATTTCCGGATATAAAATACCGAAAGGGGTAAGATTGGATAGTAAGACTAAGAAAATACAGCTAAACAGACAAATTAAACATAAATTAGATAAACAAGACAGACAAAACTATGCAGACAGAGCTAGTCAGGTTAAAACTAGGCAAGACAAGATTGGACAGATAAGAGTAGGCAGACAAGAATAGACAGACACTACTAGACAGATATAATTTGACAGACAATACTAGACAGACGAGACTAGGCAGAGCAGAGTAGACAAACGACTGACTAGACGAACGAGACGGACTAGATAGACTAGACTTGATACACAAGACTAGACATACAATACAAGACAGACTAGACTAGACATACAAGACTAAACAGATAAGATTAGACAGACAAGACTAGACAGAGAAGACTAGACTGACGAGACTAGACATACAAGACAGGACAGAAGATAGATAGACAAGATTAGACAAGCAATACTACACAGACAAGACTAAGTCAGTCTGGCTTATATTTTTAGTAAAACTAAAATTTAACAATACTAAAATGCCCTATTTACAATATTTAATAAACAGTGGGAAAACTGTTTATCTTTTCATCCGCCATTTCAACTGCCATCTTTTCACCCGTCAGACCAAAATTCTAGACCAGGGGTAGGCAAACTTATCACTAGTATGATCGACATTAACTTTTCTTATTTATGCGCGATCGACTTCGAAAAATGTCTTAAATTAAAAACAACTAAAAATTTAATTAACGTCTATTGATAATAATGTATTAAATACTTTTACTTTAATGCAATGCACTTAAACAAATATTTTGGATTAATTTTGTTATGTATTGTAGAGCAAGCTGTGACATTCCATTTCATTAACAAGTCTTGTAAAGTTTGTAATCACTGTTGCATAATCGAATAGATGCCATTAAGTAATCAGTTAGAGTACTCCTAAATTGATGTTTGATGTTTCTCATTTGAGAAAACTGCTTCACATAGATAAGTTGAACCATAAAAATGCAAATATCTTCATTGCCCTCGATCTTAATAATGGATATTTTTCTTCTGGTAATAAATTCCAAAAATAACTTCCATTGCAACGTGCTTTCAGAATTATATCTGATTGTGTTGGTAAAATTTCTAACTCTAGATTCAATGAATTGAATTAACCAGTTAGCTATATTTGATTAAATATCATCGAATTCCCCAAAAGGAAATGAAATAAATTTAAAAATCGGTTGAAGAATATTGAGTTTGCAAATCGTCTCACGAAATTATTTAAAAAATCGCCTTTTTAATTCAGAAGCAAAAAGTTTTAATTTTGCTTTAAAAGCCGAACAGAACCTTTACCGAACTGAATTTTTTTTGTTTTCATTTTTGTACACATACTGGATTTTCCAATTGTTCATGTTTTTCTCCCAATAGGCCCAAAAAATGCAATAATAACTGGCAAAATATTTAGAAAACTCCAAAATGCTCCCACGGCTGAGCCACCTAACATGGCAAAAACGAAGAAAAGCTTAATATTCCGAGTCATTGTCTTCAAGTTGAATACGGAATAGAAGCCTGCTTAAACTTCTCACTCTTGTCAAATTATCACGTCCAAAATATCATTAACATTCAATATTTTTGAATATAAGGTATAGTTTTGGATTTCTTTTGACAAAACATTTTTTTAAACAGCTTTGTAATGTAGAATTGCTCGTCATTGCTAACATTTCACCATGTTAGGTAGTAATGCTCGTCATTGCTAACATTTCACACTTCTTAGAGTTTGAAATTTGGCGCCTAGGCTAGTGTGGCCGGCCGTGCGCCGTCCACAGTCATATTTTTAGCGATTTTTGTAGTTGAGTTTTCCCTGTAGGATGGGGAGTTTTCCCTGTAAGATCTTGGGTATCTTTATTAACGGGTATATGTAGAGAGAGAGATTGATCATCTTCAAACGAGACGTTTCGTATAATCACGTTCGAACGTCGGCCGCCTTCGGCGAGCTCGTTTGATCGTTCAATTATACTACACGCCTTGTTCCCGATGATAATTTGTAGACTTTTAGCGAATAAGAAAACTCATTCATTTATCATGTTACATGACTGATAAGGAAAGAGTTACCGTGCGTAGAGTTACCTATAATAGGTACAGATTTTGCGAACGTATCTTTATTATCTAAATTTTGCGAAGGTCTGTGACCGTTGAGGCCAACCAGTAGTACGTCTGGTTGTGTCTATATCGACACTATTTCTAATACCAGCCACTGATACTGCAGCTTATTTTGTACTATGTGCTGTGAACTGATTGCCTGCTTTAGACAGCAAGGATTTTTTTCCAGTGGCTAATCATTTGAGAAGTTACGTTTTTGTATGAGCTGATGTTTGATATGAGTAATTTGTTGTTTTGCACATTTTTTATGATGATGTTATTCCTTTACTTAGGAACGCTTTGCGGTCAAGTTCCCTGCCACTAATTAAAGTTTGTGTGCCAGTTGATGTACTTCTTGCTTGGAAGGAGACAATAATAAATTTTTCTGAGGTTTAAAAACTAAAGGCGGTTCGGTAAGTAGTGATTTGAAGAGCGGGTACCAGGGCTGGATTGACCACAATGGTACCACGACTGTTCCCTCAGCTTTATCGGTTATTATTTTTTCGCAGAGTTCTAAGGGTAAGCGCGGAAGGAGGAAAAAACATAGATTTTTCATTCGTCCACCTAATAGTAAATGCATCTACTGTCATGGCTTTTGGATCTGGGAAGCGAGAATAAAATCTAGGACATTTTCGATTCAACCTTGATGCAAAAAAGGTCAATTGAGAAAATTCCAAACTTTTTATTGATTTTTTTCAAATGAATTTACATAGTTCCCATTCGGTATCTATATTAGTGATTCTCGATGCTATATCAGCCTCTATATTCATAACTGACGGGATGTATGACCATATTTTTCTCCTTTTGCACCATTACCAGACCTCTCTTGCTAATGCATTTAAGTGGGGATATTGAATGCCGCGTGTTCTATTTAAATAGGAAATTCTATATGTATTATCAATTCTTACGAGAATTTTTCCGTCTGATAATTTGTTCGCGAAACATCTTAGAAAAAAGAACACTGCTAAGAGTTGTAGATAGTTTATGCTAAACTTTCTTTCCTCTTTCGTCCAGAAACCATGAGCGTTTACGTCATTATAGTGTGCTAGTGTACTGGTCAGAGATGCATCTGAAGATATCTCAAGTTTAAACTGAAGTTCTAATTAGGTTAATCTAATTAGGTTAGAACCTGTTGGTGTATTTATTTTCCACCAATACAATTCTTCCATTATTAGTTTATTAACATAATTTCTACCGTCGTAGTCGTTGTCACTAAAAATTAAGGCTAGATACTTTTGCCTTTCTAGTCTTTTACAGTAGATGGATCCATATGCCACCGCTGGGCAAGCTGCCGTGTCTGTCAACTCGGGTCTAAAATCAACTGAATTTATAATAAAACCTAAGTATTTGCATTTCTGACTCGGTGTTTTTGAACTTTTTTGGTGGTTTATGACAAAGCCCTATTGTTCCGACATATTTTTCACCCAATTTGATGATTTTTTACAGGATTCATACAAATTTCCCACAGTAGTTGTCTAATTTTTTTCATAACTGGTTTCATAATTTTTGTATAAACAAAAGGACTTGTGCATAAATCGAAGGGAAGGCACGAAAAAACTGGAAGAGCAGCCTCTTAAATTAAAATTTTTAAAATAATAACCGATAAAGCTGAGGGAACAGTCGTGGTACCATTGTGGTCAACCCAGCCCCTGGTACCCGCTCTTCAAATCATATGAATTAATGCTCGCCAATTTCTGCATATAAGCATATTATTATGAATTATGCAATGAAATTAAATGAAATAAGGAAACTGTTCATTTTTGTTTGCAAAGGGCTAAAAATCCATGTTTTCATTGAAGTAGACATAGCAACAAATTTATGTAAATCCAAATCTGTTGACTCGTCCAACTACAACGAAAAGAAATGGTCATCTTCTAGTTGCCAAGTTACATTTTTATTCATATCTTCAATACCATGAGTTACAGTTCTGCGAGAAAGTTGCAAATATTTAATTTCATTTAGAATTTCACATTTTTTTCTGCGCGGATGGGTCTCCTAGGACCACGCGGAATAAACATTTATTGGCCTTGATGTTTGCCCAATAACTCTTCATGCGCAAGGATTGAGCGAGTCTTCGTTGCTGCGACCAGAAGTGTCTGGTAGGTCTTCTCTCTTCTCCCTCAAAACCCCGTGTATGGGTAATTTTCTTAATTTCCTCTCGATCCTTGAGATTGGCAAAACCTAATTCAGCCGATTCCTTTTCCGCCTGTTTGTACCAATTAGACCTTGTTAACCTACTTGGGTCCATTCTGTCCAAATGTCCCATGAATTGGATCCTTTTCATACGGATTGTGTCTTTGATTTTAGTAATCTTCAAATAGACGTCAGCATGGGCTTAGCCAGGGGGGGTGGGTTGGTGGTTTGGAGCAATTAACGCCATGTCATTCGCAAATTCCAAGCAGTCGAATGTTATCCATTTGAGTTTTGGTAGTCTACGGGATGGTGCACCAGCTCGTCTCCATTCTCGGACGAGATTTTTCAAGCGCACAATTAAACAACAATGTCCTTACATAAATTTAACCTTTGAACTTGTATTCAAGAAGGTAGCTTTGATATTTTCTTGCGATCTAATCCAAATTTTGCAACGAGTACAGCAACAAGGAATTCACGGTCAATGCTGTCATAAGCCTTTGCAAAGTCAACAAAAGTAATGACATAATTTTTGTGTGACATTGCGACGTTTTATGGAAGTAAGACATGAAGTTTTTCAAATTGATAATCTGTTCTGTATACGATCGGCCTTTCCGAAACTCACCTTGGTATTCACTAATCTGCGAATCCAGTTGAAGATAGCCACGGTTCAAAAGGGCTTTGGACAAAATACTGTAAGTTACCGAGAGTTAATAGATCCTCAGTAATTGTTTGGATTTGTTTTGCTACCTTTCTTGTATACTCGAATGATCGGCATCTTCCAATCTGGAGGATTTTTTTCAGTTTGCCAGATTTCATCAATAATTTCTTTGGTTTTCATTTACATTTTTCCAGAGTTCTGCAACGATCTGGTCCTCTCCCGACGCTTTGTTGTTTTTCATGAATTGGTTCGGGTTCCGAGTCAGGATTCAATAAGGTATGAAAATTGAAATGCTCCCTGGGGTTTTGCACAATAGGGAATATGCATTATGCGTTTTTTTTTTAATATTGTTAATTCACTGTTTACACCGTTATAACATGTAAAAATAGAAATACTGATTAAAAATGCTGAATCAAGTTTAAAAAATATTTAAAATAGAGAAAAATGTTGAGCTGTTTAAACGCCGCCATTTTCGCGTGGTCGGTTGGTGACGTCAATTACTACTGACAGTTCAGTCCATTGCTTACAACAGCTGTTCTGGTTTTTAACTTCGCGTTTTTGACGTTTCTTTTCTAACCCAAACACTGCAATGACATACAAATGTAAACAATACGAACTTGTATACATAGTATGTTACGTCACTTTCGTTTTAACCAATGGAGTTGCGTTTTACAAATTTTAATTTCCCTCGCTTAATTTGCTTAAAATTATTATTTGCTTAAAATTATTAATTTTAAGTATTTAAAAATATATTAATTATAAAATAATGGTTCAAATGTCCGGTCAATAAAGATTCGGGAAAAAAAATATTTGAACCAAATTTAAATTTTATGTCTATTCCCTATTGAGTACATTACCAAAATAATCGGCAAGAAGTGGACAATTTTCAGAGTTGGTGTGGGAACATCCCAAAGTCGTTTTGATACTGGAGAGAAGGGGAGAATATTTAGTTAGTTTCTGCTTGAATGTTCATTAGTAATTTCTAGAATGATGTTTCTTGATGTTTCCTCTTCTATATTTTTTAATTTAGTGTTTTCAAGTTTTTTACGAATCACTTACCAATTTTGTTACTGTTTTTCTAACGTCTTGAAGATATTGTAGCGTCCTTTCATTCTTGTTGCACATCCAGTTCAGCTATGCTTGTTTTCTTAAGTTTATGAGGTGATCACACACATCAGTCCACCATGCATGTTTCCGTACCCCGCTTAGAGGTGCATTTTTTTCAGCCGTTTTTAGAAGTTCTGCTTGAAGTTGCTGGTAATTCTGTGGGGTTAACTTTTGTGTCTCTTGCGTAAATTCCATACTATTTTGTATAAGATGAAAATCATATCGACGTGGTGGTAATTTTGGAGCGAATTTCCTCATTTCTGGGATAATATCCAAAGAGAATTGTGTGGGGTAGAGTCCAGATCTAATCCTTTGACGACTTTAAGTTTAATGATTTCCACCGTATTGGAACGAGAGATCAGTACGTGGTCCAACTGAAATTCACCCAATAGTGGATGGGTGAAATCCAAGTCTTAGTTTTTGAGGATTTTTTCTTGAAAAATATTGATTTTAAAAATAAATCAGGGTTCCTGCATATCTCTATTAGTCTCATGCCATTCCCGTTAGTTTGCTTATGACCTGACCATTTACCAACCCAGTATGTATACTCTTTTTCTTTACCAATCTGGGCATTAAGATCGCCCATTAAGATCTTAACATGGTTTATTTGGATTCTCTGAAGAACATCCTCTAACAAGTTCCATAATTTGTCTACTTTTTCAACGTCCTGTCTATTGATAATATTGGTTGGTGCATGTCCATTGACTAGCGAGTAGATCTTATTAGCTGATTTAACTGTCATCGTGGAAAGTCAACTTGAGAAAAAGTCCACATTAGAATCAAGTACTGTTTTGTCTGCTTTAAATCCAGTACCGAATTGTGGACAATTTGGCATATCTCTTATACCAGGCTTTCCCTTATATATTATGTAACCTTCCGAGTCAAAAGGGTGCTGATCAGTATACCTTGATTCTTGAAAAGCGATGATTCGAATTCTCCGTTCTCAAGATTTGTCAAGAATATTCTTAAGTTTTCCCATTTTCAAGAGCGAGTTGACATTAAAAGTCATTAACCAGTCTTGAATTTGGTCTGATTATGTTTTTACGGGATTTTGAGGTACTCTGATTTACCGCATGGCACAATACTGTGGTCTCCCAAGAATCCGATTAGACCACAAGCGGTTGTCCAATTTAATTCGTATGTTTGTATAGGTCCACTATTCATGTTGATTAACTTGGATAATTGACTGAGTTTTCAGTTAAACTCGGAGCTACAGTTCTGAGTATTGGTATGTCAGCCGCCACTAACATGTGAACAGACGCTGTCGACGTACCGCCACTAACATGTGGAACCGTCTTGCCCGTAAAATTGACATATGATAATTGATATACCTTTTGCCCTTAATAACCCGAGCACTAGGTTGCCTCGTCCGCCATCTACACTGTTCCAGAGTCCACCTCTTCATGAGTAATAGAAAATATTATTTGCACGGGCGGTATTGTCAATTGCCCTCTCGAACGAATGTGCACACTTCGTTCGTGCCCACAATTTTGCTCTCGTGACCAAATGATAACTTACCGCCCTAGTTGCAAAATATACTATTTAAATACTTTTATTTTTTTATTTCTTAATCTATTTTTTATTTCTTAAACTAGAAAAGTGTCGATGGAAATTATATGTTTTTTCTTATTCATTTGAATTTTATCTGAAATTAAAATTATTATATATAGATAGAATATTAAACCAACATTTTATTAATCTAAATTTGAGGTTAACCTTTGATGCGCTGTGTGAGTTAATTCTCTGCTTCGATAGCAGAAAGACGAATCCAAATTGCAAGTCAGTTGAATTTCAATTGCCGCTTCTCAATTTCAGTTTGAAATTCATGTTTCACCGTCTGTTGCATTTTTAGTACACATTTTAAATGAAAAGATTTGAAATTAACCTTGATTGTCGAACTCTTCGCGATCGACCGGTTGTCTAACCCTGTTCTAGACTCTCCGAGCCAATCCATACATTAAATTTATTACATTGCTTTTTTTTAACATTGGTTTCGCCAGAGAATTCTTCCATCCATTGTTTCCTTGTATTATAATCTATCATGCATGTACCACGCAAAAATAGAAATATTTTCTTTATTCATTCATATTCTCGTTGAAACTCTTCACTCCCACATTTTTACCATGTTACTATGATATGTTTACCGTGCTCTTTACTTTAGGTTAAATTCTTATGTACCTACTCAACCATGTACTTGTATTCTTTCTAAAATCTATTATTTTGCCGATTCTTCTTTGGCGTTCCTGTGAAAATATATATAATGTGACAATCATTTTTTTATAAAGTAAACGAGAATATGTTTCTCTGTAAACAAAGTATATATTTTTTATTACATTTCTTCCAACTATTTACACTCTTACCTGTAAACAAAGAAACGACAATTAACGTTCACAATTCACTTCTCTATTTACAGTTTCAAGTCTATTTAACTTTCTATTCTATCTTCTGTCTATTTTACTTTTTCTAGTTTTATGTTTTTCACGTAATTATTTTTCGACTCCATGGAAACTCTTCCAAAGCTATCTATTAGGGAAAGTATACTTTCCTTAAATCTCCCCACCCTGGCTGAAATTCGATGCAATTTCAATTTTTATCCACACTATCTGCTGGTATCAATTTTGTTACGTGGAAGAAACCGGTTTCTTCATTTCGTTTTCCTGTTTTGATTTTACATACTGAATCTGAATCTTTCTCTATAATTTCGAAGGGTCCAATTCTCAATTCATCTAACTTCTTTGAGTTTAATTTGTTGCCATTTTCGATATATACTAAATCTCCTCTGTTAAATACATAGTTTTTTTCTTTTCTTGTCAAATATTTTTTGTTATAATCATGTGATTTTTTTATCTTTTCAGAGCTAGTTCTTTATGTCTTATCCAATCTTCTTTGTTATTTCTTCGGGTAGAATGCTGGTATTTGTGCCGTTTAAAAAATATTTAGGCGTAAATCCGGTTACCGTATGCTCTGTTTTATTGAACTTATCGATACATACTCTGGCGATCGTTGTCCAGGCTCTATTTTCCTGGCTCTCTTTTCCTTTTCTTCATTTATTTTGCATCATTGGTTTAGTCTCTCGATCAGACCATTCGAAAAAGGCGAATTAATTAAAAAAAAATTAAAAATTAATAATAAATAATATAATATAAATAATAATAATTAATTTAAAAAAAAAATAATTATAATTAGTCTAACGTTGTTTCCTCTCAGGAATTCAGGAAGGTTGATCTTTGTCCTCCGAAGCCTCCAATGCTATCAATTGACATTATTTCGAATGGTTTCGATGCCGGTCCCAATTTTGACATCAGGCCATATTTTTCTGGATTTGCCTCTGTATTTGTTTCTAATACATATCTCACAGTTTTTACATACTTTCTTTATATTTGCAGTTATGCTTTTAGCTGTATAATACGGACATATCCTATTCATCATTTGTTTAATCCCTAAATGGCACAATTCAGAGTGTATTTGTATAATTAATTCTAAGCTTAGTTCTTCAGATAAAATTATGTTTTCTCTATTTCTAACATTTCTATAGAACACACCATCTTTTTCTATTAATTTTGTTTTGATTTTCTGCAATGTTCTATTTTTTCCTTGAACTGTCTTTATCTCTTTAATTTTTATTAGATTAACTTCCAACACCGGTTGAGAACATAGTAATTTTTTTATATTTATAAAAGATTTTTCGCATTCTTCAGACCAAGTAAACTTCTCATTTTTTCGTAACAGTTTGTGTAATGGATAGCAATATTGAACTTTTCGGTATGTACTCACGATAAAAATTGATTTTCCCAAGAAACTCTTTAATATTTTTTTGGGTTTTCGGTGTGGGAAAATTTTGGATTGATATTAAGTTATCTTTCACTGGTCTTACTGTATTGTGTTCTATTATGTGTCCGATGTATTTCACGGATTCTGCTGCAAATGTACATTTTTTTAATTTTAATCTAAAACCCTCATTTATTATTGCTTTTATAACTTTTTCTATATGTTCTATATGTTCTTCGAATGATTCCGAAAAAATTAAGATATCATCTATATAATTTTCTGAAAAGTCGATTCGATTGGAGCTTATGAGTTTAAAACACACGTTGGTAGTCACGTTTGTGTCTTAAAATCATATCAAGGTTTATTCAGTTTAACCTCGCCCGTACCATCGTTACTTATGAAAACTATTAAAAATCTCAACTAGTCAATCATAGTATTGTTTACCGGTAAGAGAAAGTCGTCTACGTTCAAGGTGCGGCAAGATAACATCTTTATTTCACAGATGTAGATTGTAGATTTTGCTGATGGCTTGTACCTTTATAGATCTATTGTACCCGTATCTTCCTCTGATCGTTGGTATACTTTTTTGTGATAGTTCCGGTCTAGGTTAAATTCGGCGCATCTCTCGATTGCATGTTCCTCTGCTGGGAAGATACTTGGGTAGATTCCTATGGATTCAAAGTATTTGGTACGACATCCAAACACCCCTCCATAGTACCTTCTTTTGTATTCGAACATTTCTATAGAACACACCATCTTTTTCTATTAATTTTGTTTTGATTTTCTGCAATGTTCTATTTTTTCCTTAAACTGCCTTTATCTCTTTAATTTTTATTAGATTAATTTTTTAGCAATTCTTCTGTATTTTCGAGTGGTTCTAATACAGGGTTTCTACTCAAACTATCTGCTTCCGTGTTATCTCTTCCCGGAATATATTTAATTTCAAAATTGTACTGTGATAAGTAATATGACAACTCACCAAGTTCTTCGTCAGTTCTAGCTTTATTTTCATGTTTTATAACGGTTTATGGTCTGAAAATACTGTAAATTTTCTTCCAATAAGCCAGTGTTTAAGTTTTAAGCCAATACTTTATTGCCTGTTTTATTGCCAGGCGTTCTAAATAAATTGCTTTTTTCCTTTTTTGTGCATCATTAAATTTTCTTGAAAAATATGCTACTGGCTTTTCTTTCCCATTATTTTGTATCTGTTTAAATACCGCACCAATGCCTTCTAGTGACGCATCTGTGTAAATTCTTGTTGGTAAATTCTTATCAAATATTTCCAACACCGGTTGAGAACATAGTAATTTTTTTATATTTATAAAAGATTTTTCGCATTCTTCAGACCAAGTAAACTTCTCATTTTTTCGTAACAGTTTGTGTAATGGATAGCAATATTGAACTTTTCGGTATGTACTCACGATAAAAATTGATTTTCCCAAGAAACTCTTTAATATTTTTTTGGGTTTTCGGTGTGGGCAAATTTTGGATTGATATTAAGTTATCTTTCACTGGTCTTACTGTATTGTGTTCTATTATGTGTCCGATGTATTTCACGGATTCTGCTGCAAATGTACATTTTTTTAATTTTAATCTAAAACCCTCATTTATTATTGCTTTTATAACTTTTTCTATATGTTCTTCGAATGATTCCGAAAAAATTAAGATATCATCTATATAATTTTCTGAAAAGTCTCTTAAATTGTGTTTTCTTAAGATATTGGATAAAATTCTTTGGAAAATTGCTGGTGCTGTTTTTAGTCCGAACGGTAGGCACGTCCATTGAAAATGTCCCTCTTGTGTAACGAATCCAGTTTTCTGTCTATCTGCAATGCGTAGTGGAATAGACCAAAACGCTGAATTTATATCTAATGTTGTGAAGTATTTGCAATTTCTTGTTTTTATTATTAAATCATCTATTAATGGAAATGGTTGAGCTTGTGGTATAATTATTTTGTTCAAATCGCGAGAAGCTATACATAATCTTGATCGCTTGTTTTCATCTCTTTTGAATGCTAAAGTTACTGGTGCGGCAAACGGACTGTAAGATTCCATCCTCTATGTTGCATCTGTACGGCCCCTTACTACAATATGTATCAACTAGTAAGTCTATTCGAGCTTCGTAGTCTGTAACGGTGCCTACATCATATTTATTTTTTTGAAAATACTGTGTTACATTTTTCTCAGTTTTTCAATCTTCTTTCTTTTGTCTATACTGTCCAAGTGATCTAAATTCATTACGAACTCGTCTGTATTTATATGTTCGTTAAAATTTATTTTAACTTCTTCTGTTTTTTTCATTTTTATCCAATGTGTACCTTCTTTTCTCTATATGTATTTCCTTCTTTTGAGATATTTGATAAGTTTTCATCTTGAATTAGTTTAAATTTCTTTATAATGTCTAACCCGATAAGAAAATCCTATAATTACTCTTTCCTCTTATTCCTAGTATTCCTCTTTCTCCAAAATTTTTACTTTCATAGTTACTAACCCTTTTGTTTTTGTCACACCATTGACTGTTTTTAAAGATATTTTATTCACATCCTCTATCTCTTTTTTTTTTCTTAATTAATTTTGAATTTATAAGAGAGACTGGAACCTGGATCATATCTTCCATTTACCTCAAACTTTTCTTCTAATAATATTTTTATTTTAATCAATGGTGATAACTAGTTTTTTTGTTCTGTATTTAGATCTACTTCTATTACTGCGTTGCTAATTTCTCTAGCTTCATTGCCATTTTCCTTTTTAAACCAGCACGAGTTCTTTGGGTGATACCTAACATCTTTGTTCCATTTTTCGCAGTTTGTCTTTCATTTTTCTTTTTCATGTGATTATTTTTACCTACTAGATTTTCACATTTTCTAATTTCATGTAATAGTTTATTTGAATCTTCACAATTTTCTCTATCTATTTTATCTCTAACGAATCGAGGTAATCCAGCTGCTATGAGCAGCACTAGTGTCTGTGAATCAATACCATTGTCCATATCTAGCAGTAACTTCTCTTTCCTCATAGCACATTCCAACAATTAACCTTCTTTATATCTGTAGGATATAGCATACATTCCTGTATTCCAACCTTTGTCTGCAAATGACTCCAAGAATTTCCCTTTCCATTCTGACCATTTAGCTTCCATTGTCAACGTTGTTAATGTTGCTGAGTACCAATCCAAACATGGTTTATGGAATAATCTTAATATCTCAATCCTTGTATTATCATGATTAATTTCAAATCTTCTACATTCGTTCTCAAATGTCTCCAACCATTGTTTTGCATTCGAGTGTTTACATACATACAAATCTTTCGACCATAAACCTCTCTGCTATGTGTTTCAAATTTAGTTGATTTTCTTTCTTCTGTGTGGATTCTAACATACTCGTTTCCACTATCTGATCTAGATACAAATCGTTGAATAATATATTGTCATCTTGATCAAAATAAATCTTTTCCATTTCATTTGTGCATGTAATCCATATTGTCCTTTCTTGGCCTCTTTGATTAAGGTTTTTTTCACTATTCTATAATTCTCTGTTTTTATTAACTCACCATGGTTACTTACAAATCTTTCAGTTTCCGGCAAGACATATTTCTTATTGTCCAGTGTTGTAATAGATGTTATGGTAACCACACTTGTCTTTCTGTCACTGGGTGATGCCACATATTTAAATGAGAATTGCAGTTTTTTTTCCATCATAAACAAGAATTGTCGTTTTATAATGTGACAATTATTTTTTTTATAAAGTAACGAGAATCTGTTTCTCTGTAAACAAAGTATATTTTTTTTATTACATTTCTTTTATAACTATTTACACTCTTACCTGTAAACAAAGAAACGACAATTAACGCTCACAATTCACTTCTCTATTTACAGTTTCAAGTCTATTTAACTTTTAAATTCTTCCTAACTGGACTTCTTAACTTTACTTTTTCTAGTTTTTTGTTTTTCACGTAATTATTTTTCGTCTGCATGGAAATCCTTCCAAAGCTATCTATTAAGGAAAGTATACTTTCCTTACATATATACTTCCATTATATATCTGAATACCCCTTTCATAATTCTCAATTAATTCGTTCATCTCTCAATTAATTCGCCTTTATTGTATTCATAATTTATAACGCTTTTGTATGCCAAAACGTTCTGACCTGGCTTCGACTTGCAGAGCAACAAAGAGTTCTGTAAAGATTTAGAGCGAAGGTAGAGCGTATTCTCTTTTACACTTTCGTTTCAATTCCGCCAAACTTCTTTCTCATACATTAACACATTTCTTACACACATCTTCCATACTATCTCAGTCACTCGAAACGTTCCTTAAAATTGTGTCCACGTACATGTGATTTATTGTCCTCAACAGCTTGCAGTGAATATTTAGTTCTTGCAATATCTAGGTTTGGCGTTCTTTCCATGAGATGCGATGAAACCTAAGTTCATGCACATTACAAAGGCTTTGATGTTTTTGCTTAAGCGTTTACGTTACGGAGGCGAATGTTACGACTAATAAGAAGAACTAGCTGTAAATATCCAATTACTACTTACGACTGGTGTTTTCTGTTTTGCCAATAGCCCTAAATAAAAAAATATATTGTTCAGATTTTCTTTATTCTTCTTTTATTCATGGTATTATTAATTGAAATTTGTATGATTTCACTGATGTTCCGTGTTTTGTAATTAGTTTGTTTGTCCTTTGATTGTGATCTTGCTGAATTTTAAAGAATGGACCGTACTAAAATAATGTTCTGCCAATACCGTATATTTTATTTGTTGTTCTTAGTTATATTACAGCTGCAGCGATGCTGTCGCATCCTGTCCTAGATATATTGTCTACATAAGTCACAGTAGCCACAGGGAGTTTTATATAAAACATATAAAACTAGTATAGTTGCGTAAGATCAAGACATCAAAACACAAGTGTAGGCAGAGTCAGGTGGTCCAGGTTCTGCGGACGTGCAACCAAACCAATCCCTCAAGTTGCGCAAACAAGAGATTCTTCTTCTGCCAATCGTTCTCTTGCCTTTTATTTTGCCTTGAATAATTAGCTTAGGGATATTATATCTATCTCCTCTCAGAATATGTACTAGATATTCTATTTTTTTCATTTTTATGGTGTTACTAATTTCTTTGTCTTTATTCATTCGGCGTAGTACTTCCTCATTTGAAACCTTGTCAACCCATGGTATTCCCAGCATCCTCCTATAACACCACATTTCAGATGCTTCTATGTTCTTGACGTTTTCTGATTTGAGTGTCCAAGCCTCCATTCCATATAATAGAATGGAGAATATATAGTATTCTAGTTCTCAGTTCTAATGTTATATCTCGGCTGCAGAGTATTTTATTCATTTTTATGAGAGCGCTGCGAGCTACTTCAATTCGACACTTGATTTCTTTTGTGTGTTCTGCTGTTTCAGTTACCCATTGCCAAGATATTTGTAGGAGGATACCCATTCCAGGTTGTCGTTATTAATATTTATAGATGGTTTATTGTGATTTGTGCTTTGGTTTTTTGAAGTTACCATGACTTTGGTTCTCTTTAGGTTCATATCTAGACCATATCTCTTGCAGAAAATGCTTGTTAACTCAACCAGACGTTGTAGGTCTTCCGGATTATCGGCGAAGATAACGGTATCGTCTGCGTATCGTAAGTTGTTAATTCTTTCCCCGTTTATGACAATACCACCGGTTTCCTCTGACAGCGCTTCTTCAAAGATGCCTTCACTATATATTATATATATATATATATATATATATATATATATATATATATATATATATATATATATATATATATATTGAACAAGAGAGGCGACAATACACATCCCTGTCTAACACCTCGACATATCTTAATCTCTTCACTCATATCTTCTCCGACTTTGACTCGTTCTGTTTGGTGCCAATAGAGAATGTATATTATTCTTATGTTTTTGCTATCGATGCTTTTTCTCTTTAGTATCTATCTCTATGAGTTTTGGGTGTTGGACTCAAATGCCTTTTGAAAGTCGATAAAGCAGATGTACATATCATGATTCATATCTAGGCACCTTTGTCTTAGTACGTTTAGTTCGAATAGCGCTTCTCTTGTTCCCACGCCCTTCCTAAAACCCATTTGAGTGTCACTGATGTCTTGTTCTAACTCCTTATAAATTCGGTTATGTATGAGCTTTAAAAATATTTTCAAGGTGTGACTCTTTAGGGCAATGATTCTGTGGTCCGAACATTCTCTGGATTTATTTTTCTTTGGCAGTGTCACGAATGTTGAGGCTAGCCTCAACCTCATGCGGCTACTAGAATCCGATAATTTATCACTACTAATTTTTTATTGATTAGTCTTGAATTTAAGATTCGATTGGAGCTTATGAGTTTAAAACACACGTTGGTAGTCACGTTTGTGTCTTAAAATCATATCAAGGTTTATTCAGTTTAACCTCGCCCGTACCATCGTTACTTATGAAAACTATTAAAAATCTCAACTAGTCAATCATAGTATTGTTTACCGGTAAGAGAAAGTCGTCTACGTTCAAGGTGCGGCAAGATAACATCTTTATTTCACAGATGTAGATTGTAGATTTTGCTGATGACTTGTACCTTTATAGATCTATTGTACCCGTATCTTCCTCTGATCGTTGGTATACTTTTTTGTGATAGTTCCGGTCTAGGTTAAATTCGGCGCATCTCTCGATTGCATGTTCCTCTGCTGGGAAGATACTTGGGTAGATTCCTATGGATTCAAAGTATTTGGTACGACATCCAAACACCCCTCCATAGTACCTTCTTTTGTATTCGAACCATCTCTATACCACTTGCTCAATAGCTCTTTGCTCAATGTGGTATGATGAGGATTCGTCCAATCGGCTTTACTGCTACACATTACTGTGTAGTTTTTCTCGATATGGTATTTGCATACCATTTCGTTTCTTGGTACTTCTAGCCAGGGAATCTTGTTACCGAAGCTGTTTCGGTCTCTGCTCCCGATTATTTTACCTCTGCCTTTTCCTTGCTTGCTCAACCTTACAATCGCCGATCTGTTACTCCTCTTCAAGAAAAGGTGCAACTTAGTCAGATACATCAGTAGTTCCATTGCTGCTGTGGGCATTACGCTATCGCCCCTGATTCAGACCCTTGCCAGTCTCTGAATCTTCTCAAGCTGCTTCTTCATAGAAGCCAGCTTGGTTCTACTACCCCACGCTACTGCTCCGTAAGTGATCGCAGGTCTCACTATCATGGTATACACCCATTGCAGGATTATGGTGTTATAGCCCTACCTTTTTCTTGAAAGATTTCTGCACACCATAAGAGCGCGTTTGGCTTTTCCTACCACTTCCTCAGCGTGCCTGTTCCATTGGAGTTTGCTATCTAGTATTATGCCCAGATACTTTATCTCCTGTTTGTGTTCTACTGCCCTCCCATCTAACAGAATAGGGGGTAGGTAGTCGTTCTTTCATAACTCTAGAAAATATCTGTATCTTTTTTTTAATTAAAATGCAGTGACGTGGTATTCTAGAACTTCAGTGTCGCATCTTTGTTGAGGTGTTTATAAATACAGTGGTCCTGTAACATGTCAGAAACTTTTTTTGGTGTTGGTTTTTATGCAGTTTTTGTCAAGAATTGTAGTTGAATTACCCTTATCAGATTTACACAACAATTTTAACTACAATATCTGGATTATATTTTAGGAAGAGCTTTGTTTTATTGAATATTTTGGTTATTTCATTTAATTTCTTTTTACTAACATTCAGGTAGATTCTGTAAGAGAAACGTTAAAAGTTAATTGAAAATACGCCGTTAACATTTTTCTATTTCCGCTATTATTAAAAATAAATAAATAAAATAATAGAGATACCTTTAGTATCTCTATTTTATTTATTTTTAATATTTTCATTAAAGCAGCGGAAATAAAGAAATTTTAACGTCGACTTTTCAATTAACTTATAACGTTTTTCTTACAGAATCTGTCCGACTGTCAAGTAAAAAGAAACTAAATGATATAACCAAGATATTCAATAAAACGAAGCTTTTCCTAAAACATAATCCAGACATTATCGTTACTAAATCTGATAAGGTAATTCAACTACAATTCATGACAAAAACATCAAAAAAGTTTCTGACATGTTACAGGACCACTGTATTTATAAACCCCTCAACAATGATGCGCCACTACAGTTCTAGAATACTACCCTACGGCATTTTGATCCGGATATGTGTATGTTTGCTATTTATATTGGCTACCATGGATCTTAAAATGTTTATGTCATTATCATCCAAGTAAGTTTTGCTCACTAATGAAATACTCTATGTCAGTGGTCAACGTTTTGCATACCATGGGGGCCAATTTATTTGACAGACGAGTTCAGATGCGCCATATAACTAGACCATTATTATACCGTCTTGCATTCATAATTAGGGCTAAATGGTAAATAGAGATAAGAATAAAATATGCTCCACAGGCAAAAGGAATAACTGGGAATAACGTAATTACGCAATTAAATTAATTAATGTGCGCGAGTTGAATGAAGCACCAATATACAATAGTCAATAATAATGCTTTCCTGTACACAGAGACTGATTGATTCATTACGGTGCTATGGCTGCCAGAGAATCGTTTATTGAAGATAACTCTGGACAACTGTTGTTGGCTCTAAGAGCCCTCTTGGAACTTGGAGTTGTCTCTGTTTGCTAAAAATAATAAGGGCTCTAGCGTATGTTTAATAACAGAAGTATGTTTATAGGCATAATTAACTTTTTTAAATTTAATTATTGCATTCAAATAATATCTATTACAGCACAAAAACATTACTTACCGTTAATTAAATTTTTGTTCGATGCAGAGAAGAAGAGGGCCCCAAGAAATACAAAATTTTAGATGGCACTCAATGAAAAAAGCGTGTAACAACTAAACTAGTCATTCACAGGTCATTCCACTGTGTTAATTGGGCTGGCTTGGGAGCCCGTGTTCCAGGAAACACACGGAACTAAAATAGTTTTGCACCACTGGTTTGGTGTTAAATTTGTTACTGAGAACCGCGAGAGTCTTCTTCAAATTTGATATAGCAATTTCATCTGCTTTCCTTTCAATACCTTTATTATCAAGAGGAGCTGCAAATATTTGGAGACAAGGATTATCCGTGTACATTCTTCTTCTTCTTGTGGTGCCATACGTTGTCTAGCGCGTTGGCGTGCATCTGTTCATTGGGTAATGTTAAGTGTGCCTTCTTCGGCTCTTCTGAATATCATCGCGGCATCTGCGATATTGCACCAGTTCCGAATATTGCGGAGCCATGAGTGCTGGTTTCGTCCGGGTCCTTTTACCTTCGATTTTACCCATAAGTATAGTTTTCAGCATTCTGTATCTGGGACCTAGCAGGATATGCCCCAAGTACGATGTTTTTCTTTGCTTTACAATATCCAATAGCTATCGATGCGTATTTGCTCTTTGTAAAACCTGCTCGTTTGATACGTGGTCTACCCAGTAAATCCTGAGTAGTCTTTTCAGAATCCACAATTCTATAGCTTCGATCCTATTAAGGTATTTGACTTTTAATGACCAAGTTTCTGATCCGTATAGCAATATTGGCCATATGTAACATTTAACCACTCGTAGGCGGAGACTTAGGGGTACCTGCTGTAGTAGGAGGTAGGAATTTAGCAAATGTTTTTCGGGTATAATCCAAACGAATTTGAACCTCTTCATCGTTATCCCATTTATCGTTCAATAATTTCGTTGCCCATTTTCGGTGCCCAATTTGTTTATTATCGATGTAGAGTTCTACATTGTTATGAGGAAGTTGAACTACTATCATCAGTTTGGTCTTGCTTATGTTAATATCGAGACCAAATTCCCATCCTATCTAATTTATGTCTGTTATGGTTGCTTGTAGGTCTTCGATGTTATTTGCTAATATAGCTGTGTTATCGGCATATCTTAAGTTGTTAATTGGCAATCCATTAACCTTTATGCATCTGGGGTTATTTTCCAGTGGTAATTGAAATATCTTCTCTACATAAAAGTTAAATAGCAGCGGTGATAATATGCAACCCTGTCGAACCCCTTTAACTATCGTTATTTTATTTGTCTGTAATGTATTATGAATCCGGAGCTTTGTTGTTTTGTTCCAGTATAGTTTGTGTATTATCTGGATATCCTTTTCGTGGATGCCTGTTTCTCGCAAGGTAGGTATTAGGAGATCATGTCGTACATGGTCGAATGCTTTTTGATAGTCGATAACACACATAAACTGAGTTTCGCCAGATTTTTCTTCGCATTTGTAATCATTACAGAAGAAAAACTTCGCTTATAGTTAGTAAAAGCAAGTATTGCCAATCTTGTCTGTCCGTGCAGTCTTGTCAGTCCAGCATTGTCTCTTCAGTCCTGTCGGTCCAGTATTGTCTGTCCAGTCTTGTCTGTCCAATCTAATCTGTCCAGTCTTGTCATTTTTTTCGGAGGAGGATGAATGCATTAGTGCACACCAGAGCCTTGGTGCCCGTGTAGTGTTGGGCTATCTGATTTAGTTGTTCGTGACCAACATACATACACCCACTAAAACCCCTACTCTAACTCTTCACTACACTCCACCTGAAAACGTGTGAGTATTACTTCTGGTGGGTGGTGGTGTTTGTTCTCTTTACTTCTTTTTTCTTGTTGTCCTTTCCTCATCTCGTTTTCGTCTTACGTCTTCTGTCGTATTAGCTATGTAGTTGCGTATTAAGCTATTTTTCCGTCTTTTCGTCACTTGTCTAGTCGTCCTGGATGTTACCTTCCTTGTGTCTCGTGCGCTACTATGGCCGCCTTCCATTCCCTCTCCATTTGTTCTTTCCTTTCATTATTCCGGTGATGTAAGTTTGTACCGCATCCCAGTTATGCTCACTTTCTAACATAACTTCCATGATCTTCTGTTTTTTCAGTCTTATACCGCCTAATGTCTCCACGAGTCAAGTTCTTTCATCCTCTGATTCTGTAAACATTAAGATAGTTTTAATATAGATAGATAATTAAGATAGTGTATAAAAATAGTGTAGTGTATCCCAGATGATGCACAACATCATCTGGGATATGACCGCAGTAGAGGCACTCCGCGGTGTCTCTTTTTTTGAGGTATGGGTTGAAGCACCCATGGCCAGTGAGCGCCCGTGGAAGATGGTAACTCATGTGCCCGTGTGTCCTGTCGTACCATGCTGTCACGTTAGGGATAAGGCTATGTGTCCACCGCCCACTAGTGTCGCTATCCCATCTTGTCTGCCATCGATCCATGAGTCTCTTGCGCGCTCTCTCCTTGGAGGCCGCCCTCTCATGCTTTACTTCATTTTTCGCTCTGTGGTGCCGTAGCTCTTCGTAGACTTCTTGTTTCTGTAGATTTCGAATCAGTATGTTTATTGAAGGCGTGCTTGCAAGTACCAGCGCCGCAGCCCCCGTAACCGTTCTATAGGTAGAAATTACTCTTAGGGTACTTCATATCCGTACTCCTTTAAGTTGTTTTTTTAAGTCTAGCGTCACTTTTCTGCTGCCTTTATTACTTCAGCGATAGCGTCCACGGTTGATCGACCTTTTCGAAAACCATACTGCCATTGGGACAGTCCTCCGTTGTTTTTGATGTATGTCTCAAGTCTCCTAAGAAATAGTCTTTCAAGAAGTTTCCCTATGTTGTCCAAGAGGAAAATCGGTCGGTATGACGACAAAAAGCCAGTATGATGCTCCTATGGAAGGAAAACCTATACACAAACCTGCCTCCTACCACCCTATCTGCCTAATAGATATCGCAGAAAAGCTTCTTGAACAGCATTTGCTTGCCAGAATCAATAGCTTGATAACGGCAAACAGCTCTCGGGCAGATAATATGGATTCAGAGAAGGATGGTCGACGGTAGATGCTGTCATGAGAGTTGTTGGAATGACAGAACAAAAAACAAAAATTTAACCGGAGAATTTTATTCGCAGTGTGTTCTTGCCTGTTATGCATTTCAACGCCTGCATTCCATGCATCATGTACTGTATTCAAGGGCTGGGTATTCAAATCCCCCGTTTAATGAAAACTTACATTTTAATAAAAAAAATTATTTAGTACCCCACACCACAAAAAAAAGTAAGATCTACTTAATTTGTTTCAATAACACTTTATACAGCTTGCTTTTTCTTACACTTGGCCGTCTACACTCGTCCAGTTGGTATACAAGACCAGACATAACTATTTGTATGATCAAAACTAAGAATTTTTAAACGATTACTTTTTCTTAATTTTAGACGCATGTAATATTCCCACATTTGGTAGTGAGCAACAGTAATGATTATTTCAAGAATCCTGACAGTTTCCTGCCGGAGAGATGGATCAAAACGAAATGCCCCATGCAAGAGAAGATTCATCCCTTCGTGTCTCTTCCGTTCGGTTATGGAAGGAGATCTTGTTTAGGCAGAAGATTCGCCGAGGTTGAACTACAAATTTTATTAGCTAAGGTAAAAATCGATTCAGATTCAAATTTAATAGAAAGTAAAATTACATAGTTAACGTGCAAAATATTTATTTATAATATTTGTCTGTTTGACCATCTTGAAGTTTGAAATTATTATTTTTTTTATTAATATATACTTGGCTCTTAGTTTTGAAAATTGTAATTTTTATTTTCATATTTATTTTGTTCATATTTACCCTGAAAATGGCTAACATTTAATAAAGCCGAAACTAGTTGGTAATAGGAATTATTATTATTTCTTGAAGAAAATAAGTATATATTAATAAAAAAAAAAAATATTTATTTATAACTTTCTTGTTTAGACTTATACGTGATTAATTTTACTATCTTGGCATAAAAATCATTTTTATTAACAACGAAAATATCAATTCTTGATGTTTGTCATGTTTTCAATAGATTTCTTTATTTATCGTATCACATTCTCAGTCGATCGTCAATTTATCGTCGATTTATCGTCAAATTATGACGTGAGATTGCACAAATCCCAAAACAAAGACAAAGGTTTAAATTACCGTGGCTGAATTCGCTGTATAGTTTTTGTTGTAATTGCTGTGGGCGATAGAGAATCTAGATTCCTAACATCAGCAGATATAAGACAAAATTTGCAAAGTTTACATGGGAAACGATTTAAGTTTTTGCGCTATCTTATCACTTAAAACCTATTTTCCAAACGGTGACATTTACGAGTTATCTGCAAGAACAATTACAAGTTACACATTTAATTTAGAATCTAAAGGTATAATCCGCATCTTCCTAGCACGTATAACAACAGAGTTTTGGTTGAAAAACGGTCAGTTCTACCACTTGACGGCTGAAGGAATAGCCATCTCGAAATTTTTCCGAATTTTCTTTCTAAATTCGAATAGTGCTGATCGAGGCCTTTTGAAATGTGTTGCATGAACTTTTTACGGCTGATAGTCTCGACATGACGAGCGTTTAAAAATGTCCTCTACTTTTCTACTTCATTTTCTAAAAATCACATGCCTCATTTCCTTGGGTTTGCAAGAAATAATTTCACAGATCGATAGAGCGCATTTTCTTTTAACAAACTCATTATTTTCATCGCTCCGCTATTAATTGTTGATCATGGGATTATTTTTCGTACACCTCCGAACACATTCTCCATTTATACCCTTGTAAATTGGAAACACGAGTGTTTAGTAGAGAGTTTAGGTAGTCCAGGACTTTTATATAGAGTTATACAGTCTAAAAGTCGAAGATCCTCACTACGGAAAAAACGAAATAAGAAATGTCAGATAGGAAGAGATACCCGAAATAGATAACGCTGAACTAATCAAATCACTCGGTCAAATGAAAAATAAGAAAAGCCCTGGTGAAGATCGGATAACTACTGAGATGTTGAAAATGGGGGGAGAACAGCTAAGAGAAAGTTTAAAAACCTGTTAAATAAGTGTTTGATACATGGGAAAATATCAGAAATATGGGAAAATGCAGAAGTCATATTACTGTACAAAAACGGAGACAGAAATAACATAGAAAACTATCGGAAAATTAATTTGCTGTCCCACTTGTACAAACTTTTAACAAAAATAATTACAGACTGACACAAAAAATGGACGCATACCAACCTCCGGAGCAGGCCGGCTTTCGCAAGGGTTTCAGCACAATAGACTATCTTCAGACATTACGAACTCTTATTGAAAAATCGACAGAATATGACGTGCTACTTTTAGCTTTTCTTGACTACCAGAAAGCTTTCGACTCTATTGAATCATGGACGGTTCTCAAAGCATTGGACAACGTTAGGATTGACTCAAGGTACTCAGCTCTCATCAAACATATCTATGACAATGCTTATATACAAGCTAAAATAGACGAAGATATAAAAACATCGACGATTCGTATAAAGAGAGGGAGATGAGAGGGAGTGCGTCAGGGAGATACGATCTCTCCGAAATAAAGTTCAAAATGAGGAAATCAGAAGAAGAACGCAATTAACAGATGTTAGCGAAAGAGTGGCGCAGCAAAAATGGAGATGGGCTGGCCATATTGCAAGACAGAGCACATAAAGATGGACATACAAATTAACAGCTTGGCGGCCAAGAGAGTGTAAAAGAAGTGGTGGCAGACCTCAAAAAAGATGGCGTGATGACATCCAGACGATTACTGGGAAAAACTGGATGAGGGCTGCTATGGATAGACAGGAATGGAAAAATATGGAAGAGGCTGAAACATATATTAATTATATTAGATATATTAGGATATATTTGCATAGATATATTGAATCACGTCCAGTTTAAATTAATAAATAATAAGAGAATTCACAGCTAGTCAGGATAGAAATCACAACTCTGTTTTAATTTTAGTTGAACGTTACGTCCGTTTTATTACGACGTATTATTTTATTAGGACTTCCTCAGCAACCACAAAATAAAGAGATAAATTACAGCCTCCTTTCTTTAAATGGAGATCGCGGTCGGATCTTTGGTAAAAAAGCCTCCGCAAAAACGGATCGCTTTGAAAAGATGAAAATGACACACTTTTTAGAAAAAAATGTGCTCTATTGAATAGTGTTAAACGCGTGTTAACGCGTGTAAAATACGGAAAGTTGAAAAAAAAACAGAATTTCAACATAAGCTTTTAAGAAAAAATCCTGTATCAAGCCTATAGAACGTGAAGATGTCAAAATATCAATTTCTATAGAAAGAATATATAGAACTCAAAGAATTTTGTAAAAATCTGTTACAATTATCAAGCTATAGATATTTGATTTTATTACTTTCTCTTCCGATTTGGCTTTGTAAAGGGTCGGCCGCCTCCAGATAAAAAAAATTTGCAAAACTAACACAGTAATTTCATAGAATGATTCCTTGTGTATTATGGAAAATTTTATTGTTCCACGTGGGGTGGAACCTATAAAGACAATTTTTTTTACAGGAAATCAAACTTGTCAATCGTGTATTTAACCAAAACGGAACACGGAAATTTCAAAATATTCAAAAATTGTAAAAAGATGCATTTATTCTTGAAGGATTCCAATTAAATTTTACTGTACATGGATAAACCATAATAAGTACACTCATTGTCAGACTAAATTTCAACATTCCACCGCTACCGGAGCGTGGGAAATTATTTTAGTTTTTTTTTAAATATCTCCGCAGAGTCTCAAAGAAGAAAATAGGGACTTGGCTTACCGTATTTGGAAGGCTTGTAGCTTGAAATAAACATTCTTTGCAAATAATAAGAGAATTAATCTCAGTAGTCAAGACATAGAAATCAGAACTTTTGATTTTAGTTGAACGTTGCAACTACAAAATACAAACATAAATTACAACCCGCGTTTACATAATATATAAAAAACATATAAACCTATAAATTATACTTCAATCATACAAGTTCACAGTTTAATATATTCCCGAAACATATATACATACATACAGTTATAAAGAAATTCCGCGGCTTTGGCTGAACACCATTTCCAAACTGGGCACAATTTCAATTTTGACTTAACAACAATTTTAGATTTAGAAGAAAATTGGGACTGGGTAAAGAATACGGGATTGTTTTGAAACTTAGTGTTGCCGACTTTTTACCTGATGTAACTGTTGTTAATCATCTTTGGCACTCTTTAACTAAGATCTGAAAGCAAAAATTAAGCTTCTACGTTGTTCGATAAATATTCGTGTTTTTATTGAAAATAATTGGGATGTTGAATAAAAAAAAATATCGATTTTTTTATGTATTTTAAAACCTTATTATAAAAAAATTATAGAAAAATAAAAAAAGTAAAAATTTTTTTTTTAATTAAATATTAACAATTTAAAAGTGATAAAATTTTGAAAATAATCACGTGACTCCAAACGCGCCATAATTTGTTTGTGACGTCGAAAGGGTGAAACTTCATTCTAAAATCGTCGTTTTAGGATTTTTTCGGCGCACTCTTTAAAACCATTGGTTTCGACGTTTAAAAACATTTTAAACTGTTTAAAAATGTGGGACATTTAACACTTATTGACATAAGGGGTACTCTTTTGCATGTTCTTACTTACATATCTTTTGTATTTTACGAAAAATTATAAAAATCCTTTCAGATCCTCGTTATTTGAGTCTATTGACATCGATTCATATATATTAATAATAAAATATGCCAAAAAATATATAAACTTTTTGGACTCAAAGTCAAATACCCCGTTGTTCAATACCCGGGTACCCGGGTACCCCAAATATAAATAAATAATTAAACTTATTTCTAGCGATAAAAAATATTACTTAATATATAAATAAACGGATTTATTTTATTTTTAATTAATTTTATTATAAAACATTATAAATTATACATAAAATATGTTTATATTCAATTTATTATTGGAAACATGAGTCACATTTTACAATTGCTTTTGAATGTTCATCGCAAACTGATTTGTTACATTCTTTACACGATTTTCGCGCTTTTCTCCGTTTTTTATAGACAGTCTGATAACAAATATGATATGATCATACAACAATTTTTCGTCCAGTGGAATCTGTCTGTTCAGTAGACCCGTCTGACTCACTTGATGTTATTGCCCTGATTGTAGGACAAGGAAGGCCCTGATTGTAGGATAGATGATAAATGATAGCTGGCAAGACTGGCGATATCCGGAATATTAAAAAAATGCGAGAGGCCATCGGTTAGTCCGTCTGTGGCTTATTCAACGGCCCAACATCTTATCCATTATATCCACACCAATTTTTGTTTTATTATAATACTGAACAATTTCTGGTTCCTTTTTTGTCTTCGCTGCAAATTGCTGCATCTAAGTGCATCGTATATAGAAGTATAACAACTTTTTTTTTAGGAACACAAGAGCATAGAGTAACTTTTTCATGAAACCCAAATAGAGAAGAGAATTCTTCACAATCTTTAGATGCTAAAATGCATGTCTACTGGAATGATTTTTTTTTTTTTTTTCAATATTCCTACAATTGTTAGGTTCCATACAATAAACGATTTGCTAAAGATAAAGTAGTAAAAAAATTATCCATTGTAATATTTCTTCGGGATTCTTTATATTCTGCAGCTAAATCTTTTACTACTCTTTCACGTTGATTTATTTCACGACCAGTTGTTATTTTGCCAGTGTAAATTTGACCCTTCAATGGATATGAATTTTCGGCGTCGCATATTCACCATATTTTGATTCCATACTTTGTCCACCCGGCGGTTTTATTTATTGAAATAGGGTTCTCGGGTAGTGGAATACTCTATGGGTAATCCCGAGTTGTAAAGTGAAAGTCTCCGGATATTAAAATTATTTTATTTAAGCTGCACAATTAAACCCCATGCGGGTAACCAGGTACCCGGGTATTGGACAACGTCGTAACGGCTGGGTATTGACATAAGTGTTAAAAACATTTTTTTGAGGAGTTCTTTTTATAGTACTCCTACACGGTGGTACGAAACAAGCACGATAACTTTTAATATTTGACATATTTGACATATTTGACATGTCTACTACAGCTACTGTATCAACAAAGTCAGGCGCGGGTAGAAATTACCCATATTATGTCACAACGCGACCGGCGTTTTGTTGTTGTTTTTGTAGTTGTATAACAACTGTTGTTTTTGTAGTTGTATAACAAAAAAGGGTTTTGTTATACAACTTATATATGAGCTTTCGATTTATGACAAAAAAAAATGGTTCAAATACCCAATTGTTGACATTTTCAAGATGAAAGATAGTAGATGCGAACGCAACTAACTCGACGTTGCCACGTTTATTATTTTCGATTACTTCAACGGTTCTTGCCACTTTGTACTATATTGGATCGAGAGTTCGCCCTGCCGCGCGTATGTTGTCTTGATTTATCTGCCCGCTTCGCGGCGGGCAGCCTAATCTAAACGGGGTTAAACCAACGGTCCTCGCCACATTGTCCTATATTGGATCGAGATTTCGCGCTGCCGCGCGTATGTTGTCTTCATTTATCTGCCCGCTTCGCGGCGGGCAACCTAATCTAACCGGGGTTAAAGCAACGGTCCTTGCCACATTGTCCTATATTGGATCGATTTGTCCTATACATTGTCCTATATTGGATCGACATTGTCCTAACCATGGTTAAACCAACGGTCCTTGCCACATTGTCCTATATTGGATCAAGAGTTCGCGCTGCCGCGCCGGGGTTAAACCAACGGTCCTCGCCACATTGTTCTATATTGGATCGAAAGTTCGCGCTGCCGCGCGTATGTTGTCTAGATTTATCTGCCCGCTTCGCGACGGGCAACCTAATCTAACCAGGGTTAAACCAACAGTCCTTGCCACATTGCCCTATATTGGATCGAGAGTTCGCGCTGCCGCGCGTATGTTGTCTTAATTTATCTGCCCCCTTCGCGGCGGGCTACCTAATCTAACCGAGATTAAACCAACGGTCCTTGCCACATTGTCCTATTTTGGATCGAGTATGTTGTCTTGGTTTAACTGCCAGCTTTGCGGCGGGCAACCTAATCTAACCGGAGTTAAAGCAACGGTCCTTGCCACATTGTCCTATATTGGATCGAGAGTTCGCGCGACAGCAATATAGGACAATGTGGCAAGGACCGTTGGTTTAATCCCGGTAAATTAGATAAATCAAGACCACATACGCACGGCAGCCCGAATTCTCGATATAATACAGGACAATGTAGCAAGGACCGTTTTATTAACCGGTTTAACCAACTTGGCTGGTATCAATTTACAAGTAATTTTTGAATTGTTTAGTCGGGATCTCTTAAAATATTCTGAATATTTATAATAGAGAATTAATTTCAAACATGTGACGGAGAAAAATTTAAATAATTTATATGTATGTTGTCAAAATTATTTTTGGCAACGCTGACACAATTGTATCTACATTCTCAGTTATGTAACCAGTCATACACGTCAGTCATTTGGTTGAAGATACAATTTTTTTTATTAAAAAGTATAAAGTAAAAAAAGAATTTGCTGAATATCCAGGACACTTAAATAATTAACTCGAGACATTGTATCTGTTTGTGGCGTGGCTGTTCATTGCAATATTAATGCATTTCAATACGACGCTTAAGATTGTATATATGTTGCCAAAATTATAGTTTGTCATATAAACGGGCATATAAACAAAAATAAACGTGGCAACGTCGAGTTAGTTGCGTTCGCATCAACTATCTGTCATCTTGAAAATGTCAACAATTATTTTCAACAAAAACACGAATATTTATTGAACTAACGTAGACAACGTAGAAGCTTAATTTTTGCTTTCGGATCTTAGTTAAAGAGTGCCAAAGACGATTAACAACAGTTACACCAGGTAAAAAGTCCGCAACACTACGTTTCAAAACAATCCCGTATTCTCTGCCTAACTCGAAAATTGGTTGAAGAGAAATATTAGTGAAATGGTTCACTGACATTAATAATTTAAGTGGTATTTACAATGACATTTTTAAAATGTAATCCCCAGATATAAGTATAACATAAAAATATCAGGTGACGCTACAGTAGTAATACAACGTGTCTATTGCACATTTCCTAAGAATGTGTCAGTAGTGTACTATATGTCGTTAATGGCAGAAATATTTAACAAGACCATGTAAATTGGTACCCATTGAAAAAAATCACTTTTCAGAATTTTCACTTTTGTGACTAAACCGAACCGAAGTATTCTTTGCGAAATGTGTTGTTCAACACATTTCGCAAAGAATACTTCTTTGTAGGTACCAGTATTCTACATACGCCGATACAAGTCTCAATTTTCTACTTCTACTTCTCTACGTTGAGGAGGTATTTGGAAAAAAAACCTGTAAAGCAAAAATATGTCCCCATGCCGCCCCCAGTGAAGGCGGTTTAGCGTTCAAATTTGGAACAAAAGTTCCAGTAAACTACCAATGACCAGTAAAAATTTAATTGAAATCTTTATAGTGTTAATACTTTTTTGACAACTTTTTTGCAGCTTTTGAAATATCCACATTCGGATTTGGCTAGAATACGTGATTAATGTGTCTGGATGCATTAAAAAAAATTGTTAATAGGTTAGACACAAGGTCGAACGATGAAATGAAATAAATTTGTAGAAAATAGATCAGTCTATCAAGTACCTCTATCAGCTTCCAACAATAATTTATCTGGCGACCATACCAGTCATTTGAAAAATTACACGCAACTAGTGGTAAAAAACGTGATTTTTTACATTCAGAGTAAGTATGGATACCACGTAGTAACGTCGCAACCATACTCTTCATTAAATAACTATAGCTTGAAAACTAAGTGGTATATTTAAAGATCTTTTAGTTCTATATAGATTATACATTTTCTATTGAAATTGTCGCTTTATCTTCGAGGCCGATAGTCTTGCCGCAGCATTTTTTTTTAATTGAGAAAGTATAAGTAGAAATTTTTCAAATCTCTTTCTGAATCCTACCAAACATGCGTATAACACTGTTCGAGAAAGCAGATTTTCTTCTAAAAAGTGTGCAATTTTTATCTTTCCATCTGGAAAGAGACCAACGACACCGTGCGACCGCGCGACCTCTCGATCTAAAATAAGATAAACTGGTAAAGGTTGTTGTTTGACCTAGCTAAGGTTGTATACCGCGAAGCGGCAGATAAATTAAGGCAAATTAGGCGAGGCAGTATGAGCGCTACATCCAAAATATGTGAGTTTAACCTAGAATGTTTAGTTAACCTAGGTTAGGCTGTTAGGTTGAACGCCGCAAAGCGCCAGATAAATCCAGACCGCATACGCGTCCTTCGAAGTCAAATCGGAACTGATAGTAAGAGAATCAAATAGCGATAATTCGAAAACTCTTATAGATATAATAAAAACTCTTTAAGATCTATTGAAATTATAGATATTTCTATTGAAACTATTTGGCCCTTTTGGAATATTTATAGTTGAGAACCTTGACACTGGATTTTGTTAAATATATACATTGAAAATCAAGTCAAAGTTGACAACATCAACGTTGGTTGAGTAATTTATTGGTTATGGTTTTTTGGGTAAGACATTTCCGTCATGAGCACGTTAAAACTACGTCTCAAGTTGCGTAAATGACTTTAGCGTATTATCCGCTTGACTAACAAGTTATGTTGCTTACACGTTTAATCTAGCATTTTTCAATTTTATTTTTTTAATTTATTATACTAATAATATCATAATACTTTTCATCTTAAATGAACTGTATTAGTTTACACCTTTTCTATTTTTAAAAAGTTTCGAACCCCGTTTTTAACAGTGGTTGCAATCTTGTTAAAAAAAACTGTTGCTTAGGGTAAGTTGTAAAAATATTTTAAGTTTCTGACCTATTTTATTTTCTGTTCTCTTATTTTATTTTGTAGCCTGATGATGGCGAATTTTTCTGAATAAATCGCCGAAACAAGTAGCTAGTAACAATTTTAAACAGTTTCTTCCATTGTCCTATCGTCACCAGTTAATTACACATTGGAATCGTCCCTTCTTTGGACATTAATTACATAATACATATTATTTTTTCCTATTTTATGTCTAAAACGGAGTCATTAAAGCACTCATATGGGTTCGTTAATGACTCGCCGCGTGCTTGAATAATCCGATTTTTCAAGGTTGGCACCGTTGAAATTCCGTAGATATTGGTTGACACCGATTGGTTGACAAATTTTAGTTGGCACCGTTGAGATTTAATAATTCAAACTAATTTCAAATTGAAATGTCAATTATCACCAGTTACCATACAATTTACTAAATATGTATGGGCGATTTTTTTATTTAGAAATGGCATCAAAGGGGCAAAATAGAAAAAATAGTAGAAAATCCTCGTTCATACGGTCTTTTTTCGCACTTGTCCATTAGAAAACTCCTCGCTACGCTCGTTGTTTTCTAAACTTGGACGCGTGCGAAAAAATCGCGCTTATTGAACTCGTTCTTTAAAATACAATTACAAATCTGGAAGCATTGAAATCATTTGAGACAAATAAATTATTAACAAATATTTTGTGCAGCAGGAGCTGCGCATCTTGCAACTCCCCTTATTTTTCCACACACACACGCATACACAACCTAAACTGATGCTGAAATTGTGTTTACTCGTTCATATACAACTTAACGTACCACATACATTATGTGGCGCTGAAAGAACCACAAGTGACGCGAACCTGAAAAATTCATTAAACAATTCTCACCTCATCAACTATTACACCATTACAAACTATTCCATTTTTATAAACTAGTCCCAAAAAATATACACACCGTCACTGAATTTAGAAGGGGTCGGAAAATGACCGATGGGAACCGCGCCGTGATCCATCGCATCTGGGGGATGCATATCGAAGCAATCGAGCAAATCAAAACCTTCAATATTCGGCGATGGGTTTCAGAATTGCATTCACTAATTGTAGCCCCCGTGTCTACTTTCGTTAAAGTTACTAGTTTCATTACTTCGTCAAGGACGTACCGCAGGCCCGAAGTCGCAAAGTCACTTTTTTCCACCTCTTCAAACGGAAACGGGAAAAGAAAAAATTGCATTTCCAGTCTGAGGATCCCGGTGAAAAGGGCAGAATTATGCCTTTTGAATTCAAATCCATCAATTGGTTCGCACACCACGTAAAAAAAAACTGCTGAATCGCGAATTTACACATACAGCTGTTTAGTTTTACACTATTTTCGGTCAAGTTATGTGCAAATTTCATTTTTTAAGTTTATCCGAAAAAGATAAAATTAAAACAAAAACTATTTAAATTAACATTCTGATTTTTCCCTCTCAAATTCATATTAAATATATATAAGTCTATTAAAGTAAAATTCAAAGAGATTTATTGAAATTTATAAATTGCATATTTCAGCGACTCTGGCTCTTGACTAGGAACACAGCAACATCAAAAATCGCAATTCGCAATGTTTCACCACCCCTTCGCGCGTACTTTGTTTTAACATAATCATTAATTAATAATTAATTTCATCGCTCCGCTATTAATTGTTTGATCATGGGATTTTTTGTTTCGTATACCTCCAACATTCTCCATTTATAACCTTGTAAATTGGAAAACTAAATTCAGAGAATGTAGCCCATTTAAAAAAAAATCACTTTTCACATTTTTCACATCTGTTTTCAAAGAATATTTGTTTGTAGGTACCAGCACGCACAGGTACTCACATACGGTGCGCCAAGGGTACATAGGTACCCACATACTGTGCGCCAAGTCCCTATTTTCTTCTTCGAGACTACGTGGAACGTTGAAGTTTTGCCTGAGTGTACTTCTTATGGGTACACATGTACAGTAAAAATTTCATTGAAATTCTTAGAGGGTTAAAGCAACTTTTCAAAATTCAAAACAGTTTTTGAATATTTTGAAATGTACGGTTTTGGTTAAAATTCATGATTGATAAGATTTCCCTAAAAAGAAATGCCTTTATAGGTTTCACCTCAATCACTCTAAGAAATCACCTTGTCAATTTTGAAAAATATTTTATCTGGCGGCGACCGCCCCCTCTCGAAGCCAAATCGGAAGAGAAAGTAATAAAATCAAATATCCATAGTTTGATAACTGTAATAAATATTTGCAAAATTCTTTGTGTTCTATATAGACCATACTTTTTTCTATGGAAATTGATATTTTGACATCTTCACGGTCTATAGCCTTGATACAGGATTTTTTCTTAAAAGCAATATGTGTTGAAATTATGTTTGAATTTAATGTTGTTTGGCCTCGTTCTCCATTTAAATCCGTGTAAATTGAAAATTCAGATCCAGAGAAGAGGTATTTTTTTACAATTTCTGAAAATTTTGAAACTTCCGTGTTCAGTTTTGCTTAGAATACGCGATTAATATCTGGATTCATTAAAAAAATTATTTTAATAGGATACACATCAGGTGGAACAAAAACTTTTTAGATAAAAGATCAGTTTATCAAGTATTTCTGTCAGCTTTCAAAAACAATTTATCTGGCGGCAGTGACCGCCCTCAAATTCATACCATTATAGAGAGTAAGTAATAAATTCAAATAACGATACTCTGAATTGAACAAATTTCTATGTTTTTACCACTAATTACGCACATACGCGTCCCTCGAAGTCAAACCGGAACTGATAGTAATAGATTCACAAAACAATAACTTTAAAGTTCATAGATATTTGTATTGAAACTATTTGACCTTTTTGGCATACTTCATAGTCGATAACCTTGACACTGGATTTTTTTAAATAAATACATTCAAAATCAAGTCAAAGTTGCCAACATCAACATCAGTTGAGTAACTTATTGGTTATGATTTTTTTTGGTGCGACTTTTAGTAACATAATTTTGCTAAGTGGTGGTAATTGTCTAAAAGCAACTTTACTGCAATTGGAGGAGAAATATTCAAAATCAAGAGTTTCCAACTTTCATAAAAAGGGGTTACTATATATAATAAAGTGATGTTAGTAACTAAGGCTTACAACTTTGACGAAAATAGTCTTTACCGAAACAGCTGACTTTTTTTGAGTTGGTTATGTTATTTGTCAAACTTGAAAACAACAACCTTAATTCCACTATTAGTTGGTGAGATTATGTTTGACTATGTTGGTAACTCAGCAACACAAGTTTCGAACCTGATTAAAACAATATATGTTGGCTATGTAGAACGTCAAAGTTGACAACATCAAGGTCAGTTGCTTAATTTAAAAGTTATGAAGTTTTTAGTGAGATTTTTTGCAACTTTATTTTTCCTCAATGTGGTGAGTCATATCATTAGTGACTAATATCACATCGTTAGATAAGGTAACTTTTTTATGAACGTTGGGAGCTTTTCATTTCAAATGTCACTCCTTCAATTATAGTAACTTTGATTACAGACAATTGGCAACACACTATGAATAAGTTAATTTCAAATATGTTTCAAATATATCAGAAAACTGACAGCATAAAGGCCGATTCTCATATAAGCGACACTCAGCTACGCGATGAAGTGTCACGAATTGTTGCGTCTCTGCTAGGTATTCTCATATATGCACTGAAATATATACTACCTGGAACAAGCGCTGGCCTCTTGGCTTGTGCTGGTCGAGTGAGAGGTCCCAAGGACCTCGCTTCATCCTTGTCTAGCCAGCAGTGTAGTCGAGAGTGGGAGGATGTGATACAGTCAGAGCGAAAATCTAATTGAATTGAGTTGTATCAAGAAAGATATTGAGTTGTATCAAGATCATTCGGTGAGCATATTATAAACCGAAGTTTATATATTTTAATGAAAGTTGTTTTCAAAAAGACAATGGTAAAATACTCTTGTATTTGCAAGGAAAAATGAACGTCGGACTTCGGACACACATTTAGTTTTCCTTTTGGACTGTACTAGACGAAGACAGAGCGATACCAGAGACACAAGGTGTCATGGTGTGATGCTCTCTCTCTCGGCCCGCACAACCCAGGAGACCAGCGCTCATTCCAGGTAGTATATATTTCAGTGCATATATGCGATTCTCAGCACGCGATTCTTTGCTGCAAGTGTCAAATCTGCAGTTCTATACATTTCAGGTTAAGTTATATTTTCAAAATGTCAAGTTCGTCAAGTTCCGATGATGATTTTTTCGTCGCAGCCATGTGTTATGAAAATGAGAAATTAAAAGAAAAGGCAGAGGAAAAGAAAATATTGTGTGCATCAAATCTTAAGAACAAGACTAGTAGAAGGAGAATTCCATACTCTCTTCAAACAATTACAAGAGGATGAATTGAAATTCTTCAAATATTTTAGAATGACCGCAGAAAATTTGTATCAACTTATTGAAATTTTAAAAGTGCCACTTACGAAACAAAATTCTAAATTTAGGCAGTGTCATACCGTTCAACATAATCGACCACGAGAGCTATCAATGCCACTGCTTCTTCGTCGTTCATTCCACTTATTTTCATAAACACGCCGTTTTTGACACAATCCGTCATTAAAATCACAAACCGGTCAAACGTTTTGCGACGTCGAGCGACAAAATGTAAAAGAATGCTCACGAAATAATCCCAGCGCGCGGCATAGCGACTTGTATCAGCTATCGCGTAGCCATAGTGAACAATGTAATCATTATTTAACAGGCGATGTCGCGCGACGTCACGTAGCTGACTGTCGCATATATGAGAATCGACCTTTAAAATCATTTGAGGTGAATGAATTATTAGCAAATATTTTGAGTCCTGTGAAGTTAGCAACCGAATTTGCAAAAATATAATATTACATCGGAATTCCCGGCAGATATGAAATAGTTCTAGAGAGTACTTTGTGCAAATTTTCAATAGTTCTGCAGAATTTCGCGAAAAAAATGGAAAATACCAAAATTGAGCTAGCAACCACTTTTGAGGAAAAATATTATAAGGATTTTCGATAGAACTCTAAGAGTTCTACCAGGAACTGCAAACAGAACTATTACGCGATTATTTTCTCTTTGCTTCGTCGCATCGGTGAAGTCTAATTTTTCGCAAACTTTCGAATATTTAACTTTATTGTAAAATGAAAAATGTTATAAGGATTATCGATAGAACTCTAAGAGTTCTATTGGGAACTGCCAACAGAACTGTCACGTGATTTTTTTTCATCTTCACTTCGTCGCATTGGCAAACTCTAAGTTTTTGCAAATCTTTCCAATTTTTAACATTAGAGAAAAACTTTATAAGGATTTTCGATAGAAGTCTTAGAGTTCTATCGGCAACTCCAAACAGAATTGTTCCGCGATTTTTTTAAATTTTCATTCAAAATAATGGGTCCCTTATTATTGCAAATATCTTTTGAACTAAGGTATTTATCAAAAAATGACAAAGGGATCTTCGATAGAACTCTTAGGGTGCTATTTAGATTTAGATCGCGAATAGAACTGTTTTTGCAATTTTCAAAATTCATTTTTCTTGCAAAATGTCAAAATTTTTGCAGAACTTTTCGCAAAATTGATCAAGTACTCCAGAACTATGGTCGAGATACAGGAATATGTAAAAAACGCAAAGTTTTTCTCAAAAGTGGTATCTAGCTCACTTTTGGAATTTTCCACTTTTTTTCGCGAAATTTTGCAGAACTATTGAAAATTTGCACAAAGTACTCTAGAACTATTTCATATCTGCCGGGAACTCCGATGTAATATTATATTTTTGCAAATTCAGTTGCTAACTTCAAAGGACTAATATTTTGGCAGCGGAGCTCTGCATCTTGCAACTCCCCATATTTTTCACACACACACACAACCTAACCTGATGCTTAAAGCGCCACAAAAATCGCACATTTTGCAATAGACTTTTTTACGCTTAGTTAAGCGCATACGCGTCCGCCATGTTAAAAAGGCGGGAATATGAAAGTTTCGGGCACATTTTGTTATTTTCACGGGTTATACGTCAAAAAGTGCCTGAAATATACTTCCTTTTACACTTTCTGTTTACACTTTCATATACAACTTCACGTTCCACATACATCATGTGGCGCTGAAAGCGCGTCGTGAAAATTCATTAAACAATTCCACGCTCATCAATTAATTATTCCACCTTTAACAACTATTCCATTCTTATCAACTCTTCCATCCACAAGAACTAACTATTCCATTCCAAAAAATACGATACACATGTACTAGTATCTGGTTACTAATATGATGATGTGTATCTTTGAACAAATCATATATTTGTAGTAATGTGATAATGTGTGTCTTTGTTTAGAGCTTTATAAAATATCACGACTATGTTAACAAACCAAGAACAATTAATATTTCTGAACAAAATAGTCCTGTTCCTCGTTATAATTTTAAATATTCATTGTAAAAATGTTCGGATTTATATTTTTTATTACTAATGCGTGAAGAATACTATCTTGGACACTTTTTTTTAGACACGTTTTTTAGTGCAACATATGTCATTTTTGGTTGTATTACCACTAATGTTTACCAGAACAAGGTAAAATAAAAAGATAAAATTGGCAACGTCGGTTGGGCTTCTCCTGCACTTTTTGTTTGACAAGTAATTAGAGAGGTTAGGTAGTGAAGGAAAATATTAACTGTTGCGTCAAAAAAATGTCATTTTTTTCATAAAAACCCGTATATTTTTTTAATAAATCGACGTAGAAGCTTCGTTTTGGCTCTCTAAGTTTGCAAATACACTACGGAGGACGATTAGTAACAGTTATTCAAGGTAAAAATCCGCCAACTCCAAAAAAAATGGCCATTCCCATATTCTTCACAAATTCCAAAGTTGGCTCTGAACGTCAAACTTAATAGTCAAAATTTTTGGCAGTGTTGACAGAACGTAGCGTTTATAAGGAAATATAAACCGTAGAATTAGTGTGCAGTACAAGAGTAAGTACTTTTACCGGATGTAATAGTAGATGTACTAGTTCAGGATTATTGGAAAGTTTTTGGCAGTGTTGACAGAACGCAGCGCCTCTAAGGAAATATCAACCCCTATAATCAGTGTACACTACAAGAGTAAGTACTTTTGACGGATGTACTAGTAGATATACTTGTGCCGGACTATTGGAATGTTCAGATTACTGGATTGAATCGAAGAGTTCATGGTAAGTCACGAATCACACCCATCAACAAACCCAAGTTTTAAGCAACCAAATGTACTCGTGTGCTCTCCAAAGGAAGGAAACTCCAAAATAAAATTAATAGTCAGCGATATAGAGATAAGAATAACGATAATACTTAATAAATAAAGAATAAAGATAATTACTGACGTCGCGAGTGAATCGCGCGTTTCGCCGCTAGTTCGACGTGAACACACACAAGCATCTCACGCGTTTGATATGGCCGCGGACGCGCCGCGCCGCGCGTGCCAGTCGCTAGCTTGCCCGCTACTTAGACCGCTTGTGCGTTTCGTACGTAAACACTTCAATATTACGCCATATCTTTGATATTTCGTGACCGCACCCGCGAGTCAACGTGGATGAGCACTAAGAAAAAAACTCTTGCAATAGTTAATTCAGAAATTTCTAAACATCGAACAATCACAGCTGAGAAGGAGGAAAAAATTAAATGTCGTAAAGAATATTCCAAACAAAAATCAACCAAAATCAACCAAACATTCCGGATTCAAATTCATATTATGATGATGACATTAACAGTCATTCTCCTTCAGAAGTGAGTTATGTTCCAGAATTACATAAAACAATACTAACAAACTATGTACCAAATTTGATTAATTAACATACTGATAAATCCTCAAAACCAGTTTTAAAACTGTTTTTTTTTTCAAAAGTTTCCACTTCAGTCGGCAGTGCCTGACTCCCTTTGTTTTTTTTTTATGGCCCCTGGATCCCAAACTTGAAAGATCCCTCGCATGAGTAATAAAAAATATTAGTTGCAACACGGGCGGTATTGTCAATTGCCCTCTCGAGCGTTGTGCGCACTTCGTTCGTGCTCTAGTGACCAATTGACAACTTACCGCCCTATTTGCAAAATACACTATTATAATACTAAATATATAGTTGATGATTAGAATTATTTATAGAAATATATTAATTATTATAGAAATAACAAATTGTGTGCATTAATAAATCTTAATCTGATTTTTAATCCCATTTTAAAATAATTCATTTTTGTTTTAGATTTTTAGAAAATACAAAGTTGAATATAATTATGGAGAATTAACGTATAAGATCACACCGACGTACGTACCAGAACAACCGTTGAAATTCAAATTAGTCGAACGAGAAGACTAAATCTTTACCTTTAAGTTAATGTTTCTTTTTAAATATATATCATATATTTTGTTGTATAAAGTAAGTATATTCATTTATTAATATTATGTATGAATAAACTAATTCAAAAGGAAATAGTAGCTCTATCCTATATTTAAATTAATGTTTTAATAAAATTACACATATAAGATTAGTAAGGCAGAATAGAATAGATCGCAGTAATTACATACGATTGAAAACATCATAAATTGCAGATTATATTACAGATTGTATGCAGATTAATACGTCCAGTGCCATGTCTAGGGTTGCCAATAAATTATTACCTTATGTCTAATTTTATCTTATCGTATTATAAATAAATTATTATTATGCCTTATTCTGAACCGGAGTTTCAGGGTTTGGAGATTATTCATTAATTTATAAATAATAATTATTATTTTATTAATAAGTTTTCATAAATCGTTTATAAATAACGTTTACAGTGTGTTTTAGGCGAGTTTTGGTTTCTCGACTTTCGAATAATTTTTAAAAAGCTTAAAAACCCTATTCACTTACAAATAAACTAACTTTAATTGAAGTTATGGTACAAGAATATACAGGGTTTTTCAGTAGGAACGACGCATTTTATTTTTGGCATTTCTCGAATAGGATTGAAGCTGGATTCGCAATTCTTTCATATTTTGAAACGTCAGTCTATGCCATTTAAACATGGAGGATACACGCTTAAGCGTTTGCCATTTTTTCATTTTTCTTTTTTGATGAAAACAACCGTCAGCGTCGATCCATACAGGACCATGACATCGGAGTATTTTTGCGACGCTATGGACTAGGACGATATGTGGTTCCAACAGGAAGGCGCAACGTGCCATACAGTATTCGACACAATCAAATTATTGATGACCAAGTTCGGCGAGCGAGTTACCTGTTACGTGTGATTTAACCCCTTTGGACTTTTTTTCTTGGGGTTACATTAAATCGCTAGTCTATGCCAACAAGCCAGCGAACGTTAGAGGAGCTGCAGGCCATCGAACACGAAATTCCTGGTATTTCGGTCGATTGATGTGCTCGAGTCATGGAAAATGGGGCCCAGCGTATTCACTCGTGCTAGCGCTTCCGCGGCAGACATTTGAACGATGTCGTATTCTATAATTAATGGCATCTATTGTACTTTCATTTGAAATAAAAATCATCAAAAAACTTCCATAACTAACCCACAAGTCTTTTGATTTTGAAACAAAATGCGTCGCTCTTAATGAAAAACTCTATACAATGAATTATGAATTAAAATTGAAAATTATTATCACTCACAATCAGTACATATTTATATGTGCCGTTTATTTTGAAAGGGACCTAAGTCCTAAAGAGGCCTAACAATAAGTCCATTTTTCAAACCTATCGATTTAGCTACCTTAATAGTTACAATTTTGCTTGATCTTTTCATTCTGAAGTAACTTGTTACTGATACATTTAAAAACATTAAGATTTTCTAATACAAATATTTGCTGGGTTAATGAAGTGATGAAAAAGTTTATTTTGAAAGTAGCGTAAATCCCACTGAAAATGAGCTAAATCGCTATGGAAAATATTATGCAAAATCATTTTATGTGATCTCGTAAACTTTATGTTTAATTACCAAAGCAGAAGTTGAATAATCAATGTGCAATGAATTTGTAATAAACAATTTAATTTCAAATTTCGTTTCGATCCGCTTACGGATTCATACGGGTCTCCGGATATATGTCATTGTAATTTTCAGCAATTCGTTAATAATTTGTTTGTAACAAATGAAATTGCAAAAAAAAACTGTAGGACAATATGAATTAAAATATCCCGAGAGAAAACTTATAAATCTTCGAGTATGAATTTCAATGTAAAAATATACAACAAAAAAAAATCTCGAAAACTGATAATAAACCTAAATAACAAGAACATTTTTATTACATTATATATCCCTACTGGCCCCACGTCCTAACCCCCTAATCTAGATGACCGACATTTTCTGTCGGGGGGTTTCGCTTAGGCGAAAAGTACCAGTTTTAAGGCGCTGGAAACTCGCCTTTCACCCTTTCCCGTTATCTACAGTCTATTAGGACTACAGTCAGGAGGAACGACGCGAACGTGAGAATAGGGTTTGCTGGCAGAGCTGCTAAAAATATCACAATGGCATTCCTCGCATTTTACAGGAGTGCTTATTCGATATCAGCACCCCCTACGAGATCATACCAGCCTTCACCTCCTACTTTATGTAAAAATTATTCAACGATTATTTAACTTCTTGATTTATAACATAAAAGTGTAGGTTTACATACATTTATTTGTATTTCAAGGAAAATTTAGTTTATGTATCGACTATGTGCTTTCTTAAGAATTGAAAACGTGATTTCATTGATTTTGAAAGTGACCTAAGTCCATTTACAGCCATCAAAAACATATTATTTCTTATAGAACGTTAATTATGGTGATTTGATACAAATTTGACACCCTTAGAAATACAAAAACATTATTCGGTACTTCCATATTAACCCTACCACCGCTACATTTTTAAATGCCGCCAATCTACAGCTAAAATTTCTGTGATAAATCATAAAATAAAACACTTTATTTGAAATTAAAACATTCTCAAAATTCAAAATTTTTTTTTGGTGGAAAATGGGTCTAGGCTCGGCGAAAAATGTCGATATAGAGTTTAACATAGATTCAAAATTATCTATATTTTCTTTCAGGTGATGCTGTCGCTCTATGAAATCTAATAAATAATATTGCAAATGATGTCTCGCTGTCCCCCTATGTCTCTTGTTCCTCCATTTAACACTGCTTCACATTCTCTCAACTGTTTGTGTATGAACTTCTGTATCAGGACCAATACCACATAAATTGCATTCACGTTGTAGTGGAAAGGCCTTGTAAAAAATCAATATATGTTGTAAATGGTTTGTTATATAACTAAAAGGTGTAATATTTTTTCTTATTTCGGAGAAATATTTGGGTTTTTGTAATAAAAAAAATTTACGTTTTCTACACAATAATTCTGACGTGATGTAAAATCTGACGTGTATGACTGGTCACATACTAAGAATGTAGATACAATTGGTTCAGCGTTACCAAATTTAATTTTGACAACATATTATAAATTATTTAAATTTTTCAGTGTCACATATTTGTGTAAAGTATATACAAAATTGGCTTCCAAAAAATATTTGTCCTAATCTAACCGCGGTTAAACCAACGGTCCTTGCCACATTGTCCTATATTGGATCGAGAGTTCGCGCTGCCGCGCGTATGTTGTCTTAATTTATCTGCCCGCTTCGCGGCGAGCAACCTAATCAAACCTGGGTTAAACCAACGGTCATTGCCACGTTGTCCATTATTGGATCAAGATTTATCTGCCCGCTTCGCGGCGTACAACCTAATCTACCCGGGGTTAAACCAAAGGTCCTTGCCACATTGTCCTTTATTGGATCTAAAATTCGTGCTGCCGCGCGTATGTTGTCTTGACTTATCTACCCGCTTCGAGGTTAGATTAGGTTGCCCGCTGCGAAGCGGGCAGATAAAGCAAGACAACATACGCGCGGCAGGGTGAGCTCTGGATCCAATATAGGATCCATAGTGTGGTAGCGTTAATACGTAAGTACCCATTATTCGACACTTAGATCTTAGCCATAGGCCGAGAAGCGATCTACTACTATGTAATCTGTCACCCATATTTTTAAATTTTATCCAACGCAAACCCTTCAATATCTCTTCAATATATTCGAATATAAATAGTTTTACACCATTTTCATAATGAACGACTCATATATGAAAGATAAGAAGTATTTGCTATCAGCACTTTTGCAGATGGGTCCTTGGTAGGGTCCTTGGTCAGCGTCCATAACTCCTCCGGGACAAGTTTGAGCATACGGGATAACAGGTGCGAGATTAGATAATCCTTGGTCTTGTAATTTTATTTAGGTTAGGTTTTAAAAAAAAACCTAACCTAACATAACCTATTGATAATTCGAGTTGTTTTGCAGAATTTATTACAGTAGATAAGAAATTATTGCCACAAATATAATCCACACACTTACTCTATTCGAGAACAATGGCTTATTCATGATTTCGCCAAGTTTTTTATTTTGTAAGTCTAGATCAGGAGTGTCAAACTTGCGGCACTTATGGTAATTTGTTATGGCCCTAGACGTTCTGAGAATAAATGAAAATAGAAAAGATTCTTATGAAGAAAATAGCACTTTGACGCTTCCGTCAAAGAATTTAAGGTTAAATCTTCAAAAAAAATCAATCAAATTCCCTCGCTAATTTCTAAACCAACTTTATTCTTTCCCCTCCTCAATAGCTCTTCCCATTTATATCCGATAAAACATTCAGGTAATAAATAGTAAATTTAGTTTCTTTCCAAACTACACAAATTCACAATAAAACAGTCGAGACATCCAACACAAGCAACCACGACCAACATTTGGTTTTATTAACAGTTATTTTGTTAAGACATAAGAGGTAGGTAAGTGAAAATGTGTAATAATTTTAAATATTATGTTTTTCCCGGAAGGCTACTTTCTTTTTCTCGATAAAGTTTTGTGGGTAAGTTTGGGTAATTTTTCTTCCATAACTTTTTTAAAATTGAGATACACTGCTCAAAACAATTAGAGGGTCACTAATAATTTGTGCCTCCCTAAAATTCAAACGGGAAATTACACGCACATAAAATTAAGAACTTAACTGAATTTGAAAGGCGCTCTATTTAATTGTTTTAATTTTCACATATGGAAGTTCATCATCAAGTACTTTTAAAGTACCCGTAATCAAGGGCGTACCCAGCGAGGGGCAGGGGTGGGCAGCTGCCCCCCCCCCCTAAAACCCACCTTGCCGCACAGAAATCTATAACATTATTAAAACTTCACCCTGACGTCTTCGGGTGCAAAGAGCACGGCGAAGCAGTTCTAAAATTGTACGACAGATGGATACTTCATTTAATAATGCATAATTCATTTCATAATCCTCGAAACAAATATGAGCTGCCCCCCTCTAGTTCAGATCCTGGGTACGCCCTTGCCCGTAACAATTAACAACAACTACCAAAATCAAAGTGCAAGACGAATACAAATTAATTGATACTGTAAACTTTTGTACATAAAATGGTAACTTAATTAAGAGTATGTGCTCTCATAGCACGAATAACGGCATTACACTGTCTTGGCATGCTTCGCAAAAGTCTTCGAGGGTCTTCTTGGGGTATAGCATCACATTCTTCAATAAGAGCCACCGTTAACTGTTGGATGGTCTGAGGAGGATGCAGACGACCACGAACACGTCAGTCGAGCATATCCCAAACATGCTTTACGGGATTTAAATGAAGACTTGATGCAGGCCACACCATTGTTTGAATTTCCAGTTCTTGTAGGAAGTCTAAAATGATTCGCGCAGTAACTGGTCTTGCATTATTTTGAATTAACAAAAAATTTAGACCTATTTGGACCATAAGCCACAGGGACAAAGTTCTCCTAATAGAATGTCAACATAGATTTTAGCGTTAAGATTTCCTGGAATTGCAAAGGCCCGTTCTACGGTCGATACTAATCCCACCTTAAACAATAACTGAACTATCACAAAAAACACAAAAAACCTAACCTAACCTAATCCCACCTTAAACAATAACTGAACTACCTCCAAATCATTCGACTTCCTGGACAGTAGCAGCTGCGTATCTTTCTCCTGGGCGTCTGTAAACACGCATTCGGCCATCGCAACAAGTAATACGGAACCTAGATTCATCCGCCAAGAGCACAGACTTCAATTGTCGAAGTTGCCATGCGATTTGCAACGAGCAAAATTCATCCTTGCTATTCTGTGGCGTCGGCGTCGTGTTAAAGAGGGTTTTCGGATTTGAAAAAAAATGGTCTGAAATGGCGGTCCTTTAGTTCCCAAGCCATTCGTGGGTTTCATATGAGAAGAAACACGAAAATGAACCCTAGTGTGCGGAATATCACCGCCACAGAACTAGAAACTCACCTTCCGTGATTTAGAAAATACAAAAAGACGAGGGCAACGAGGGCTTTATGCAACCACGGATACCAAGTCGGGCTGACTGGAAGAGGACCGCGTCCATCAGTGGGGAAAACCGAATCTGATGGGCTATCGACACATACAAGGCCCCAGGTGGGGACAGATTAGTTTTTTCCTTCCTACAAAATTGAAGGAGAGAATCAATTCCGTATATTCTAAAAATCTTCAGAAGTAGTTTACCATTCTTTTTACAGGTAATTTTTACAGTAGCAACCATTTCGAGATATACACGGTGGGTCATTTAACGTGACCACCCCAAATATATGTTACCATTATTGACGAAAAAAAAAGGCAAAATGGAATTTTATTGATTTCGCAGGGCTGACACAGTGGTTACAAATTCTTTTTTGTCAAGGTCATAATTCATACGTCAAGGTCATCGATGGTTTTTCAAATGGGAACATGTTATTTTTTATCAAGACATTGTAGCCACTATTCAGACGAATCCAGCGACCCATGATATAATGACCTTGAAATAATATGACAAGTGTATCCATTGAAAATAACGGTTGACTTTGCTTTTAGGTCACACTCTGACTACAGCGCCAGTGTCAAAATTTTTTGACAGTCAATATGCAAACAAATTAGAGTTTCTCAAAAGTTCCAAACTTTTATGACAAGTATGGGTATAAACATAAAAAATCTAAGTGTGCGATAAAGTTCAATAAATTGTTTTATTGCCAATTAATATTTCATAATTTGTTTTTTTTTATTCTCTTTTTTAAAGCAAAAAATGTCTTTCAATTTTCATATTGACAATATTTGAAATGTGATTGACAATATTTGAAATGAAATATTTGAAACTCAGGAATCGGTGGTGAAATGACGGTTATATACTTGACAGATAAAAATTTCATTTTTAATTATAACTATTTTTATTCAATTGGGTATCGTTTGGGAAGATTTAGGAATATAATTTTATTATTTAGGACTGATTGGATATCATGTAATTAATTAATCTTTTTTGAACGTATAGTTAGCAGGTCAGAAATTAAATCAACATTATTTTTACGTTATTTGATAGTAATTTATTTGGGAATCACGTTAAACACGGATTTGGCATTTGGGACAGCATAATTAATTAATTAGACCTATTTTATGGTTCGTTATTTTAGTCAACAGAACATCTGGCAACTGACGTCATTGACTGGTATATGGCGGCAAAATTCAAACGTTGGTTATATATTAGTACGAGCCGTTACCCCTGCTTTGATGGCAGTAACTTGCACTTGAGCAATAATTGATTATTTTTATGAGTAAATTAATTTCAAATACCCATAGCTTTCAACTTCGATTTAACAAGGACTGACAGCAACTGACAGGGATTGACGGCAATAAAATCACAAATTTCCTTTAAGAATTATTTTTGTCGTATAAAACTATGATATTAAAAGTAAAAAAGACACCTATCATTTTTATATACTAGGTGGGCCATTGAAAACGAAACAGGGATTTTCGGACAGTTAAAGATTAATATTCAAAAAACACTCGAACACGTCAACTTTGTATGTGAGGGGGACACTTTTTACAAGAACATTTGCAGCCAAATCACTTAACACTTTCGCGCTGGGACCACAATCCCTAAAATTTTAAATGGCACGGTGGTGTAAGTGACACCTCATTTGAAAGTCCTTTTTGCCCTGAATACTAAACGGTTAACATTTTCCAAATTTATCGATTTGTTGTCGAGATTATTTAACTTCAAGTTACGAACGCGTTCTTCGTTTATGTCGTTGAAAGGAAGTCCAATTGTTCAATCTGTCCTTACAAAAACTGCAAGTGAAGCAAACACATTTCAACGCCAGAAAAGATTTTTATTAGTTTAACAAATGATCAAATTGTGCGCCACCAAATTCCATACAAAAATACAAATTCCGCTCGAAATGTTCTCTTACATTTTGGAGGATCTGTGGCGTAATTTGACGGCATTCTTCAATAATGCGTTGACGTAACTCTTCCAGAGACTGGTTCTTTTGCATAAATTCTACTCTTTAGATGACCCCATAAGAAAAAGTCCAGAGGACTTAAATCAGGTGAGCGGGCCAGCCATTCCAGAGCACCTAAATCCCGGGAAAACTATATATATATATATATATTTATATATATATATATATATATATATATATATATATATATATATATATATATATACAGGGTGTCTCAGATCACCCGTACCAGCCTTTTTTTTCGATAACGCTTGGTCGAATGTGACTGGGACACAAATTTTTATTACCAAAGTTTTATTTACAGGTTAGAACCCAAGGAATGCACTGATGAATTTATTTTTTATCGGAATAATCCGGAAGTATATTTGATTGCGAGGAGTGGATCGAACATGTGTGCAATGTATGGTTAAATGAAAATTGCAGGAATTAAAAACCTAAGTTTCAACTAAATAAATCCATAATTTGATGTACTATTTAAATGTTCTCTTGGAAATATTTTCCGTAGGCGATGATCAATTTCGAAACGAGAAATGAAGCGATCGTAAGACATTTTGAAATATTTGTCTAGTCATGTGTTGGGAAAGACAATGAAAACCAAATTGTTCGCTATTATTCCAATAATTATCAATTATTGGACATTTAATAGTTCCCATATGTAATAATAAACTTAAAAACACCTTGAATTCAGAAATGGTTAAGTCCTTCCATTTTTCCTTTAAACTCATTTCGCCGTACTTTCTTTGACAATCAAAGAGAAAAAGGTATAATCAAATAAAAGTTCAAAAACATCGTACGGACTACCTCCGTTTGGTAACTTTTGGAGCCTACCAAAGCCTAGTAACTTTTTGGTAACAAAAGGAATTTTTGTAAGAGAATCAACATCTTTCCACGTTTCTGTATCTGCAGTAAGCTCACTTTGATGCTGTTCAATTTCACTTTCAATGTCAGTACAATCGTCCCAATTATTTTCTTCAAAAACCTAATCCTGTATATCATATAATAGTTCAATATTCACATTCATGTTTCCCTCATTTTCTAAATCACTATTACTATCCATGATAACAAAATTTCGATTCGTTTTTCTATTTCTTGCAAACATGAAATCATCACTTTCATTATCACTGGTTGCTTCCTTCATTCCTGATGTTCCTGCCTTAGGCCTGCGCTGCATGCGTATTTATGGTATTTTACATGTAAAGGCTTCAGATAAACCAATGCCAAATTTTGTTTTCCTGTACTTTACAGATTTCATTTGTTCAAGAAAAATCTTATTTCGACGACTAGTTTACTCAGAATAATTAATAATTGCAAATTGCTGTTATTGCACGGAAAAAATATTGCAAATTGTCTAGGAAATCAATAGGGAATATGCATCATTTTTTTTTTGAATATGCATTCATTTTTATTATATTTTCATTGAAAATATAATATTATTACTAGCAAAAAATACCAATGGCAGACAGTTATCACGCGGTAAACCTTTTGGCAGACATTTTTGAATATGCCAAAAAAAAAAAAATTTTGAAACTAAACTGACCATGTCTGCCGTTAATATATTTTATGCCTTATAGTATTTGAAGCTTATATTTATCACGGCAGACACCTACATTGCGTACAAACATCAGCACAAGACTAAATATCAGCCTGCTACTATGCATAGTATTGCTTGTTTTATATGAATATAAGTTACTTGTTATTTACTTCATCACTATATTAATAAAAATTAATATTTTGTTAGAGTCTGTATACTTAATTTTATAGATTAGATATTATATAAAAAAAATCAGATTTTTTACGCTAAAATCATAAATATTAAGGTATACTGCTGATAACAAAAAATATTTCTAATCTTGATTCAACTTTTTTTTATTTAGTTAAAACAACATTTTAAAATATGGAATGAATTAAAAAATAAGTTATGCATGCATTAAAATATGTTTGATCATTATTCATCATCATCATCGGAGTCACACCTCTCGCTCGGTAATTCGTCTTCATCATCCATTGAATCTGATTCTGTAAAAAAAAAGTAGATTGTTAACCTATCCGAAAATAATTGATAAAAAAATAGGTATTTTTTATCAACTTACCAGGCATCAGTGACAAAGTCACTCGCTAGATTTGGAAGCTGATCACCATCGAACCATTTGAAGACATACGTGTTGTCAAGCTCAATCCAACCATACTCCAATGGGTCCAGCATTGTAGGTTGCTTTTGGTAAGCATTTTTCCATATAGAAGAAATGTAGTGGGCTCTTAAAAATTGTTGATAAAGCTCGCTCTTACACGGTGGTATTGAGCTTGCATCAAAGTTTTAAATTTTCTTTATAAAATTTTCATTGACTTCCGAAGCTTTATAGTTGCTTATAAATAATTGGTACCTTCCATCATTAACGTCATCACTTTTTTTGGCATTATATATTTGGCAAGTGAAACGTTGAATAATATTAAATAATTCTTCTAGCTGGTCCTCTGTCAGATTTTCTTCACCTAAAGCAGAAAATGCTTTTTGATACTCTATGCTTTTTTTCAGCAAAGTAAACGGTCTCTTTTTTCCTTTGTTCAAGAAGGCAGGATTAAAATCACAGCCAGTAAAGGCATGAAAACCAATTAAGCTTTTGGCTAACAATTCACCAAGCTCACTATAAATTTTTGTTATGTTAATGTATCTCTCGTGATTCCCAGTTCCATTGAGCATCCAAATATTTGAATGAGAATTCTTCAAACGTGCCATATTACCAAACATCACAATCAAAATGTCGGTATCGGAAGCTCTAATAGCAACAGTTGACTGCTCAGCAATGTTGCAAGCATGATAAATTATTTTGGTATCCGCTTCTTCATGTAAAGCACAAGACAAATCTTCTTCAACACTCGATTGTACCTGATCATTAACAACTTTGTACGAGCGACAATTCCGGAAATTCAAATAAATTTGCCGGTTACCTAAAAATGATTTCATTTCTTCACTCGACCAATGCTTTATAAAAAAATCAACAAGAGCTTCTTTGAATTTTGTATTTTTTAATTCTTTTGCAAAATCTGATGGTCGCACTTGTTCCGGCCCAGAAATCGTATAATCAATGACAAATGCTTCATGTCGTAGACATCTCTCACTGTCTTTTATAGATGGACACAAGTATTGATCTAAGATGACATCAATTCTTCCGGCCGGGTACTTTGTGACCATTTGCATGATTTTTTTAGAAATACTCCCTAATGTTTTAGGAACTTCTTTAATGGAATGAAGGATAAAAAACCCATCAATCAAGAATATATCTGTCTTCTGTGGTGGTTCTTCCTCAATATCAGGTTCGAGACATTTCACAAGTACAGATTTGTCAGTTTTGCAGAAACCACCATCTAGATGACATAATGCAAGAGGTACCGGAGTTATTTAATATGATAACACTTTTTCAAGATCAATGGTGTGATCAATGGAAATTCCTAACAAACGTCCGAATAAATCTCGCTGTAATTTGATTTCTTGTTCCTTACCACCAATTTTTACAGACTTCTTCTTTACAAGTTGACTTGAAAAGTTGTGGATCGGTGTCTTTTTGATGGCTTTTGCAAATCTTCTGGGATCAGATATAAATTTAGTTCGTAGTTCTTCACCGATTTTTTCAACATTTAAAATAATTTTTTCTACTTGCGATGATGCAGCTTTCCCAGAAGCTATATTGAACAGTTGAGTTGGTGATAAATCTAGGCTGAACGGATTTACATACTGATTAAACTAGTTCATAAATTTATTCAGTTGTTCACGACTTTTATTGATATTGTGCGGCTGTAACTCTGCAGATACATAGCAGATACTCTTGCTTTTTCGTGATTCCCAATTCGTCCAATACGTGTGTGATAATTGTAGAGCGAATGTCGTGGCTTCTCGCCCATCGTTGGCGAGCTGAAATGGCATGGGTTAAATGTAAAATACCAGTAAGCGTTCTTGCAGGATCTGCATTGACGGTCTGCTCTAAAGTTAAATCGATAGGTTGTCTAGAGAACGGTTTACTGGTACGTTTAATTCCAAACAATCCTTTTTGGAAGTCTTGCTCTAAACCAGGATGAGTTGTTGACACTTTCATTATAATGATATTGAACAGTTCACTTGGCATAATTTTGATGGTTAAAGACGAAAAATAAATTAGTTATTTTTGGTAGAATATCAAGATATAAATTAAAGTCACCAGCACGAATACTCCTGCTTAGTTGTAAGTAATAGTGAACAAGTTTGATGTAAATCATATAAAATTGAGCAGTTTTGCCATGATCACCATTTAATGTTTGCTGTTCATAAATAGCATAGTCATTACAGAGTTCCTTCAAGCTATGGCTATGAAAAAAAAATGAAGATGACTGACAACTCTGTAATCTTTCTATTTCTTCTTCGATGTCTTCAGCGACTTGAATATTTTTCGATGTAAGGAAAGATCTGAAGTGTAATATTTGTAGCCCTAAAGCCATCATTGGGTGTAATCTTTAACAACGGTTGAAATGCTTTCTTTCAATGAAACCTGAAACCGATCCACTAGCAAGCATTTCACTGTCAACCATGATAGTTGTTATACCACAGTCATCGATAACTTTTCCAATCGCCTTAAAATAAGATATCATGATATGAAAAGCACCCAAATGAATAAATAATTTTTTAAACGTGTTACCTTCTGTTGCTTGGAGTTGTAAGGCAATCTTTGCGATGGCTAAATCATACGTTACTTGTATGTACTCTTGATTTATTTCTTTCAATATTTCCATATATTCTTGCATAGTTGCTAAGACTACTGAATGACTTGTTGGTGACTCATTAATTGGAGTTAAATATGAAATTAATTGCAGTTGAGAATCATCTGTCAGTATTTTACTGTTAAAACCAGTCCACATAGGAGTATTCGACACGCCAAAGGCATGACTCAACATCCAAATAATGTCAATTCTATTGTAAAGATTCGTATGGACAATAATGTTCGTCTCTTCCTCACTTCCACTTTGAAGGTTAGTCGTTTTTTTCAGTTTTTTAGCATAATGTGGCAACTCGTACTGGATCGTTTCAATCGATCGTTTTCTACGCTTCTTATACCTTGTAGCTCCAGCTTCTTCTTCTTCTTCTTCCTCTTCTTCTTCTTCTTCATCGATGTTTTGATACATTATTCCAACAGTATCATGGAGAGTATCTTTTCCGTTTTTAGTATCCACGAATCTGTCGTAATTGTCAAACGCTAGCCCCGCTGATCGATTCTCGACACGATTTATTACCTCAGGACATTTTTCGTTTCGTGAAACAGAAAAAATCGTTGCTTCTGTTTCAAGCTCTTCAACAGCATTGTAACTGATACAATGACCGTAATGATTCATTATATCAATTACCTTGCGACTACTGGTGAGACTTTTTAACGCTATTCCCAAGTAAGTATGTTTGGATGTCTTTATATTGCCATTATGTGTCATATAAATCATATCCTGTGACAAAGATTTCACGTAGCGTTGAAATGTGTGGCAATTTCGACGTTGGCGCTTATAGCCTCCAAGAACTTTTGATACAAATTCAGTAACCATTGGTGGTACTGAACATTCACCTTTTATCAGCCGCTTACTCGTTAAATTATCAGGTAAATTCCCCTTTTTTATACCCAGAATCTCCTTCCGCAAAAGGGCAGCGGCTGCTTGCAGAACGTCCTGGTCCTTAAGGTGCGCAAACAATGAATCATCTACGGTTGAGATGCCTATCGGAGCAACAACTTTCTTTTGCCTGTTTTTAGGGACCAAAATTTGAATTTTATTACCAAATTTGTTGGAGATCTTTTCTTGTAGATAGTGTGGTGTAAATATATATTTTACGTCTGAGCCTATAGTCAATTCATTAAACATCTCAAGATACTGTTTATGCAAATATGATAAGAAGTAACAACGTCCTCGGTTTACGACACTTTCTTCAATTAACGTACAAATTTCTTTCCAAACAGTATCATGAATTTCGCGATGAACGTGCCACGAAGTAGGAACAGGACTTTTCACTAATGATCTCTTTTGATTTCTAAAATTTTTCCGACAAACATCGTGATAATATACTTTAGAAGAATGTACACTTTGTATTTTGGTCATAATTTCATTGTAAATATCACTATCTGGCTTAAACTGTGATAATAAAGTTTCTTCAAATTTATTTTTGTCTGAAGTACGCAATGGCTCAATCTTTGACTTATATTGTTTCTTTTTTTTTATTACAAAAAAGCACAAATTTTGATTAGCTGCATCCACGGAATCAGAAGGCTGAGCTGTTGAAGATGTTGCTGCAGAATCTTTGGATTGTTCTTCCTCCAATGACTGATCAACTTCGATCAACTTCGGCTTGGTTATTTTTTTCTACGTCAGCTGTCTCAGAAACGTACACATTTTCGACAACAGGATCACTTTGAATTGTTTCATCAACTGTAGTGCTCGTAGTTGATGTCGGCGGTTGTTCAAGTGGAGACAAAGATGTGCTAGACTGTGATGACACTTTTTCGGTGACATTTGTAGAAAAATTTTTTTTAGAGCTGTAAATGTCTTATAACAACTTCTATGATAAGCGTTATCAAAAATTTCGTCCGGTAGTATAACATCTTTATATTTTAAATTATGAAATTTGCGTAACCTCAAAATATTGCGACATTTCTCTATTGTATCTTCCGAAAATAAATTTAACTGTTCCTCTTTTACCGTAGCACAAAATACACATTTAACTTTTTCTTTTTCACTCGACATTATATCGACTATTAATAAATAATATAAGTATTTGATAAATTAAAAGAAACAACACAAAGCAACAACATGTATTACATTAAATTCACGAAACACGAGGGATCTTTCTAGACATTCACAAGTATACTAGAAACAGCTGGCAAAAACCGTTCTGGTGGGGTTATAATAGGGCCCTCTCACGTATAAACCCTGTGTTATTTAGATGGTAGTAACTATAGGGAGACATACTATAGGCTAGAATGAATACAATTGCTATACCTAGGAGAAAGAAGAAAGCGATATGAATTCTATGCATAGTAGCAGGCCGGGTGGTTGATGATATTTAGTCTTGTGCTGATGTTTGTACGCAATGTAGGTGTCTGCCGTGATAAATATAAGTTTCAAATACTATAAGGAATAAAATATATTATTGGCAGACATGGTCATTTAGTTTCAAAATTTTATTTTTTTTTGGCATTTTCAAAAATGTCTGCCAAAAGGTTTACCGCGTGATAACTGTCTGCCATTGGTATTTTTTGCTAGTAATAATATTATATTTTCAAATTTCAAAACGGCAGACGTGGTCAAATAGATTTGAAATCAGCGAAAAATTTATACCTGTCTTACCTGCGCACTACCTGCGTCTGCCACTTTGGGCTTAGTGAGTCCCCATCTCATGTAGGGTAGGTATAGGGACCTCAACATACAAAGACTCAGGTCTGGTCAAATACATATAGGTATCCGCCCATGGGTTCTTAGACTATGGTCAACGAGTTTATTTCAACGTATCAAATGTTGCTCATCGTGCTGAACAACATTGGGACAACATTGACAAGTTTGTTTTTTATTTGCCAAAGCGATCCATTTGCACGAACGTTACTCTATTCTCTAATGAACGTTACTCTACTCTCTAATGTTCGTGGGCGACATCCTTTGAATCACTTCGAACTGTCAATGGTGCAGTGTGCCGTGTGCCCAACATTTCGTGATGCATGTCAACAGCTCAATTTGCTTGAAAACGAAATTCATTGGGACATTACAATAGCTGAATCAGTTCTTTCTGCATTTCCAAATCAGATACGCACATTATTTGTTATCATTATTTCGATCTATGTTTCCGATCGAATTGAACTGTGGAACAAGGATGATACAAGGATGACATGTCAGAAGACTTTTTACATCTAATTCGTGTCACTTCAGGGAATCCCGATCTCGAGGTGAATGAGGAAATACATAACAAGGCTTTGCTTTTGATAGAAGACAATTTTGATGTGTTAATTCATGTGCGGCAGTTTGTTACTAAAGTTAGGAATGCCAACGCCAAATCGTGCTATGAACGACGCTTTCAATCGAGAATTGGAACATGAATGTGAATACGACCGAGATGCATTGAACGAATCAGTTTGATTGAGTGTACCACTGTTGAATTCAAAACAGAAGGATGTGTACGATAAGTAAGGCTTGAATGAATTGATTATGGAAATGGTGGCTTATTTATCCTCGATGAGCTCGATGGAAAAGACATTCCTCATGTAATTGATTTTATCCACTGTTACCGTTAAACTTTTAAACGACTGAAACATGTGGGTACAACATTGCGAAACAATCGGCAATCGCCAGAGTGTTAATAAAGTGTTAAAGCAAGTAAAATTAACATATGGGATGAATGCGTATTGGCGCTCAAACGTTCATCGGAAGCACTAAATCGAACCATGAAAGATCTGCGGAATTATTTAAGATGTTTTGGAGGCCCAATGATATGAAGTTCGCCGGGTCAGCTAGTATAACTATATACATTATTTTAAAAGGAGCGTTTGAATTTTGCCGCCATATACCATTCAATGACATCAGTTGCCAGATGTTCTATTGACTAAAATAACGAATTAAAAAATAGGTGTAATTAATTAATCATACTGTCCCAAATGCTAAATCCGTGATTAACGTGATTCCCAAATAATTTACTATCGAATAACGTAAAAATAATGTTGATTTAAGTTCCGACCTGCTAACTATATGTTGACAAAAGATTAATTAATTACACGATAACTAATCAGTCCTAAATATTAAAATTATATTCCTAAATCTTCCCAAACGATTACCAATTAAATAAAAATAATTATAATTAAAAATATTTTTTTTATCTGTCGTGGTGAAATGGCTTATGCAAGTGGGCTTGTTTGCAAACTATTAAGGTAGAGACACACTGGTCCCACGTACGCAACGTATGCAACGCATTACGGTATCTGGACTCCGAAAAACTATGCCATAGAAACACACTTATCGTATGCAACGCAATCACACGCCTCACACGCAACGTCGATCTGGGATGTCCAGATCGGCGTGGGAAGGTGGAGGGGATATTCGTACGCTATCCACGAGTGTGATCAGTGTGTTTCTATAACTTATGCGTAGCACGTCAGAAACAAATAGGCGTTTGATACAAGCGTTCTCCTCAAACTGCATTTCAAACATGCGAAAGTACATAAAGAATCGTTCTTCATCAGATTCCAGTTTCTGCATTAATGTATGGTATTTTCCAACTTTTTCTCTATGTTTATTTATCTCATGAACCCAATCTTCTCTTCTTAACTTTAGTATTTATTTTTGTGGCGCGGAAATATTCAGGTAAAAATAGTAAACTCAATAAATCATCCTCAAACTCGCTATCAGAATCGGAAAACATGAATTATAGACGCACTAGTGCACCTTCTGAGAAATTACAACATAGTCTGATGACTGCAAAATTTACGTTGCATACGCGGGACGAGTGTGCACACCAATTCTCCCACGTTGCATCGCATACGTTGCGTACGTGGGACCAGTGTGTCTCTACCTTTAAGGTAGAGACACTCTAGTCCCACGTACGCAACGTATGCAACACATTACGATATCTGGACTCTTGATTCTAGATGAAAAACTATGCCATAGAAACACACTTATCGTATGCAACGCAATCACACGCCTCACACACAACATCGATCTGGGATGTCCATATCGGCGTGGGAAGGTGGAAGGGATGTTCGTACGATATCCACGCGTGTGATCAGTGTGTTTCTAGAACTTATGCTTAGCACGTCATAAACAAATAGACTTTTGATGCAAGCGTTCTGTTGTCAAAATGGTTAAAATTGGAGATGAACAGCTGGTAGATTGAAACTGTATTTTAGGGATGCGAAACTGTATTTTAGACATGCTTACACTGTATTTTAAAAAGTACGTTCTTCAACAGATACCAGTCTCTGCATTAATGTATGGTATTCTCCAACTTTTTCTCTTTGTTTATTTATCTCATGAACCCAATATCTTCTCTTTTTAACTTTAGTTTTTATTCTTGTGGCGCGGAAATATTCATTTAAAAATAGTAAACTCGATAAATCATCCTCAAACTCGCTATCAGAATCAGAAAACATGACTTACAGACGCAATAGTGCACCTTGTGAGAAATTACAATAGAGTCTGATGCAAAATTTACGTTGCATACCCGGGACGAGTGTGCACACCAATTCTCCCAAGTTGCATCGCATACGTTGCGTACGTGGGCCCAGTGTGTCTCTACCTTTATATTTGTCCTGTGTGTGTGGCAACTATGAAATTGAAAAAAAACCGGCCAAGTGCGACTTGTGACTCGCGCACCGAGGGTTCCGCACAAACTTGTAAGTAAGGTATCTTTAGGAGGACCTAACTGTATGCAACCCATATGCTTCTGGTGCCTGACAATACCACACAACACATTAGTGTATTTTCATTTTTCTTGTAATTAAACTACATATTTACGGTTTTCAGATTTTTCCCTTTTCATGTGCTGTAAGACACCGCTTCTTGCCAAATTTCATGATTCTAGGTCAACGGGAAGTACCCTATAGGTTTTGATTCCCTTATGAAATCGCAAAATATGCGACATAAACGGTCATATCTTTTGATCGCGTTGACTAAACAGTTTGATTTTTTTCACAGCTGAAAGAGACCACAGACCGGAGTACAAATTTCAACTTGTTACCTCTACGCGTTCCTGAGAAAAATGGTCTTTACAGACAGACGGACGGACGGACAGACGGACAGACAGACAAACAGACAGGCGGACAGACAGACAGACAGACGGACAACAAAGTGATCCTATAAGGGTTCCGTTTTCGGTACGGAACCCTAAAAACGATGGTTATCGGTGGAGGTGCAAAAAAGGAGTTGCAGCAGAGAAACATTACATTACTAGAAGCCTTCGGAAGGGAAGTTGGTTTGAGTAGAGCCATCTCTCCTGTACACAAATTCTTATAGTAACAAAAAGTTGGGTAGAGAGGGTAGCCTTAAAAATTATTGCCAATAATGTTAAGGTTTTTCCGAAATAGATTACAAACTAAGTAATTGTTAATTTGAATTAAGGGACAGTGAAATACTTGGTGGACCAAGAATATCTGTGGAAATTGACGAAAGTAAATGTGGAAAGAGGAAATACCACAGAGGGAAACATGTTGAACGAAAATGGGTTTTTGGAGGGATCGAGACAGGGGCTAACAAATGTTTCATGGAAGTGGTTGTGGCACGCAGTAAGGCGGTATTGCTAGAAATATATTGGCAATATATTAAACCCGAAACCACAATTGTGTCCGATTGTTGGAAGATATATGATTGTTTGGAAGATTAGTGCCACAAGAGAATAATCCTGTTCTATAGGTAATTCGAATTAGTAAATTTTATTGCAAATTAAACTATCAACAATACAATGTTTTAGATGACCACATTCGTGCGGTCATGGTATGTGATCATCTGAAATTCTATTTAATTTTCTAAACCAGAATTAAATAGCATGGGTGAGATCTCCTGGTCTCACTCCTGTCTAGATTTCAAATGGTTCTGAGACCATTCCCATGAACGTCACTTTGGATGTTGTGTTTGTTAATGTTTCCTGGATTAGATTTCTGGTCTTCTTGTGCACCTTTATTTCTTCCAATTTATTAATTGTTTCTCTATCTATAGAGTTGTAGGCCTAGAATTTACGCAATGTAGGCTTCGCGGCGGGCAACCTAAATTCTAGGCCTACGATCCTTTAACTCTCGATCCAATATAGGAAGGACAATTTGGCAAAGACCGTTGGTTTAACCCCAGTTAGATTTGGTTGCCCGCCGAGAAGATGGCAGATAACATCTTCTCGGCGGGCAACCTAATCTAACTGGGGTTAAACCAACGGTCCTTGCCAAATTGTCCTACATTGGATCGAGAGTTAAAGGATCGTTGGCCTAGAATTTAGGTTGCCCGCCGCGAAGCGTACATTGCGTAAATTCTAGGCCTACAACTCCATAGATAGAGAAACACATTAATAAATTGGAAGAAATAAAGGTGCACAACAAGACCAGAAATCTAATCCAGGAAACATTAACAAACACATCAAGACAACATTCGCTCGGCAGCGCGAACTCTCGATCCAATATAGGACAATTTGGCAAGGACCGTTGGTTTAACCCCGGTTAGATTAGGTTGCCCGCCACGAAGCGGACAGATAAATTAAGACAGCATACGCGCGGCAGCGCGAACTCTCGATCCAATATAGGACAATTTGGCAAGGACCGTTTGTTTAAATCCGGTTAGATTAGGTTGCCCGCCGCGAAGCGGACAGATAAATCAAGACAACATAAGCGCGGCAGCAGTTTTTCTATGTTCTTGATTTTCATTTGGCCCTTGGTTACCTTTGTTTCTGAGGCGTACAAGGCCTCTGGTAAAACTACTGTATTATAGTGTCTTAATTTGGCATTGATAGAGATACTCCTTTTTGTTGCAGTGGTTCCATGTAAGTCTGTATGCATTTTGTAGTTTTGTGATCCTTTCTTCATTGGATTTTGAGTTCAGTCCTGTTTTCTGTAAAATCTCTTCCAGGTATTTGAAATTTTCTACTTGTGTTGTCTTTCCATACTTAGTTATCAGTGGGTTTGGGTCAGTGGGTATCAGTGGGTCTGTGGATTTTGTGTCCATGTACTGTTTTTTCGTATGAAATTTGCAGCCCTGCTTTGGCTGAGATTTCGTATAGTGTATTTAAGAGATTCTTTGGCTTTTTTTCTATTATTTGTTATGATGGCTATATCATCAGCGAATGCCAAACATTTTATGTTGACGGTTCTATCCTTGTGTCACCAAATCTTTACCCCACTGACTCCTTCTTCCCATGTCCTGATTATTTTCTCTAAAACTGAATTAAATAGAATGGGTAAGTGGGCATCTACCTCCCGGTTTCACTCCTGTCTTGATTTCAAATGTTTCCGAGACCTCTCCCATGAACTTCACTTTGGATGTTGTATTTGTTATGTTTCCTGGATTCGATTTCTGGTCTTGTTGTCCACCTTCATTTCTTCCAATTTGTTGAAGACTGTTTATCTATGGAGTTGTCTTCTTTAAGTCGACGAATGTTATTGTTACGTCCCTGGTCACCATATCTATTCACTGCATGATCTTCCCTTCCTGAACCCTCCGTTTCCCACCCTATTCTACTATCTGTGGATCTATCTGAGGTTCTAGCCGATTTAACAAGGCTTTTTACATAATTTTGTTGTCAAAGGTAGTAGTGAAATTCCTGTGTAGTTATAAGGGTTCGTTTTGTCTCCTTTCTTGTGGAGGAAGTGGTATTAGCTCACAGAACCAATAGACGCTGACTGGGAATACTCCATGTCGAATGGTCTGCCGGAGTTGGGACCGATCCTCTATGGTTTCTGGTGAAATTTTAAGTAGCTCCAGGTCTGATTTTACTGTGTGGATTTTTCCCTCTAGCCGTCGTGGTGAGTCTCCTGTTCGTGAGTCTTGGACATACATGTGGGTTAAATACCCAAAGAAGGTTAGGCGCCTCTTCCTATTATGGTTATATTTTCCTTCATGCTGAGTCCTACCAGAGTATGTAGATAGGGCCACCCTAATGGCTGACGAGTTGTTTACTCTCAAGGTTGTCAGACCTGGAGTTTATAATAAAAAATTACAAAATTACAATTACTTTAAGAATAGAACAAATTAGAACTCTCTTACGTCAGTTTGATATATATATATATATATATATATATATATATATATATATATATATATATATATATATATATAAACACAACATTTTGACTACTACTGCTATACGTCATGCGTCATTTTAGTTTCAAAAACTGCCACCTGAGTGTGACCTAAAAGCAAAGTCTAACAAAATAACTTTGAATAACCGTATCGAAAATGGTATTGTACAGTCAAACAGCGAAAGTGGATATTTGATTCTGATTTATGGTGAGACCGGCAGAAACTCTATGCGAGCGCAGGAACACAACGTGCACAACATTCATTTATTCCGTGAAACGAGCAGTGTTAATCCACGCAAAAAAAAACGTCGCAAGACTAAAACAATCCAGAGAGAGAGAGAGAGATTGCCGTACTAGCATGATCCTCTATTAAGTAGTCGGCAAATTGAGCATTATTCCGGAATATCCAAGGCGAATATTTTAGGAATATTAGGACGTCATAAATTCCATCCGTAGCATATTTCCTAGCATCAAGAACTTCATGGTATTGATTTTGCTAATAGGGTTCAGTTCTGTGAATGGGCTCGGCGTCAGTTACAGGTGAATCCGATTTTTTTCGACGACGTTTTGTTTACTGACAGTCTTAATATCCATTTTTGGCATCCACTATTGGTTAATAGAAAATCCAAAGTGGTTCCGGCAAATTGTGCACCAGCGTCCTTGAAGTGTTAATGTGTGGTGTGGCATAATTGAGGACCGGGTTATTGGACCATTTTTCATAGACGGCAATTGGGTAATTGAATAAAAAAAAATTAACGATTTTTTTTATGTATCTTAAAACCTTATTATAAATAATTTGGATGTGCGAAGCGAAAAAGTTAAAAAAAGAATTGTTCAATTAATTATAAACAATTTAAAAGATAAAATTTTGAAAATAATCACGTGACTCCAAACGCGCAATAATTTGTTTGTGAAGTCGAAAGGGTGAAACTTCATTCTTACATTCAAACATAAACATTCTTTTAAAAATCGTCGTTTTAGAATTTTTTCGGCGCATTGTTTAAAACCATTGGGTTCGACGTTTAATAATGCGAGACATTTAAAAACATTTTTTTATTTCTTTTTATAGTACCCACTCCTACACGATGGTGCGAAACAAGCACGATAACTTAAAATTTGACTTTTAATATTTGATATGTCTACTACAACTACTGTATCAACAAAGTCAGGAGCGGGTAGAAAGTACATATTTTACGTCACAACGGTACATTTGTGCGTTTTCGGTACCGAGTTTAAAAATATATTTTCAATTTGTTATAACTTTTCAATTACAACGAAAAAAATAAAACAAAAAAGAGTTTTGTCATAAAACTTATATATGAGCTTTCGATTTATGACGAAAAAAAATTTGATTCAAATATCCAATTCGAATGGACGATAAAACCTCGAGTTTTTGAAACTTTATTAGAATTACTAAGACACCCGTTAGCACAGCGATGCCGAATGTGTTATCAACAAGATGACTGTCCAGCTCATTGGGTAGTTATATCACGTGAAGTGATAAACCGAAAATTTCCCAGACGCTGGATTGGGAGAGGAGGTGGCATATCCCTTGTTCGCTTATTTAACGCCACTTGATTTTTTTCTATGGAGAGTTATATAATATAGTTAAGGATCGTGTTTACCATGATGTTCCAACGATGCCGCTACCACACCAGAAAAGAGTTCAATAGAATCATTTATCCGACGTCTTTCAAAATGTGTGAAGGTTAATAGTCATCACTTTGAACATTTGTTATAATACATTTGTTGCAGAAAAAATCAACTACATTATTCGGATATTTTTGTTATCAACAATATCACGATTTCCCGTTTTTACACGTGTATTTTGGTGAAAAAAACATTTCACGGTAGTGATATCTTGGGTCGCTGGATTCGTCTGAATAGTGGCTACAATACATTGATGACCTTGAGGATGCGGAAACTATGACCTTGACAAAAAATAATTTTTAACCACTGTGTCAGACCTTCGAAATCAATAAAATTCCCGTTTGACATTTTTCGTCACTCTAAAGGTAACGAAGATATTTGGGATCGTCACGTTAAATGGCCCACCCTGTCTAATTGTCAAGGTATACGGTAGCAAATAGGATTACTGAAATTGCAGATAACACTAGTTCACAACTACAGGAAATATCTACCAAAGTCCAGTTCCTTTCAATTCCGATTGACGAAAGCAGTTATGAACATTGCGCAAGTTGCTGTTTTTTAACGTGGTTGCGAAAATAACATGAACACCGAATAATTCTTGGAAATTATTCCTCTTTATGGAACTACATCTGGTTAAGATATATTTGATGCTGCCTGGAATATTTTTAAAAAATTCAATCTTCCTCTTCACAAGATCATTTCCGTAACAACTGACGGCGCTAGATCGATGACGGGTGGAAATAAATGGTTCGTGTCAACCGAGTATGGTTCGAGTACAATCGAGTATGGTTATTGTGATTATTATTATTGTGAATGAGGATTTTCACTGAAAAATAAAATACATATAGGGGTAAAAAAGAGTCCCAACCTATACATTTAACGTTTTTGTTTCATTATCTATTGGAAAAAATTCTCTTCACTATTTGCAAAATGCTGTTTACGCAAAACGATTTATCCAATTTATAACACAATTGTGCAACTTTGATGAAAAATGTTCAGTTTATGGGAATTTAACAATATTAATACGAGAATTTCTCAACCACTCGTAAACACACTGTTTGGTGCAGTGCAACACACATGGCTTTGCTCGAAGTAATATAAAAAGTGAGCTATTCTTGAGACTAATACGTGACAGTATTAGTAGGCGCCACCAGTTCAAAGTAATTGAACTACACCCAGCAATTATCCGATTTCGTAATTCGTCCATATTCTCCAATGGACTAGCGATAACTAATGACTTCAGATAGCCCCTGGACAATATCACCAGGTAGTAGTGCCTGAACACGTTGAATGTCGTATGGATACAACAAATTGCACAACAATTTTCCAAACTGTCCAATGACTTACATGCAAAATATTGGCAATTTATCGCTTATGCCTAGTTTATACGGGTATAGTACGGGTATGGACAGAGTAGAGTAGGAAGTAGAGTAACTCTACTCGTAGAAACCCCCAAAAACTGTCTAAGTAGAGTAGAGTACAGAGTATCTAGTAGAGTAGAGTACTATACTGCGTGCAGTAAAGTGGACTCTACTCTACTTACCCCCACCACAACTCCCACTCTACTAGCCTCTTCGCTCTACCCGTGTAAACATCTTCTCCCCTACAACAGCAAGTACCAGTAGAGTTTAAGTGGCAGTGTACACGTTCTTGCGCAATATTTTCTTTTAAAAATGGTTAAGTTCTTTGATGAAACAATTAAACTTGTTGATTTATTTGTTGAACAAGAGTGTGAAATTTAGGCAGTATACACTATAGAAACTAGGACATGAGGAAGGTCGCGGAAAAAGAAGGTCTTGAGACCCTAAAAAATGTGAAAGGCTTCTGCAGCAGTTCCCAGTAGCTAGAAAGTTCAATGTAAAAATGTCAAAACTTGTAGTTTTACCTCAGCTTTTAGAGGATCTCTCATCATCGTATCTTCGCGATGAATTTTGTCTCTCACCATGCTGAACAGCTGTTCAAAATTTTCTGGTGTCATTCTGAGACATCATTATATTCTAACTGATCCTCTACGGCTAACTCTTTTAGTACAAGCGAAGTTGCTCCCAGTGAATCTCTTCTTTTGAGCCATTCTCTGACCCACATTCTTTCTTCTCTGTTTATCTCCTCATCAATCGCTTCCGCAAATTCCCTAATCAGAGCTATTAAAACTCTAGGTAAATAATTGTGCTTCAATTTCTTAACAACCATTTTGCTTCATATAGTATAGCACTACTGTACTATACTTGTTTAAACGAAAAAAAAAATCAAAAGTGGTAGAGTAGCTAGTAGAGTGAACTCTACTTGGTACTCTACTATGTTTAAACGAAAAAAAAAAAAAGTGGTAGAGTAGCTAGTAGAGTGAACTCTACTAGATACTCTACTCTCTCCTGATTACTATACCCGTGTAAACCAGGCTTTAGAAGTACTTGGTCATTCTCAATCATGACCAGCAGATTCTGTTCCAGTTGTACAGTTATTACCGTCATTAATCTTTTTGGCCTTCCATTACGTTTCAATGTACCTGTTTCAACAAGACGTCTATGAACGTTTTCGCAAATTTTTGGGTCGGGGATATTATTGTTAGGAAACCGTTCAATGTACAATAGTCTAGCTTGAAAGCCATTAGCAAGTCCATACATGAGATGTATGTCAGTCATCTCGGCGTTCCTATACATGGTAGAGGACTTCACTAACTATTAAAGACATGGCAAACAGCCAAACGTCACTCAATGTAAGCAACTGCTACCGATACAGGTGATGATCACTGACGAGACGTATTCATAAGAAATTTATGTACGTTAGTAGATAAAACAGCCATTCCAAGTTATAGTCAGCAATTTTGAGTACTTGATAACACACATTAGAGTACGCCATACTTTTATTTACATTAATGTTTTTCATTAATGGTTGTCGCAGATTTTGTTCTCCTCTTCTAAACAAAGGGTTTTTTTGAGCAATCAGCATTGAACAAAATATTTTTAGAATAGGCTTTAGGCCCAGATACCAATACCAAGATACAGATTTTTTTTGAAAAAAGTATATTCCGTGAAACACTGATACGATGATTGGATGAAATGAATTATTTGTAGTCACAAAATTTAAAGAATTTTCTTTATTTATTTTTACAATAGATCTTTACAGTCTTGCAGACATTTGCTTTACATACTTAGAAATAGTTATTTGTAAATTTACTAACAACAAATAGCTCAGTACAACAAAAAGAATAATCACTTACAATTAACAATAACAATCAAAGACGTATTTTTTAATTACTTTTTTTTGTAAATTATTATTTGGTGTTTATTTTTTGTTAATATTTCAATTACTTTCTCGAACCTCGTCACAATTTCTAATAATACTTTCGACATTTTATATTTCATCTAATTGCTTTACCATGATTGTTTTCATCGTTGCGCTTCATGATTAAAAAAAGAAAAATCATTCTCCATTTTCTTATAATTCATATCTTTTAATTTTTTTCTCATATGCCAGCATTTTAGGTAAAAATAAAATGTAAATACAGATTTTTTTCATATATCAACAAAAAAATAAAAATAAATTATAAATAAATAAATGAGTACTAGATCCTTTTATTGCACTCGATTCTAAATATTTAGATCTAATTCAAGTAGATAAGTTTTTTGATAAATATATAAAGATATTTTTTAACGTTCTAAAATGTTTCAAATTAGTTTAGCAAATGGAACAAATTGAAGGTTTTTAAGTTAAATAAATTCTTCAATGTTTTTCTTTTTCTGTGTGTGTAATATAGCTTATTACAAATGTTAATTAAATTGACTAGTTTTAACAGTAAATAGAATAGTTATTATTGATATTAAGCTATACGTCGAAGAACTTGCTTAACTCACTTTCTTCTCATTTTTTTCAAAGAAATTCTCTACTTGCTATAAATCTAAATATAATCTATATATATTTTTTTAACTTAGTTTAATTATAAGGGTCATTTAAATTAAATGCAATTGCGAAAATACAAATATCTTCAGTTTTTTTTTTGTATTCGTGGTCAAGATATATAATCCAAAACAATATAAACAAATAAGACTTTGCAATAATTCCCGTCCACGTTACTTACATTTTTTTTCGTACTTTTTTTGTATTGTTTTTTGTTTTTGTTTTGAAAAGAACAAGAAAGTGGCTAGATTATTGCTAAGTTTCTATTGTTCTACCAAAATGTGTATCCTCCGTCAGATCCTCCGGCCAAAAACGAACCCTTCTTTTGACCTAAAGCTACGTGATGCCCGGTCATAGCTGCTATTTGTGCCGCAGATGGAGGAACTCCCGGTGGCGCAGGCGGTAACACTGGCTGGCCCAAACCATCGAATCTTGCACCAGCATCATATCCATTCTGATTATAAAAATAATTAATACACACTCAATATAAATGCAAAAAAGTAATAAAAGACACCATTCCATGATTTTAAGAAAATAAAAATAAATAAAAGGTTAGACTGACTTGTGCAAACAAGGAAGGATAAGCGAGATAAGAACAACAAGAATAAAAATGGAAATATATCAGGCAGGACTGGACAGATAAGAGTAGACAAATATGATTAAATAGACAAGACACGAGTCAATACTACATAACAAAGACTAAACAGACAATACTAGATAGATAAGACTAGACAGACAACACAACAGACAGTAGGCTAGACATTCAAGACCAGACAGATAAGACTAGACAAACAAATAGGTTGTAATTTGTAATTTTTTTTTTATTGTTGTAATTTTTTAGCGGTTAATAATAATTATATGAGGTATGTACGTTGTTTGATTAAGAATAAAGTCACTCACAGAAGTGTTAATAGGTATATACATTTATCTACGACCACTATTGTAATAGCCCATTATTGTACAGTTCGTTCTGTGTAAAAACTTGTTTTACGTGTACCTAAACGTCAGTCATCAGTCGCCAATACAATGGAAGAAAAGTTTGTAATTTCAGCATGTTCTTGTAAAAACCATCGACAAAATTGTAAACGTAAAGGATAATCTTCAAGTTGTAAAGCCTGTGCTTCTTGTACATGGAAATGATACAATTGATATTTGTCGAGTACTACTAGAAGGATCTACTTCGACAAAATTTAAGATTTCTTCTTCGCCATCCAAAATTCGTTGGTGTCGGCCAGATGCACCATACCGACTTTGACGTGTTTGCAGTACACCAGTTTCTTGAATTTAAAAATTTTAACAGTATCTCTTTTTCAATAACTATTATTATACAACCTTTGTTAGACATTTTAAGGTTAATGAGCTTCTTTTAAGTTGTTTAGTCACCCCTTGAAAATAAAATCAAGACCGTATACGCCCTATATATAAATATATTGAAATTTACAGATGATTACAGAAGGAAAAGTTTGAAATTTTAGTCACTGATTCAACTGAATCACTAAATGTTAAGGTGATGATTGAAAATCAAAGTGAAAGGAACATAAAGGTTGACATGAAGTCTTTGAAAATATGTAATAGTACATCAAAAAAAAATTATATATAAGCCCCAACAAAATTTAGCGCGTATCAGAACGTTTGAAAAGAATTTTACATGAAAAAAACTAGATGTATGCTACATGAAGCCAAATTGTCTGAAATATACTAGTGTGAAACGGTTAATAAATCAAATTATTTGCTTAGAATTCAAGTTTTTATTTGACATACTAGATGGAGAAAACTAGATGGACAAGATTAGACAGACAAGACTAGACGAACAAAACTAGACAAAATGCAAACTGTGTAACATCATGTATAGACAAAATAAACATTAAAATGAACATTGAATACTCTTCAGAAACAACTAATAACTTGTTTATATATAAAACTCAGAAATAAAGAGTTTAAAGTAATTTGAAAATTGACCTAAGAAAACACATAAATTCAAAGAAATGTTAAGCAAACAAGCTTGATTGCAAATTTATTCAACATACGAAAAAGACAAATAAAAATTGGGATTCATTTATGTGTACATATATAATATCATTTAACCCCTGCTATACAACAATAAGTTATATTAAAAAAAAATATTAATAATTGTAAAACTAGTTACTCAACCTAGTTACTACTATAGGTCCTACTATAATAAAATTTGCAAAAATTATGAAGCTGCTGCATGCATATATTATATCATTATGATAAAAAAGCAGAAGACTATAACAAAGCACGGCAATTATGAAAGACAACTTAAGAACGCAAAGAGAATAAAAACCGCTGGGAATGTAGTAAAACAAATGGTTTATTCAAAGAAAGAAAAATGAGGCAAGGCTTATCCTACACATAAAAGAGATTTTCTACTATGAAGGAATTTTTAGCAAATGAGTTAAATTATTTTTATACAAGAAATCCATTTCAATTATCTAGTAAAATTCCAAATTTCAATAAAAGTATAATCTTGATAATCCGGCGGTTTGTTAATCAGACAAGTTCATTAATCCGGTGCTCTGGGGAAACACGTGTCTTTTTTTAAGCTGCCCCGCACCGGATATGAACCTCGCGCACAGAAGAAATAAAGTAAAAAATAATACTATCCATTGTTCTTGGAAAAGGGAGTGGCACACACCCTTCTTTTAAATCTGAAAACTTGATTGACGATTATGACCAAGCTAACTCCACTCATTTTTTTTTTATGTACACGTTTACCTATATAGATACATATTTTATTCTTTCTGAAATAAAATTGTACATGGAATATGTAATAGTATATTACGTAATGAGAGTTGTAAGAAGCATATTACGTACGAGCGGAACAATTACGCGCGACCCGCGTAGCGTGGAGCGCGTAATTACGCGAGTACGTAATTGCCTTACAACTCGAATTATGTACTATACTTTATCTACGACCACACTATTTTTTTTCTATTTAATAAGAAAATTATGTTTGATGTAACTGATATAGTGATTCATCGATATAGGCAACACAATGTACGTAGTGTCAGTGTCAAATGAAATAATTTATATTTACTTAATAATTTATAATCTATGTTTAATTTCATTAATACCTATTAATACCTACTGTGTTGTAGCAGTATCGTTTTGATTTTTCATGGAGCAGTCTATATAGCCTTCTGCTACTGCAGACGAACGCCAGCCACCATGCCTTTTTAGTGACAATAAATCACCACCAGAATCCACAAGAATGGTGGTCGACGAACGTTTGTAACAATGTCCTGTATAAAGAAAGATTTGCTTCCGGCAAATGAAGATAATTGGCGATTTGTTTAGGAATAGAGCCAATTTTATTTATTCCATTGCTTAGTGCATTTCCCATTTTGATAATTTAGAAAAAAAAGGCTGTTTTGTCCATATTTTGTGGGCGTAGGTTAATATATTTTTTACAAGTTTGGTAACATTCTTTCGGTAGCACAAAAGATCTTTGAGTTTTTTTTTGGAATCAGGAATTTTAATGATCAGAGATTGGTGTCTTCTATATGGGAGGGTTTGACATTTCGTAGTTCTTGTTTTCTGCAGGCACCACTAATGCCAATGATAAGAATAATCTAAAATAATATAAAAAAATATGTCGTTATGCCCATTAGAGAGCATTATAAGATAAAAAAGTAATGAATACCTTTTTCAATAAATATTTGTTAACCGGCGAATTATTGAGGAAACTTTTTAATTTCTTGAATGGTTAAAATTTTTGATATGTTGCTTTTAAATCCATCAGATTTTCTCTTTAGTAAAGCTATTAACTTTGAATGTTTTGAAATGTCGATGTCGTGCTTTATATAAATTGATGTCCGAACCATTCAATAAATTGAAATTTATTGATTCAACATTCAAAGAAGTGAAGATGGTTTCATTGTTTGAGATAACTCATCAAAGTATAATAAAACATTTTCTGAAAAGGATTTAACTTTATGCTTCATTCTCCGGTCCATAAATTTTCTATATGCATCCTCGTATCGATCCCGAGATTTAATCCGTAGCAAATGATGGGCAGCTTGTTTCGCTTTTTCAACAATTTCGGGCGGAGTAGCATTTTCTATTTCGGTATCACCGGACATCACTGCACTTTAATTTTTATAATTGAAAAAAAAATGTAGTGTTTATGTATTAGTTTGACGTTTAATTTTTTTTGACAAATAACGGAATGTATTGGGTTGCCTATATTAATGATAGTAGCAGCTCTCAACCAATCAACGAATTGTAAACCAAACGCACTAGTGTGTTATTGAATCATTAAATAACATTAATCGCGGACTGTTACATACGTGTGTTGTAAGGTGTATTTACATAATCCACGAACTGTACAATATTGGGCAATTATAATAGTGGTTGTAGATAAAATAATTATTGTTTTCGTTTAGTCCTGATAATCCGGAATTTTTTTATAATCCGGCGGTTGTCTTGTCCCATATGTGTCGGATTATCGAGATTATACTGTATACATTCTCACAGCACTCATTCAATCTTCAATGAACAATTTATCAATTCAGTGTTCAATGAACCAGTAATAAAAAAAAATCTACACCATCATAATGAAATAAAACAAAAATAATTTTTCATGATGATGAAATATCATTAGCTGCTATAAAAAAAGTATTAGTTGGAATTGTTGACCCTTTTACACGCATTTTGAGCAAAACTATTGAATTTGGAATATTTTATGTAAAACTTAAACATTCTGCTATTACACCAGTCTATAAGAAGGGAGGGAGGGAAATATGTATTGGAGAACCATAGAGCCATTAGTATATTTTCATAAATTTTAAAAAAGAAATGAGAAGGTGATTTAATGAAACTTAGCATAGCTATATTGAAGGGAAGAGTAAAGAAACCGCATATTTCTTTTTCTTACATAATGTATTAAAACATCTGGACAATTGAGACATTCCTTGTGCAATTTTAATAGATCTATCAATAGTTTACGACACAGTAAACCACCATATTCTACTACATAAACTTGAAAAGTATGGAATTAGAGGCGCAGGCGCAAAAAAAATAATTTTTTCTCTTGCCTTTTAACTTCATTAAAAGTTCCTATTCTTCTTCTTCTCGCGGATGGGTCACTTAGGACCACGCGGAATCAACGTATGCTGAGCCTTCCTCCTTGCCCAATAGCTTTTCATCTTCATGGATTGTTGTACTTTCTGTTCCTCCGACCATGCACGTCGTGTTGGTTTCTTCAGATCTTCCTCAAATCCCCTTGTATGAACAATATTCCTGATCACATTTCTATTCATGAGATCTGGCGATCCCATCTCCACTAGGTCCCTTTCCACTTGTTTGTACCACTTTGGTCTTGTACGTTTGTTCCTCGTATGATTCATTTTTTCCAAATGACCCAAAAATTAAATTCGTCTCATTCTCATAGTATCGGTAATTTTTGAATTTTTTCTATATATTTCAGAATTGGGTTTGGGATAGTGTATGCCATTCTTAATTCTGGGCCCTAAGATCTTTCTCATAATTTTCCTTTCCTTAATATTTAATTGTTCCTTTAATGTTTTAATTTGTAAATTTAGCGTTTCTGAAGCATAAAGAGCTTCCGGTTTAATCACTGTTAAATAATGAAGAATTTTACTATTCCATGACAGGCATTGCTTGTTATAAACATTTTTTGTGTATTGAAATGCTACCTCCATTTTCTGGATTCTTGATGTTACAGATTTATTTTCATTGCCATTTTCTGTAACCCATTCGCCTAAGTATTTATATTCCTTTACTCTAGCAATTTTGTTAACGTTAATATAAATTTCATGTGGCGCATTTTTTATGTTAGTCATAAATTTAGTTTTTTCATAAGAGATATGAAGCCCTATTTTTGCTGCTTGTTCTTCCAAGATAGTAATCTGCTTCTGTGCATCAGAGATGTCTTCAGCAATTAGTGCCATTTCATCAGCAAATGCTAGGCAGTCTATTTGATTTAATCTTTGAACTTAAAATCTAAACCATTTGAATCTTAAACCATTAATCTTTGGCCCTAGTCGGTGAGATGGTGCCCCTGCTTTTCTCCATTCCCTAACAACTTTTTCCAGGGCACAATTGAAAAGTAATGGAGAAATTCCATCACCTTGAAGGACGCCTGTATTTATTTCAAACTCTTCACTTAATCCACCCATAAATTTTACTTTAGCCTTTGTCTCCGTAAGTGTGTCTTTGATAATATTTCTTGTTTTTTGGTCAAGTCCAAATTCTGTTAAAACACTAAAGAGTGATAAGCGATCTATACTGTCGTATGCTTTCCGGAAATCCACAAACGTTATGACATATTTTTTGTTAGTTGTGTTGCGAAAATATTGTATGACGTTTTTCAAATTCAAAATTTGCTCTGCACAGGACCGTCCCTTCCTGAATCCACCTTGATATGCACCGATTTGATTATCTACTTGCAGCTCTGCACGGTTTAGTAACCCTTTTGAAAGAATTTTGTATGTGACCTGAAGAAGGGATATACCTCGATAATTGTTTGGGTCAGTTTTATTTCCTTTTTTGTGTATAGGATGGTCAACTTCCAATCTGAGGGGATTTTTTCCGTTTCCCAAATGTCCAACATAATTTCGTGCAATTTTGTGATACAATTTTCTCCTGCATTTTTCCACAATTCTGCAGTTATTTGATCCTCCCCTGAAGCTTTGTTATTTCTTAGTGATTGAATAATTTCTTTAATCTCTTGTACAGTTGGTGGGGTTGAACCTTGATTAATTTTATAAGAATTAATGAACTTAAATTTTTCTTGTGGTAAATCAAGTTAAGTGTTATAATTTAATAAGTTAAAGTAATTTAGAAAAGTATACTGCAAGGATTGTACAGTTTGCATCTATAGTATAAGCCAATTCTCCATTTTCATTAACAAAATGAAGCGATGGTGAAGAATACTTTGTAAACTTTTGCTTGAACGTTCTATAATAGTTTCGTGACTTATGTTGCTTAAAGTCCTCTTCTATTGATTGTAATTTAAAATTTTCACTTTGTTTACGAATCCTCCTCTTCTCGGTTTCTGTCAACCAAGTGGTACAAACCTTCTTGTTTTACCAGAATGTGAACAGACGGTTGGTTAGTCGGTTTGGAGGCAATCTTGCAACGTGGCCATAGAAAGCTACCCTTCTTTTCCTTGCACAGTCAGAGAGCCTCTCAATATGTTCGTAGAGCTCAGAGTTATGTCGTCCTCGGAATTCCCCATTTTCCTTTAACGGGAAGGCCTAGGATCTTCCTGATGATTCTCCTCTCTCTGATTTCCAATTTCTCTACCAGACCTCTTCGGTTCCTATTAATATTTCGCATAAAATTTATTCATCCAATATTAGATTAGAAGTATACGTAAACTCAACGTACAATAAATGGATGGAGTTCTACAATAAATAGCTGGATAAATACAAAAATAAATTAATGATTCCAAAATTCGGTTACTTCATACAAAATAAATTACTCCATCCAAAAAAAGGTTAATTCATCCAAAATAAAATGTAATCATTCAATAATTGATTTTTTCTTACAAATCATGATTTTTCCTTACAATAATCGATTGAATTACAACAAAATCAACATATTACAAATTCAACATATTAGAAATTCACCCAAAAAAGGTTTTTTATTTTACTTAATAAGTGCAAAGTGCAAATTTACGAGTGTATTTAATAATCTTCACACTTTTATTATATGCATAAAAATACTGAAAGGAACTGTTCACCTTATTGATGAGTGGATTAGCTCGGAAATAAATTGCATTATTCTATCTGCTTATATATAGTATATATGGTGCTTCTTATATATAGTGCATCTATCTTCTTCTTCTTCTTCTTGTTTCCAATAGCCCTACTTTGAACCACGCTTGTTCAACTATTGGGCTTTGATCTTTGCCCAGTATTGTCGCATCTTCTGTCGGTGTAGCTTCTTTCCCTCTTCTGTCCAGGGGGTACCTTTCCCTCGGGGTTTTTCCTGAAATCCACGGACTTCCTTCAGGATGCATCTCACAGAAGACTGTCTGTTTTGGAGATCTGTTATTCCCACTTCTTTAATATCCATAATAATATCCAAAAAACCTTCTTGTTTTACCAGAATGTGAACAGACGGTTAGTTAGTCGGTTTGGAGGCAATCTTGCAACGTGGCCATAGAAAGCTACCCTTCTTTTCCTTGCACAGTCAGAGAGCGTCTCAATATGTTCGTAGAGCTCATAGTTATGTCGTCTTCGGAATTCCCCATTTTCCTTTACCAGGAATGCCTAGGATCTTCCTGATGATTCTCCTCTCTCTGATTTCCAATTTCTCTACCAGACCTCTTCGGTTCAAGGCTAGACACTTCATGGCATACAGTGCTTCTGGTCGTAAGACTGATGTGTTTGCGCTCTCTCTTTCGTTACAGAAATAAAATTTGGAATCAAATTAAGGAATCAAGTCCTTGTTTGTAAAATTTGTTTATTGTGAAGATATAATTGTATTTTGTATAAAAAAATTGTTTTAAAGAGCAATCAAACTTTGGATGGATCAACCTTTTTCGTACAGTTAAACCTTTTTTTGGGTGAATTGATTTTATTTTGTACAAATATATCAATTATTGTACTAAACCATTCAATCGATCATTGGGCGTTTATATTTTATTTTGGACGAAGTAACCTTTTTTGGATGAAGTAATCGTTTTTTGTGTGAATAAACCGAATTTTGTATTTTTCCAGATATTATTTGTAAAAAAACATCTATTTATTGTACGCAAAAAATCCATGCCTTAATATTTTATTTAATAAAGGGGCCGAATGGCCAAAAAGCGGAAAAAATCAATATCTCGAGAACGGATTAACATAGAAACCAGAGACCGGTCTCATTCGACCCAGAACAAAAAAAAAGTTCAACTGTTTTTATTGAAATTTTGAAGAAAATTAAACTAATGAGGAAATGAAAGAATATTGGCAAGATAAAAATTTCTGAAATAGGTTGTACTCGTCAAAATTCACTTTGGCCTGAGGTACCTCCGAATCCCCATTTCGTCGACAATTTTAATTCATAATTATTTTTCTAGTTATGCTGGAGGTTTTGTTTCCAGAATTCGTTTGGCAGTATGGTCAAGCATATTCTGCTAAGGGACCATTGCAGATGTTACATTAAATGACACATTTTCAGGCACTGCTTCTTTGAGAGGGTTAATTTTTTATAACTTGGAAATACATTTTGGACCCAAGGTCTTTTATTCCTTATTCATTTCTTTCTTTTTTATTCATTTTTTCCTTATTTTATTCCTTTGTAATTTGGTTTTATTATTTGATTTACTTAGCAGTCCCCGACGCGGCGACGCTCATCATCAAAATATTAATAGGTTCTTTTAATGAAGTTAAAGGGACAAGAGAGAAATTTTATTTTTTTACTTTTTAGAGGTTTTTTGTGTCGGGGGTTACGGGAATTTTTAATTTTATTTTATTAATCGAACTTTTTTCTTTTCTTTAATAATCTGCTTGTAAATACATGATTAATGTTACCTCTTTGAAATTTCGTTCGCAAATACGTGATTGGTGGGGATTGTATACAAAAAAAGATTAAGTTTTGTCAAGTAGTAAATAAGCTGATGATCATCAAATGCCTGAACAGATCTTCAAAGATTATAGCTAAGAAACTCCTCGATCACGTCAGCTTTAAAAAAAACCGCATCAAAATCGGTCCTTTCGTTTAGGAGCTACAATTCTACAAACAGCCGGATATACGGACAGACAGACGGACATACTCGTCAAACTTATAACATTTGATATCTTTGACCAGGTTATAAAATCAGTATAATCTGGTAGAAGTTTATTTGATTCTGGATATCGCAATTATCCACAATACGCAGAAAGATCGTCTTGATTAGAAGACTCACACTAATTTTGCAATTGTGTGAATTATAAGAAACCTTTAGTTTTTTTACCATGTATTTAACATTATTTCGTATTTTTTAAATATAATATGTATATAAATGATTTAATTTGCAAAAAGGTGAATTTGATTTGAAAAACCTGTATGTATTTTCTTTTTGAAAAACCTTTGAAAAAAAATGTCTTGAAATATATCAGACATGGAACCTCATTCCATAGAAGAATACTTTACAGCAAATATCTAGCTTTTAGGATACATTTAATTATATTTACTATTATTATAGATTTTGTTTTTGATTGTTATTTTCACCCATTTATAATTCTTCTTCTTCTTCAGCGGTGCACTAAGTGGACCTGGACATCCTTCCTCTGCCTACACTTGTGCTTGATGTCTTGATCTTAGACACACATGTAGCAGTGTTTTACAGTATTTTAAGTTTTTAACATAGCTGGCGAGCCCATATTAGGAAGGTTTAGTTGCAGATTATTGTGATTGCCAGAGACACAGGAGGACGGTGGCTTATTTTTCCATACTTGTAACCCAGAATTTGAACCTGGGACTTATGGTCTAGTAATCTGACACCTTGATTACTAGGCTACAACCACCTCACATATTTGTATTGGCTACATGTATTCTATGTGATAGGTTGATCACAAAAATAAATTGATGTTTAATTTTAGTAGACAGACAAGACTAGAAGGACTATACACAGACAAAACTATATAAAGACAAGACCATAGACAAACAAGACTATAAACAGACAAGACTAGGCAAGCAACACTAGACAGTCAAGCTCAAATTGATGTTGGTTAGTGTAACAATGAATTAAATAAAAGGACTATCTATTATATTACTTACCGGTATCATAATAGTTGGTCTAAGTTGCGCTGGCTGCATGGCATATGAATAAGCACCAAGAGTTGAATAGTATTGCATTGGAGCATAAGTTGGATATCCCAGATATGTTGGATATCCAGCTGCGTACATTGTAGCACCCGGTGGATACATCTATAAATAAACATTAAAATTATTAGTATTCAAAATCAAGCATATTCTTCATATCTATTTAATCTATTCAGATAAAATGTTAAATTTTTCTTGACCAAACTGATTTTGGATTTCTCAAAATTGATAGAAATAAAACAAAAATAGCTTTCACAAGAATTCAATCACAAAATTAATAAACCTATGTTTTTCATTCAGCTGTCTTCTGTTCCTTATTAGTAGTTTTTTAGACAAGGGGTCGGCAGACCGCGGCTCTTGGCCTAATCATTAGCGGCTCACCAGACATGAAATACTACCCCTTCATTTCTGCCTTCGTTTAAGAAATTAAGCAGCTTCGAGTTTTTTTTTAAATTTATTTTTCATACGATTTCTGTTTTTTTATTGAATAAAAATGAAAACAGAAACAATAAACACGATTTATAATAACTTTTTTGTTATTATGTTTATACCATATATTATTTTTGGTCTTAATACTACAGAGATGAATTATTTACTACATAATTAGTAATACAACATAAAGTAGGTTAAATTAGCTTTAAAATTACATATAATAATTATATGTAGTATTAATACTTAGGTGACAATTGATGTTTGAAAATTGACTATGATACGATACGTAACAATTTCGTAAATTTCTTACATCTCCGAAAATGTTTATATATTATGATTAAATCATCTAGAAAATGAGATATTACACGTTACAATTGAGTAAGAACTAATCGGGATACTTGCTGAACAAAACTAATTAAAATAGTGTCACAGAAAAATGGCAGTATTTTTAGAATCCATTATTATCAATAGAATCCATAAATTAGATTAAATTAGCCTTAAAATGATATATTATAGGTCTATATAGTATTAATACTTCACGTAACAATCGACGTATGAAAATTAACTATGACACATACGTAACAATTTCGCAAATTCCTTATTTCTCAGAACATATTAAGTTAAAAATGTGTATAATTAAACATTTTCCGCGTACCTTTCATTTGCACTGTGGATTAAACGCGTACCACCGAACTAAAAAAAGGTGTGCTCTTGCATATCCACCAAACTTATAGCGAATAAGAAATACACAATATAAAATGTCAGAAAATATAGATTTTCAATCAAATTCAGGCAATGTTTATTTTATTTCAAGACAAGTACATAAGGTTTATTGTCTGCTCGCGAACCACCTTTGGAGGACTCAAGTACCCCGTGTGGAACGCGTACCAAAGTTTGAGACAAGTAGTCAATTACATGCACTGTGGTGGTCGACCGCGTTAATGGAAAAAACTTTGTAGATATCGTGGTCAATTCTGGGATTTTATCTCTTTCCATTAGGTAATATACAATTAAACTTTCTGAGCACAGATATTGAAAAATATTTAAAAATATTACGAATATTATTACCAAAATAGTTCATACTTACAAGAGAATAAGCTGAATATGAAGACTTACTTCTTTTCACAAATCTTTAATGATTTATTAGAGTAAAGTTTCTCAAGGGATTTTTAAACCTTTTGCCAAAAATTTAAATATTTTTAGATGCACAGGACGAAATTAGATACACAGGATCCTATTTAGTTACATTTAGCATAATTTAAATTTGGAAATCCATGAGAGGGAAACACTATTTTGGGGTGAGCGAAATCGATTTTAAGAAAAGGAAAAACGATAGTGAAAAGTTTTTTCAAGATTTTTTCTATCGTTTTTCTTCTTCTTATAATACAGCTGAGACATCGGTGGTACAAATCAACGGTGTGTCACAGACACATAACCCTATACCGTCATTACATTACCGACAACTTATTTTACAAAATTACAAGACCTGTAATGAAGGTCAAAACCTACATTGTCACAATAAATTATAGGTGTCCAGCAGACACAGTAGCAAAGTTACAACCAATTCACTAATCTTGAGTGCATCAGAAAACCTTCTTTTTATGTTTAAATGTAGTTATGTTCAAATGTATTTCAATTTTTATCAAGGTTGGATATAATTTGTCAATAAACATCCAAATTTGTCATACAAACTAGAAAACTGCAGTAATTAATATGCAGGTATCTCGCAGACACATTCCCTAAGTTACATATAAAACAGGCAGTACTTAGTTTAAGGGTTAAAACAGGTTTAAAATCAAAATAAGTAGATATTTGTTTCTAAAAGCCAAATGTTCAAAACAAATTTCGATAGCTCGTCCGCGGAACAAAAGTCTTCAGTAAGAAGTCTAATTTTTTGACCACTTTTCGGCTAATGATGGTTTCAATGAAATAGCCTGTCAGCCACACCCACAGAAAAGAATCCAAAAGTGTTTAACCAAACGATCTTGGCGGTTAGTCAGTATGCCTATTACGCTTATTGAAATATTCAATAATAATAATAATTATAAATAATATAAACAAAATAAATTGATTACGTCGCGCGCTGTGTCGCATGTTGGTCTTATTGAAACTACACCTCTTTCCACATTAATGCCATTTAATTTGAGAACTAAAAAGTTAGTAATCATGGATCTCTATATCCATATACATCGATAAGGAGTGCGGCCATTGATTGTAATGTTCTGACTGGCATTTTTTTTGAAGAAATATGATTCCGTTAGAACATAAAGCCCAACAAACATTGACTTTTTGCGGATGTAACGGAAAAAGTGGACAAAAATAAACTGCCTCGTCCTATATATCTGAAATTTTGATTACATGGGTTCCTTACCTCGCTGATTACGAATGTTCAAAAACAAAATTAATATGTTTACAAAATTATGGCGGATTTAATATGTTTTTCAAATTACTTCCCAATTTTTACAAAATGGCGTACTTGGGGATTTTTTACGTAGCTGATTATACTAATCGGTTGTCAGATTGCCGTTTAATCGCTGCTTATTTTTTATTGAAATCTGTAATATCAACTCTGCTTAAAGGAGCTGGCGGAAGTTTCGCTACCGCGACCGGTGCGTCGTCGCGGCGGACCGATTAACGTGGCGTATAACATGGCTTATGTACATGTTCAGATCCAACATGCGCGATTTTCTTCATAACCGCGGTTTTAGGTGTTTAGGAATTAAAAACAAATAAAAAATAACGTACTGACCGATTTTCTTCTTCTGCGGTATGTGTTAATAATAGCAGAGCTTCTTCCTCTGATGAACTAATGACTATATACCTAAAAATCGCGTTTTGATGAGGGCATGACCATTTCGCTGCCGCGCCGCTAGCGAATTTTTCGCTGCGGGAATTTAGCAACGCAAACGCTCAGCGCCGGTCTGAAGGAGCCTTAATAGAAGAACCTGAATGTTTTGACAGTATTAAATAACAGTTTATGGTAATTCAAGAAAACCTTTTTCTAATATTAATGTATTGTATTATGTAACACACAAAACTGTAAAAATAATGAATCGCTCAATACATCCTGGGCTAGTTTCAAGTTTATCACATAAGTAATAACGTATGAATTCAGAATTCTAATGAATTGCATTCCGAAACCTGCAAAATGAGTATATATTTGGTAGTGTGAATAACCGCTAATGCAGAAGTTTTTCAAAAAAATGACAGCCATATTAAACCCGCCATTTCGTTTTTTGGAATCCTGATAAATTATTTCTTATACTAAAAATTTTAATACTTCTTAAAACTTCTAAATACGCAATTTCAATCTGATCAAGATTTCGAAAAATGATCCGCCATATTTTTTCATATGGAATTTTGTAAAAATTGGATGAGATTTTCGAATAATTGGGAATATGCTTTTTTTTAACATTTTTAATTCACTGTTTGCACCGTTACAACATATTAAAAAAATAAATACTTTTTAAAGATGCTGTAATTAAGATTACAAAAATATTTAAAATAGTGAATAATTTTGAGCTGTTTAAACGCCACCATTTTTCCGAGCTCTGCTGATGAGGTCAGATAATATATATTAATAATTGTCTGCCAAAATACGTAGAAAGTATCATAATAAACTTAACAGACCGTGAATGACAGACTGTTTAGTAGTTTTAGCAATAAAATACAGTGTATGTATGCAATTTCGTATAAAATTTGTTCGTTTTAAAATAATAAAAAATTATAGGTTACTCATCTCATCATATTTAGGATTAAATACAATATAAACTAACTTATTTACATATTAAGTTACGTCTCATTTCGCTTTAACCAGAGCTGTTGCGTTCTGCAAATTCGAATTTCCCTCGCTTAATTTGCACTTTTATTTATTAATTTTAAGGAGGTTCGAGCGAATCCCATGTTAAATATTTTTTTATAAGTTTAAGCTTTGAAACTTTTTATACATGGAGATCAATACTTTATTTATGTTCTCTCAAAATTTGAAAGTGATCCACCATTTAGTTTATCAGAAAAAAAAATGATATTTTTCTACTGATATATGTGAAAATGGCATTTTTTCCACGGCTTTCCACCCTACATGAAAGTTACACTTTTTCATTCTAGAGATGAAAATATTTTCACATCTAGAGATGAAAACGAGCATTTTAAATTTATGATTTTCTCGATTAAAACACTAAACTAACCAAATTTGCATGGACTTTCTGATTAATTCCATCAATTTCAATGGAATATTTTATGTACAAACTTAAAACGAGCCTGAAACTATTAAAAAAAACTAAATAAAATGAGGACATTTGACTTGACAAGTATCACCTTCGGCGAGAATGCAACAATATTACCATGGCAACGAACAAACCATTGGTTTTATTAAAGTCGAATTTTGGATTCTGCAACCGAATATCAGTAGAAAAAATTGCATTTACTACTCGAGATTAAAGAGTTTTTTTTGGTTCGGTGTGATTGCTAACTCGCTGGCGCTCGTGAGCAAATTCTCACCTCGCCAAAAAAAACGCCATCTCTCGTTGTAAAATATACTATTTTTCAATTCTTATACACAGGCTCCTATGGCTGACTAGCTTCCGTCACGTCTTTATTTATATTTTTCGATATTAATTTCGAAACTTTAAGGAATAAAAAACTATATACAATAAACTTAGATAATTGTAAAATACGATAACTTTAAAGCAATGTCACGTTACCGATGTAATTATCTAAATAATTGAAACTATTTATTTTGAGTCTTGTTTATCGACAATAATTCATATGACGGATGGTTTGGCAACGTCGCGAGAACAGCTGAGAGAAAAGAAAAAGATGGAATTATAGTTCTATACAGAGAAAAAATACACTCGACTCATCTCAATTACTATTATTTTCTCTCTCTGTACTATAAACTTTCAAGACACAATAAAGAGCTGTTGCCAGATCTTTTTATTACACCGTATAAGTCAAAAATTACGAAACCATTTAATAAATTTTTCAATAAATAATAATTTTATTAAATGAATATTAATTACCAATTTTTTATGTTATTATAAATAAAAATAATGAATTTTAATAACTATTACGATAATTGAAAATATAGAAAAATTCAAACACTATTTTGACTATTAGTTACGCTCGAACTTCCTTAAGTAATTAAAAAGATATTAATTAATAAAGTAATGGTTTAGTTCAAATGTCCGGCCAAGATTCGGAATAAAAATATTTGAACCAAATTTAAATTACATGCATATTCCCTATTGTAGGCCATATTAAATCCATCATTTTGATTTATAACATTTTGATAACAGATTCGTGATCAAATATATATAGGTCGAGTCGACTTGTGTATTTTCTTCGCAACAAATGCGGCATTTTTGCTTCTTTATGTAGCCATGCAACCACATTTTGTGGTGAAAATGTGGACACGAGCAAGCCCCGTTTCGGCACGTTCGCTTAATGTACGACACGCACGATGGTCAAGCTTCAATTCTGCACAAACCAGACCTTGTAAGCTCGTAAACAAAGAGCTTCCATTAATCTTACAAAATATTCCGTAAAGTGGATGGACACAGTTCCAACTGCTGTGCAAGATGGCGAATCTCCTTCGGTGTGCACTGTACGACGTCTCTGCGGATGCATATTATCAATTAATAAATTAGAGTATGCGTGGTACGAAAACGATCTACGGCTATTACCGAATTACTTGCTCGGATGGAGGATTACGTCGACCGTAAAATAGACGCAGGGCACGATAAGTATCGCGAAATAAACCATGATTTTCTGTAAACTTAAACAATTTGCAATCGTTGTTCGGGCGTAAGTTTATTCATATTAAAATTTCAAACCAAACTTAGTAGAAAACATATGTCAGCTGTAAAAATACCTGTCGCTGGAAAACATGTTCGAAAAAATAAACCTCTAAAAACGTCGTTAATAGTAAATTAAAGACACGAGTTCAATAAGCGTGATTTTTCAGCACGCGTCCATGTTTAGAAAACGACGAACGTAGCGAGCAGTTTTCTAATGGACGAGTGCAAAAAACGTCTTCCTAACGAGTTTTTTTATACTATTTTTTCTATTTTGCGCCCTTTTTAGCCATTTCTGAATTAAAAAAAAAATCGCTGATACATATTGAGAAAATTGTATCGCACTGGGCGAGCCATTAACGAAGCCATATGAGTGCTTTAAAGTAACTCATCGGGCTTAAGGTGCATTTTATGGTGATCATAATCGTCCATCAGCGGGATTAATAGACCTTTTAACGATTAGTTAAGCGCATGCGCATCCGCCAAGTTTTAAAAGCGGAAATATGAAAGTTTCGGGCACATATTTAGTTATACGTCAAAAAGTTCGGGCACTTTTTGACGTATAACATGGCGGAAATTGAAACGCGCACAAAAAAATGTCAACTATGAAAAGGTCTATTCAATAGTAAGTACGTTTACTCTAAACGTGTACAGACACGTTGTACAGTGCACACAAACGAATGAAGGTGTGAAACGTGATGATCCAAATGTGTCAATTGGTCATATTGCTCAACAATTAACCCTATGTCCTTCCACTTTATCGAAAAGTTTGTGTAAAGGTTTACTGTGTTACTTGCACAGGAATTTAAGCCACACGGTCATTGTTCACGCCGTACATTTGGTATTTGGGCTGAAAGAAGAATTGCTATTGAAACACAATTTCATTTGAAAATTTTATTCGGCACACTTTTGGCTAAATGGCCATGCTAGTAAGCAGAATTGCCGAATTTGAAGCGATGATAATCCACGCTATTGTCGAAACACCAAAAAAATCCAGAAAAAACACCGCCTTTATGGGTAGAATCATTGGTCTATATATCTTAAAAAAAATTATGGTCAGAACGTTACAGTCAACGGTGAGCGATACAAAGGCATAATTATTAACTTTTACGAGCTACAATTGCAAAAAAGGGAATAAAATGTCACATGTGGTTTTAGCAGGAAGGCGCCACATTCCATACAGCTCGCGATAGAATTAATTTACTGAAAGAAACATTTGGTTATCGATTAATTTAACGAAATGGACTTGTTAACTGGCCACCTCGTTCGTGACATTTAACGTCATTGCATGTTTGTTTCTGGAGACTTGTAAAGTCCCCTATCTACGCCCATAAACCAAAAACTATTGAGCAATTGGAAGCCAACATTTGATGCGTTGTTACCGAAATACAGCCTGATATACTACCCTATAAGAGTGTTTGGTGTAAATTGCGCCAAAACTTGCCCTAGTACCTAATACCCTAGTACCTAATTAAATAACAGTTTTTGCCTATTCTTATTTTCTACATCTCATATATTCTTTTATTTTTTGATTTGTCTTAATATTATCTAGTAGTATATTATAAGTAGTAGACTATATTTAAATTATCTTATTACAGGTTGTCCAACAATGGCAGGATGTGTGAGAGCCTGATCGTAAGTCGGAGGAGGTACTTGCGGATAAAGCTGTGCCTGTCCAGGAATCATGTAAGGAGACGCTCCAGGAACTCCAGGTACCATAGCTAAAAAAAAAACAGGAACCTTCATTCAAAAGTTTCACAAAAGAATATTACATAAACATTTTTTTCTTTTCGTAAAATTAATTAAGAGCATATATTTTACTTTCGACGATCGAAATATACCTACAATTCTTTTATTGACTTTACCTCCGTATGGATGCGGAGCAGGAACAGCTGGATTAGGTTGGGGTGGAGGTGCCTGAGTAAAAGCTGGTGCCGAAACAGGGGGTGGAACACCGGAGCCTAAAAACAAATTGCATAAAACATTGCGCGTTTAGAAAAGAATAGGTCTTGGAGAAATTTAGACAAAAAAAATTGTAAATAAATTAGAAAATAAAAAACGAAAAATTATAAAAGCTCCAATGAGAATTCTTTTTGCAATTAAAATAAAAACAAAGAACGGAAGTTTTTTTCTTGTAATAAAGAAATGATTTGCCGAAATTAATTTAATTAATCAACAAGAAATTTTTTAATAGACGGATGAAGTAAAAAAAAAATATGAGAAAGAAAATAAGAAATATAATCTCTAAACTATTTCTTTCTTTTTTGGTTTTATTTACTCTTGATAAATATAAGGTGATCGAATTAAATGAAGAATAATTATATATATAAAAAACGAAAACATACAACAACCTAGCAAAATTTATGCAAAAAACAAAAGGAAAAAACAGCATTTATTATTTGCATAAATTTATAAATATAGTCAAAACACATTCCTCATCTAATAAATATCTTACAAATATATCTTATCTCTATTTAATTTTTTTTCTTTTATAAATTCATATAATTTTTTTGGGAGGGAGGTATATAAAAAACGTGTATTAATTATTATATTTCATATAAGAAAATTCATGCTTAAAAACTCAAATTCACTTCAATCATTTAAACATTACCGTTTGAAATTTGAGTTTTCTTTGTATATTATTATACATAATATATATATTTTGAGCATGCAAAAATCAATTAAAATGATAAATAAATAGAACGTGTTCACGTGACGAAAACACGTAATTTCAAAAACATGCAAACTTAAATAAATAGAAAGTTTTAGCAGAAAATTTTATCCTGAAATGGAGCAACACGTAAATATCTTTATGGGGCATGAAATCTTAATATGTATATTAGTTGCATGTTAGTTAATATTCATTATTTCATAAATTTACTAACAAGAACGTGGTATAAATGCATACCAAGAAAAGTAAAACTGCTGATTCACTTTATGAACTCTAGATTTATTTTTTTTTATTTTCTAGTTGTCCTTAGTTATCACACACATTATCTCACACTTTATAATTTAGTTTCCTCTTGTTGTCTCACATGTTTGATGTCGCCACGTCTATACTGCCGTGTTAAGGTAAAGGTCAGTAAATACAAGAAAAATTAATTTGAATTATTGCCAAATTAGTTTTGTCTTCTACACTAGGGTCTAACCTTTTTGTTTCTCTGATTTTGATGGGTCTTGAATATATTGTAGGTAGCGGCTGTTCATTCGACAGCTCTTTGTTTCCAAGAAAATTGATGTCAAAGTTTCTTTCTTCCCTTTTATTTCTGAACACTTGACGTTTTAATTAAACGACTGTGGCGATTCTTGTACCAGCTTGTACACTATTTTGTATACAAGCTGGCGGTACGAGTTCAAATCTTGACGGTCGTTTTATACTCACTATTTCTTTCAATTTTATCGTATATAGTCAAATCATTCCATAAAAAATCTGCAAATATTCGTAACTTTCCCGACTTGCTAAGGAATAAAATAGAAATCGCTTCAAGTAAAATTCTATAAAAATACATTCGTTAAATCTACCATATTTTAATTTAGTTCGCATCGAAGTAAGGTGATTCAGTAATTATTGATTTATAAATAAAATTACTGCGGCGAAAATAACTACTTTTAAATAGTTTTGTATCACATATAGACTTGCGTACATAGATATCGACCCACTGTAAACTTTTGACTAACTATTTTTTTTAACTATTCATCAGATGGAATAAACAAATATACCGTTTGAAAGACAATTTCATATGCTGTAATATGAGTTTATGTTTATTAAAATTTATTTCGGTTTCTTGTGTTTCACATAGTGAAATTAACTCATGAAACAAATTAACTATTTTTATTACTAAAAGAAATATGGTTATTGCCAATTTTCTAAATTAACACTTAATTTTTAATAATGGGTATGACCCCCTCTTGCCCTAATAATATCTCTCATACGATTAGGCATAGATCTAATCAAGTTCGCTATTGTTTCTTGTGGGATAGTAAGCCACTCTTTTTCTACTGCAACAATAAGCTCTGGGATCGAATTCTTCGTTTAAGTTCATCCCATAAATCTTTTCTCCGATTTATTTCGGGACTGCATGATCCATACTCCATAATCCGAAAACCGAATCTTGCACGATTCTTGCGGTGTGCGGTTTCGCATTGTCATGCATGAAGATATATTCTTCTCCAATGTAGTCGACGTAAAGTAACGTAAGTAACACAAGACGTAACGTAAAACAAGTAACTGTCAAAACTCTTCGTTAAAACCGCTCCTCGTGCTACACGGAGCTTAATGATTTAGACACAATAAATCGGTCACCCAGAGCCGTTGTATATCTCCTTCTACCTGTACCAGGTCGTCTATGAAAGGATCCAGTCTCCCTATAACGTTGGAACACTATTCGAACCGCAGTGCGTGTCATAACCAGTTGTCGAGCAACCGCTCGCTGGCTAGTCCATCTTCGATTAGAACAAAATCTTGGGCGGCTTTTTGCTTAATTACTAATCAAATTATGAAAAACGAATAATGTGCAAATATCAATTGCAAAAACAATAATTACAATCTTTCACAAGTTTGTTATTCTCGTTATAAACACCACATAAATATGATCGTTTTTATTTACCGGTTGCTACACCTATAAACGATAAGCATTCTTGCTAAATATAAACTCATATTAAAGCATATTAAATTTTACTTCAAAGAGCATATTTATACAAGGAATACAAAAGTTTACGGCATACAAAAGTATACAGTGGGCCGATTTCTATGCACGCAAGTTTACTATTTTTTGGTACCCTGTACAATAATATTGAAAAACAAGGAAATTCTCACACATCTTCCAAAGGACTGTATAGCACTGATTCTCATGACAAAGAAACTTGGATAGGATTTGAACGCAGGGTGTTGCCCAAAAAGTATTCGTCGACCTTATCAACAGTGCTACTATGGCTTATAATAAATGTTTAACGTCAGATAATAAAAGGTACGCATGATACTTTAACAGCAATTTTCTTGGATACCAAGGAGCGTTGAATGAAAAGCCGCTAGCCAAGTATTCAGGACTAGTCCCTCTACACTCTACAGCATATCCAACGCCCATCAAAATCCGTGATTAACAGGTCTGATGGTCCCCTTGTGAGCCACATTGGAAGAAGTTATGGAGTATTGGAATTTTTGTATCACAACTACATTTCAAAATATTTTCCTATCCACTCAAAAGTTAAATATCTATAAAGGCTTATGACTTTGTGAAACTTATTTGTTGGTTTATACCGTTGAAATAAATAAATTTAAAAAAGACTATTTTGCGAATAGACCTTTTCATAGTTTTTTATGTCGAAAAAGTGGCCGAAATTTTTTGGCCAGTGAAAATATTGAAATGTGCCCGAAAATTTTAACCTTTAAAACATTGCAGACGCACACGCGTTAACTAACCGTAAAAAGGTCTATTGTATAATTTTGTCTCCGCTCTAAATACCTAGGTGGCTCTGGAAACAAAATATTTTTTTAAACTGGTTTTTGATCGCAAACTCGGAATATTAATACATTGTATTTGAGTAATTTTAATACAATCCACACCGAAACCCCCGCGCTGTTTTCACTTTTACGCTCGAAATTACGGTTCGAGTAAAATACCTTCTGAATAATTGGTTCTTTGTGAATAAAACTTTCCGTTTCTACAGAATAATCTTCCTTTCCAAGGTACCATATCCTCATCTAAAGATCAAATCAAATCAATTTATTGGCTTTTGAGATGTACATTAATACATATAAGCAACGTTAAAGATCATCGATGTTGTACGTTTAAACATTTAAAACATTTATTGAAACTTTTAAGTAATCTTTCAGATTATTACGGAATAACTTATATGGTGATTCTTCTTTTTAAATTAATGGGTAAGCTGTTGAAGATTTGAATTCCAATATGCGAGCGAGCTTGGATACACAGTGTTAAGTTGGCAAATGGTATTTGTATCATATTCTTGTTTCTAGTGTTATGTGAGTGTCAATCACTATTTTTTAGAAAATGTGTCTTATTTCTAAAAATAAAACATGCTAGTTCCCAGACGTAGATGGACGGGACTGTCAGAAGGAATGTGGAGATGCCCCCCATATTATGATTGTATGACAATAATTGATTGAACCTCCGCGTGGCATATTCGTAGTAGGGGTGGTAGGTCTATGTTATTACGGAGTATTCTTAACATGAAGGCTTTCTGGTTGACTTTAGTGGCAATATGCCGTATATGGGTATTCTAGTGTAATTCATCTTCCAGAAATATTCCTAGAAATTTTAAAGTATTTCTTAGTTCTATCCGTGTAACGTCTATTTTTAGTGCGTAGTCATCTGCTTTGACTCTGCGCCTGGTTTGAAATATTGTGTAATAGGTTTTCTCTATATTTAGGTGTAAGTTGTTTGCAGCGAACTACTTGTTGAGATCATTAAGAAGGTTGTTATCTGCTGTTTGCGTTGTTTCTATAGAATCCTATGAAACTAGAAAACTTGCATCATCGGCATAAAACAACTCATTTGGTTATGATATGCAATATATACAGAAAATAGAAGAGGCACAAGGACACTTCCCTGGGGGATATCGATTTCAATGTCAACAGTTGTAGATAACTCTCCTCTATTCCAAAATAATGCTTTCTATTCAGCAAGTATGATTCAAGCCATGTTCCACATTTCCCCCTGATTCCGTAACTTTCTAGTTTATCGAAATAATTATTCTAGTTTATGAGATTTCTGTGTGAAACACAGTCGAAAGCTTTGCTAAGGTCAGAGTCATAGATAGTAGCTGAATGAATGTGTAAACTTTTTTAAACTTCTGATGGAAATAATATACTATTGTTCTGACTTTACTAAGCCTAACTGATTCATCTATGATATTTTCATTGTTATTGAAGTGCCAACCAAGCTCTCTATATTTGCCGAAATCTGTCTCTGGTCATTATTTTAGCAAAAAATGTAGTACTCGTCCCTTACGCACTTTCTCCATGAGAAGAATGTGCCCCATTTTTTTCAATTCATGTAAAATAATCTTTCGATTTGAGATTTCTTGTAAGTTTTAAATTTTTCTAAATTTTTATGGTAATATCAGTTTGATTTCTTCTTCTTCTTTAAATAAATTTACTACATCCGTTATAGTACTATCTAGAACATTTTCAGTTCTTATTCCAGTGACTTAAAAATTCTTCCAGCACTGCTGGACTGTCTACAGATCTTCATTTTCTCTAGCTTCGTCAGAACTACTTGAAATTGTCAAAATGTTCATCATCACTAGAATTGTCATTCTCAATGTCACTATTACAAGAATAAAAATCAAATTCTCAACACATAATTCTACATCAATGTCGTCTCCACTGTAGTCCATTTTTATTGGGTATTCGTAATAAAAAATATCACTTTATGCTATAAGTAACATGCAATAACAAAAAAAAACGTGTCGACAAATATGATTGATACATATTATCGAGCAGCTACCAAAGGCATGTACGTATGGTAAGAGAACCCATGGCGGCTAGGTAATTGTGGGCTCCTGCTCCCCAGTTTACTCGTTGCCTCGTTTGTTTACTCGTTGCCCGCACACAATGTGTCTACAAAATTAGATCTCTCCTTGACCTTTTGCAGCGAAAGCCCGCTTTTATGTCTTAATTGTAAGTATATACCAAATACATCAAACCCTGGGAAGAGTTAGAAGAATTACTTATTACACCACCATTATTACACACCATAAATTTTAATTTTTGACAAAAATATTACTGCCTTTTACCTCAACACGAAACACGACGATATATTATGTATATCTTGAAATTCTATTCGAATCTTATAATATTATGTATATCTAGTCTAATCTAGTCAACCAAGAAAAACATTTTTAATTTTTTCTTCGTCATATATTGTAAAACTATACGATATATAATATGATAAAGACACTTACATAATGTTACTTATTACATTTTTTCTGCTAAAAAAATCGAAATAAAATAACTCGAAATAAAGAAATGTAATCCAAAAAATTAAAAATTAAAGTAAAAAAAAACATCGCAATTAGCATGCAATATATTATTGTACAAGCCTATACACAAACGAATTAGGTATAGTCCCAAAAATATTTTACGATTTTTGGAATCTATAAATAATTGTTTAAATCTTTGTTCACAATATACAATAATAAGTTTATGGACAAAAAAATTAAAAAAATATATATATATATATTTCTTAAATAAATATTTACATGCATTCTACTATCTAAAATCTAGCATGCAAAATTTGTTTTATTTTCTGATTGGTTAATAAATTCAATTAACCGAATAAGAGTTGAATGAAGTTGAAACATTATGATTAAGTATCGAACCTTGTGCTTCAACAAATTCTGACTTCAATGTAGTTGAAACATTATGATTAAGTATCGAACCTTGTGCTTTCAAAGTCTGCGTATGTGTATCTATTTTTGTTTTATTATAAAAGTCTTTATAGATATCGTGTATATCTAGTCTTATATACCTGGTTAGGGTTAGATTAATCTAATATAATCTTGTCTGTGTAACCTTAAACGTCCTTCCTTGTCTAACATTAGTATTTCTACACCTATCCGTATAGTCATATGTTGTCTTGAATGTCTAGCCCTATAGTACTGTATATTGAACTAATATATTTTGTGTTACTCATGCGCGAGAGGTACTTCTTGACGCACGTTTTTTAATACAATAAATGCCACCCACCTCTCGTAGTATTTCCACATAACCTGGGTAAACCACGCAAATATTCAATAGCAATATTAAAATATTCGAGGTATTCAATACCACAATCAAGACCTCGATATTAAAAAAATTGCCGAAATTTTGTTCTTATTATATCAGGCATTATCGGCAGTGTATTACAAAATAATACACTGCCGAGCATAAAATTATGGTCCCTCCGTAATTTATTTTAGAAATGTTTAGTTTTTTATCTACGACCACTATTGTAATTGCCCAATATTGTACAGTTCGTGAATTATGTAAATACATCATACAACACACACATGTAACAATCCGCGATTAATGTTATTTAATAATTCAAAATAACACTTGCTTGTTTGATTTTCAATTCGATGATTGGTTGAGAGCTGCACGTTGATAATATTTTTAAATATAGTACTCCGTGATTTCCAAACAATCATTAAACGTCACATCATTCAAATAGAAGCTGTCACTCATTTCGTTTTTTCACGTTAAAATCCAACGAAAACTACAAGTAAGTATAAAAAGGTATATAACCATTATTAATGTATTTCTTTTCATTTCTATCAAGTTAAATAAGGTCGAAGGTGTTACATCAAACATATTTTTCTTATTATAGTTCTTATATTTTTCTTATAACAGACACAAATTAGTGTGGTCGTAGATAAAGTATAGTACATAATTCGAGTTGTAAGGCAATTACGTACTCGCGGAATTACGCGCTCCCCGCTTCGCGGGTAGCGCATAACTGTTCCACTCGTAATATGCTTCTTACAACTCTCATTACGTAATAAACTATTACGCGTTTTTTCGGTTGGAATAGTTTACTAACTGATTGCTTGAATAAAACAAAAGGTATTTGTTGTTCAAAGTTTATTGAAAGTGAATGAAAATGAACAATTTTAATTTGATATGCTAAGTAATGAAAATGAACAAGTTTACTTTGATATCCTTTTGTTAAAACAAAAGAAAGTAAAGTACAGCATGGCTTTTGTTTCTGTGGTGTCATCTGTCTGTTGTAAAATGTTTGTGTATTGTTGTCATTATTAGTGTTTTGAAATGAGCATAAATCCTGTTGTTGCGGCACGAATTGTGGCGGCTGTAGAAAACGACCGCGGTCAGCGCGAAACTGTGGGAAACGTTTTTGTAAGTCTCTCGAGTGTGCAACGAGTATAGCGGCGGTACGAAGAAACTAGTCTGCTCACTCCAAAACCTGGTTCAGGCCGAGGCAAGACTACAACAACTAGAGATGACCGCTTTCTCGTTTCTAGTGCTTTAAAAAGCCGTACGGTAACAGCATAACGCACGGCTCCACACTGCTCGGATAGTTACTGAGTATCTTGACGAGTGTGAAATCACGCGATTTGTTTGGACAGCTCGCAGTACAGATTTAAATCCAATTGACCATATTTTGTATGAGATGGGAAAACTTTTACGTAGACATTTGCCGGCTCCCAGAAATTCTAGAGAGCTTCGCGACATACTGCTTCAAGAATGGGACAATCTTCCGCAGAACATGATCCAAAATCTAATCCAGAGCATGGCACGTCGTTTGCAAGCTGTTGTTACTGCCAGAGGAGGGAATACTCACTACTGAAGTCCTTAAACTTTCTTTTGTTTCAACAAAAGCATATCAATGTAAAATTGTTCATTTTCATTACTTAGCATATCAAATTAAAATTGTTCATTTTCATAACATCAAATAAACTTTGAACAACAAAAACCTTTTTTGTTTTATTCAAGCAATCAGTTCGCTGTTCCAACCGAAAAAACAGGTAAAAAACTAGTAATTTCTAAAATAACTTCAAATTACGGAGTGACCCTAATTTTATGCTCGACAGTGTAATAAGAATTAAAGAAAACGTTTTAAAATGAGAGTAAATTATTTGGTGATACCGGAGACTGAGGAGAGTTCTTATGACGAATCCACACCACCGGAGACAATTGAAAAAGCAAAATCTTAATTTTTCATTCCATTTTTTTTGGATGCCCCTGGATCCAAAACTTATATGATACATCCCCTCTCATGAGTAATAAAGAATATTGTTAACACAGGCCGTATTGTCAATTTCCCTCTCGAGCGAAATGTGCGCATTCAATGTGCGAATGTTCGCGCGCCCAATTTCGCTCTCGCGTCAAATTGACAACTTACCGCCCTAGTTACAAAATATACCATATGTATCTCTACTATCATAATATGTCTTATGCCTCTCTTGCCAGTCTAGTTGTGTAATATTACTATTCCTGTGTAATAATATATGATTCAAAAAGTCTTGTCTTATTTTATTGGAAAGTAGCAAGCATCTTCAATGAACTTAAAGCTAAATCTTGTACCTTTTGTAAAATGTAGTCTCTTTCATCAATGCTGTTCAATTTTATTTGTCTTGTCCTGTTTGTCTAGACATCTGTGCCTAGTCTTATATGTCGAGTCTAGTCTGCACAGTCACATCTGTCTAGTGTTTACAGACATTTCTCACTAGTCTTATCTGTCTGGAACTATATATCTATCGTCTCTCTAGTCTTATCTGTCCAATTTTGTCCCTTTAGCCTTGCCCATGTAACTGTGTCTCTCCAGTCTTGCCTGTCTAATCTTGTCTTTCTATTCTCGTCTGTCTAGTATGTCCAGTGTTATCTCCTAGTCTGTCTGTCCAGTGTTATCTCCTTAGTGGTTTCTGTTTAGTCTTGTCTTGACGGTCTAGTTTTGCCTGCCTGGTTTTGTCCGTCTGGTCTTGTCTGCCTGGCCTTGTTCATCCGATCTTGTTGTGTCTGTCTTGTCTGTCTTATCTATATGTGTGTCTTGTCTGCCTTGTCTATCTTGTCTGTCTGTCTCGCTTGTCTCTCGCTAGTCTTGACTCTCTAGTCTTGTCTGTTTATAATCATCTCTCTAGTCTTCTCTGTCTAGTCTTGTGTGTCTAGTCTTGTCTGTCTAGTCTTATCGGTCTAGTCTTGTCTACCTACTCTTGTCTACCTAGTTTTGTCTGTCTAGTCTCGTCTGCCCAGTCTTGTCTGTCTAGTCTTGTGTATGTAGTACAGTCTTATCTGTCTAGTACAGTTATTTGTTTTGTTTTGTCTATCTAGTCCAGAAATATTTGTTCAGTTTTGTCTGTCTAATCTTCTCCATCTAGACTTGTCTGCCTTGTTCAAGGATTCTCAATCTCAAAACTATTATTATTGTCTATTAATTACACATTTAATTGTTAAAAAGCAAATAAAACTTATAAGAAATATACCCCGCTCCCCGAATAATCAATCCCATTTCATAGACCCCATTGTCAATCTTGTCTATCTAGTGTTGTTTGTTGTAGTCTTATCTGCCTAGTAGTTCTAGTCTTGTCTATCTAGTCTTCTGTATCTACTACTTCCTTTCAATATTAAAGATAAAAATATAAAATGTTTTATTGATATAAAAAGTTTCAAATTTATTGTATAAATACAACATATGTTTGACCAACACTGTGGCTTCTTCAGATAATGATGTTCAAATTCAAATTGTCAAAAAAACAAAAATTTATAATCGATTATAATTTTTGATAATTTGAATTTGTATATTGTTACCTGAAGAAGCCACAGTGTTGGTGGAACATATGTTGAATTGATACAATAAATTTGAAAATTAAAAACAATTTATGATTTTTATCTTTAATACCAGTACTTAAGTGTTTATATCTCGGTTTCACGACTAGTCACGCTTGTCTTATCAATCAAGCCTCTTTCATTGGTTATGCCTTAACTTAACTTTTGAAAAAGGTTTAAACAAAATGGTAATTGTTAAACCACAAATCTATTAACCAATCATAAAAAGTTTTACAAATAATTAACAAATATTACTTAAACTAAGTTAATCACATATTTTCTTTAAGTTAGATTTAAAGATATATAAAAAAATCCTTCGAGACCTGTTTCGAAAAATTATTCTATCCACCAAAAACAAAACAAAAAAACTCGAAGTAAAGTATGAATAATCAACATTTAATTTTTTTAATTTTTTTTTTTGGTGTGGTAGAAATAATTTTTAATGGATATATATCATTTTTTTTGAATGATTAGCGACGTAGATGTGCTTCAGCAGTATAGCCAACATTGTAGCAAAACACCTGGGTGAATCCAGTAAGTACCACCCTACACCCACACACACCAAGAAAACATTTAACCAAAAAAGAACACAAAATATAATTTTTCTGTTTTCTTTTTTCATTTTTGAATTATATGTTTTCTTGTTAACCAACATGCAGTGAATCTGACCATCAAATTTCTAATGTTGGACCACTGAGATTTTTACATCATCAGCTATAGTTAATCATAACAACGTTGCATTTACTTTCATTTCATTATAGCTTTTGTTGCATTTATTCGCATAATGTCTCCATACTAAATTCTTAAATAGTCTTAATTTATTGTCAAAAATAAATTTATATCTCATAATTTATCTCACAAAAATAATAAAGCGCCCTTGTTTATCCAGTTTTGTTACTTCTGTCTAGTTAGCCTATACATTTGTATCTAATCGCGGCCATTAGTTAAATAAGTCAAATCCGGTATGCTAGTCGGTATAATCTTAACTCTATAATCCAATTAGCCTAATTTTATATATCGTCTAGTCTAATCAAATGTGCATTTTCTTCTATATCCTACTTTTATTTCTCTAGTATTGTTCTGCTCAGTCGTCTGTTTTATCCGGCGCAATGGACTTATAGTGGAGTTTTGCCTGACTAGTATTAAGTAATCTAGTACATACGTGTATTGTCTGGATTATTTAATTAATTTGGTATGTTATGTGAATATAGTATAGTTTGAGACACTACACATATAATATGAATGATTACAAAAATGTTTAGTAGAATGCAACGTTGTAAGCAATCCCAACCAAAAATCTAGTGAAGGTAAAGTCGTTGAGCGGGTAACCAACAAGCATCAGCCACTGTATAAATAAACACATGAAAATAAATAGGTACTGTTTAATTGGTAGTCCTCCTTGAATGTTACTCCATGGTCGGTGATGTCTCGGTCTTAATTCGCTTGCTGCAATAACATAGCATCATCACACATTTTAGTCCAGCGCAAATTCCCAATTATATAATTGTATTTTATTTTTCATTTGTCGAAAGACTGTGTAATTGTAAAAGTGTGGAACCAAACTTGGAACAAATTTTGCAGTTGTAATTGTGGAGGTGGACGTAGTTTGCATTTTGGAACGGCGAACGTTACATGCTAAAACGATTTATTTATAGTTTTTCCGCACATGCTTGAAGGAAAGAATGAGTTAGGCGTTTCTTGATTTACGACGACAAAAACCACTGTTTTTTCGAAGAAGTTTGCCAAAATTTCTATTTATTTTTATAAATAATTGATTACTTTGAGCATGAAAATGGCAGAGATCGATAACCTTTAAAACAGTAGTTATTTTTGTTTGAAGTTATATGGTAAAAGTGTCTATTTGATACATATTTCCTGACTTAAAACAAATTATTTTTGCAGTCTCATGTCATCAATCTATAATTTATACTATGTGTACACTATTAACGTAACTAATCTATGTCTAGCTGTGATTCTTAAATATGAAATGCATCTCAATTTGTCTGAATCATCTATTTAGTACGAGACTGTAGTTTTCGTTCTGAAACTAGATTTGACACATTTTTCTTTTCTAAATTTAAATATGCATTGAATATTGTATACTATTTATGATTTTGTATTGTACTTGAAAGTTTTTTGTAACTATAATATATAAATAAATCCACCATTTAATGTCAATGCAAATTATTATATGAAATAAATAACGTAAAAAATTACATTTAATAAGAAAACATATATAGTAGTAATATGTTTGAAAATACCATTTGTAAACCAAATGAAATTTGTCGATTAGCAATTAACTTTAATAGGCTTTTACTCCTATATAGTATTCTTCTTTGGAGTACGGCTCGATATCGATAAGTAGGTAGGTATTGAAGCTGCTTCTTGAAAAGATTAATGTAGCTATGTATGGTGTTAACCTTTTTGACATTGTAAGCCTGTGAATAAGAATGTTATAGTTCATTTTTTTAGTTCTTGTATTCATGTTGTTGTTAATACGATATTGGTCCAACAGACTTATTTTTAAATAGAAATAATAAAGCTTCGTATACATAAGTGCTCCAACACCCATTCCAAGGTTAAATTTAGAGGCGACATTTCAGAAAGCTTCGAAATAAAAACTGGATTGGGACAAGGAGATGGACTTTGCCCACTTCTCTTTAACTGTGTCCTTCAAAAGTTTATGAGAGAATTGCGCATGGAACTGATCAATTTGGGTGCTCAGAGTGGTATCTACCTAGGATGTAAGAACGATGGACTGGTTGTAGATTGCCAGCCTGGCAGATGACATGGCACTGTTTGCTGATTCTCTTGAGATGGCAACAATGCAGGTAAATTGCCTCAGAAAACAGGCTGCCAAGTGGGTCTTCAAGTGTCGCTGGGGAAAACAGAATTCTTCACCAACATCAGAGAAGCAAACAGAGAGATGTTACTAGAGCAGGGAAACATCAAGATTGCTGAGAAATTTAAGTATCTCGACGAATGGATTGAACCCAACTTATCTGAAAGAGCATCAATAACAATTGTTAACAAGTTGGCGCTTATGAATTTACCTTCTGAATTTACCTGTCCAGTCCAGGTTTTTGTCTATGTATAGGCGAAGAAGTCTAACGATTTGCTGGACTTTTATTATATTGTCCTCAAAGGTAAATTCGTTATTGTAACTTCTTTTTCAAAGTAAATTATGTTGGTTTACTGTTACTCTTTAAAACTAAATTGTTAACTCTATCATTAAACCATATGGTCATAGTTGGCATTGCAGACTTGAAGTTCCTTATAGAGTCATCTATTGACCTGTTTGCTATTAATATGCTAATATCATCGACATAATTTAATAAGGTACTGCTTGTGTGGTTTAAACTTAATTCTGGCAGGTCATTTATGTACTGTGTAAAAAGAAGTGTCCTAACGTGCCGCCCTGGGCAATGTCTTGTGTCATTTTACCTTTTGGGGTTAGCATTTCTGTTATTTGCATTCGATTTTTCAGATACTGTGCAAGAAATTCTGTTGTTACTTCCCTGGTTCCATATCTGTGCACTTTCGATATTAATATTGAGATATTAGGATTACTGACAAAGCGAGTATTTCCGGCTCATCAATTTGTTTTGTGCAACCTTGTTTAGATATACATGACTATGTTCACACATTGTTATTAATGTTTTGATTGTATCTTATTTAGGCTGATTTACTTAACCTTGCATCTCGTCTATCTAATCATCATGTCTATATAATATAGCCAATCTTAAATACAGTTTATCGCAGTGGTCCCCAACCCCGCCGACCGTTTTACGTGTGCTCGCGGCTGCGACCAAGATAAAAAAATATTTATATTTTCAATAAAATGATCCTTTCCAGGATAGTGGGTTCTTAAGGAAACATTTCTGACTAGCGTATATTGCATATTTAAGGGATTTTGCAACAAACCTGAGATTGTGTCAGCATTACAAGCCTTACACAAGAAGAATATATGCTATTTCACAAGACATGCAAACTCAATTAAGGAGTAGATAACTTAAAATTGTGACTGGATCTCATTACAGAGAGTCTACAGATATTTCCGACATAGCACAGTTAGCAGTTATGGAGGTATTTAGTAAATTTACTGTAAAAGTATCACTGGACTAACTAACTACTCGTAACTAAAATCGGCAGATGTATGGGGGTTTCCTCTGCTGAACCACAGAATCTGCATCTATCATCTTCTTCTAGGCTTATGGTCTTGAGGTGTTTTCTAAGTCTGCAGTGTACCGTCAGGACTCCTGTCAAAATTCTAAACTTGTTCCTGTTTAGTTCCAGTAGACTGTTTAGTTTTCTTCTTTTCTGGTTAAAAGATCCCAGCATTACATTGGATTGTCTCAACCCTGGAAGTTATTTCCAGGTTTTCATCCATTGTTCTCTAATTTCTTCATCTAAACTTTTGTGGATGGTGTTCACACTCATACAGCAAAAGGGTTCCGGACCTATAAAGGGATTACTGGATCCCATGTTTGTTAGGTGATCGGCTTCTTCGTTTCCGTCTATATCAGTATGTCCTGGTACCCAGTATAGCGTTACTTTATTTTCTCTGCCAAGCTTGTTTAGCTTCCCCACACAGTCCCATGCCAGTTTGGATCTGATGGTGTTTGAGCTAATGGCCTGGATGGCTAATTGGCTGTCTGTCAGGATAGCAATTTGTGTTTTGCGATAATTCCTGTCGAGTTAAATTCTGCATGGATTCGATACCATTTGATAGCATTTTGCTCTATGTGGTATGCTGAGGATTCGTCGCTCCAATCGGCTTTACTACTACACATTGCTGTATAGTTTTTCTCGAAATGGTATTTGCATACCATTTCATCTTTTGGTGAGTCCAGCCAGGGGATCTTGTCAGCGAGGCTATTCCGGTATCTGCTCCCGATTATTTTACCTCTGCCTATTCGTTCCTTGCTGAACCTTACAATCGCCGATCTGGCGGCCCTCTCCACGACAAAGGGCGACGGAGCAGCAGTTCCATTCTTGCAGTCGGGAAGGATTATGTACAAAAAACATTTATTCTGTTCAGCTGATTTTTTTTTTGTACATGTATCAAAAATGGCACATTTTGCTTTTTTATTACTGCAAAGGATGCTGTTCAAGCAAAAAAAAAATGTAAAGTTTATGGAAAGGATGTCTTAACCGAACAACAGTGGCAGCAAAACTGTTTCGCAAAATCTGGTTCTAAAAATTTCATATTAAAGACAAAATACAGTAAGGTATTCTTTAGAATAAACCATTGAAAAACAAAAAATGTGTTTATCAAGAGTTCAAAAAAGAGAATTGCTCCTTCCAATTGACATCTCTGATTTGCTGCTCGAGAAATGATCCATTTCTATACCAATCCTAACTGGCGATGGGCAATGAAATTACAACATTGTTAAACTAAAGTATAAACGCATGGACTCTTCGAAAGCAGACCCTCATAAAAAATTTCTATTCATAAAAAATCTCTGTTTGGCAGGGTATTTTTATTAAGGAAATTTTAAGCTTCTTCCAGACAATTCCACTATTACTGCCACTAATTGGACAAATTGAATGATTCCATCAAATAGAAGAGGCCAGAATTGATTAATAAATAAAGCATTGTGTTTCACCAAACTCTAGGCATACAAGTTTGATGGTTCGTCAGAAGCTGATACACCCTATGTTATTACTTGTTCATATCCAAGGTGTTTAAATTATTCCAGTCTTTACAGAAGTCTTTAGATCACAAAAAAATATTTCAAGTGAAGATAAATCAGTTGGTTCAGATTTTTGCAAGCAGAGATTTGAGTATTGAATATTTTATTTAATGTAGTATAAGGAAATTTTTTCATATACTGTAGACCTACGGTAATGTGACAAACGTTTTGCAAGGCGATGTCAGATTATCAAATTTGTCTTTTGGCTGTCGGGCCACATTGTGGATGAAAATTAGAGCAGCCCGTGCGTTATTTTTTTTATATTTTAATAATTTTGTCTATATGTCTATGAAATAGTAGTAGGTAGATAATAAAGTAAAAATCAGGCCCAGTAAACATAATAAGCATATCATAGTCATGCTTTTATGATTTTTTTAAATAAGCTTTTTTATGTTGGAATACGAATTAAGATTCCTTGTGGGTACTATGTAAAGATAAATTTGTAATTGCTCAGTGAAGTAATATTTTGGCAGGACAGATCACAAAACCAGCTTAATTTTTCCGTTAAAAAAAATGTTAATGCAACGTTTCTGTGTTTATTTTTCACCTTCCTCACGCTAGAAACGAAACATGGGTGTTAAAATCAATATTATTATGGAACTTATTCTTACTTAAACAGCTATTCTTTGATATTAAGATTAAAATTAACATTGAAAACACTAAATTAACTTTAAACATTGAAATGAAAAAATTAACATTGAAAACAGTAAATTAAAATTAAACATAACAATGAAAAATTATAACGGATATCAAATGTCAAAAAGTCAGCTGCGGGTCTTCCGTAACTGTCATGTTGGGGAATTGCCAACATGAATGAACAAATATTTTTTGAATAAAGTATTTTAAAAAAGGTATGCGGCTCGGGGTCCGCCATATGCCCAGGCCTGGTGTTTGAACTAACAATAAGAGATAGCAGCCATATTTCTTACTGATAATAATGGAAATGAATCAAACTTGTTTAATGTCACAAAATTCTTTGCAAAACGAGTATTTAGTTCATAAATATAAATTAAAATGCCTTATACTTAAAACCTATTTTTGACCCCGATTCAAAAGAGGGGTGTAATAAGTTTGACATGTCTCTATGTCAGTTTGTCTGTTTATGTGGCTATTTATGGAATCGTAGCTCCTAAACGAATCGACCGATTTTGATGCGGTTTTTTGTTTAAGCTTACGTGATCGAGGAGACGTGATTTGTTCATGCGTTTGATGGCCATCGGCTCATTTCCTACTTGACAAAATTAATCTCCAACAAATGTGACACTAATGTTTGTCTATTTCCGTATTTACAAACCCACCAATCACGTATTTGCGAACGAAATTTCAAAGAGGTCACATTAATCACGTATTTACGTATCAAATTATTAAAGGAAAGAAAAGTTCCAATAATAAAATAAAATTAAAAATTTTAAGTAACCCCCGACACAAAAAAAACTCTAATAAGTAAAAAAATAAAATTTCTCTCTTGTCCTTTTAACTTCATTAGAAGTACTTATTAATATTTAGATGATGAGCGTCGCCGCGTTGTGGAGACTGCTAAGTAAAACAAATAATAAAACCCGACTAATAATACCGTATAGCGTATACCGTATAGATTGATACCTCTAAGTTCATACCTACAAGGCACCTCTAATGAACTTAAAAGGGCAAGAGAGAAATTTATTTTTTATACTTTTTAGAGTGTGTTTTTTTCTATCGGGGGTTACTTAAAATTTCTAAAAAAACTGTTATAATTCCCCATTCATAAACTAATACTGGCTTATATTGGCAATAAGGATTTGATATTTAACCTCGACAGGATCGCAAAAAATGAATTGCTATCCTGTAAGATAGCAAAGCAGCCTCGGCAGAGAAAATAAAGTAACGCTATACTGGCTACCAGGACACACTGGTATAGATGGAAACGAATAAGCCGATCACCTAGCAAACAAGAGATCCAGTAATCCCTATATAGCTCTGGAACCCTTTTGTGCTATAAGTATGAACACCATCCACAAAAGTTTAGATGATGAAATAAGAGAACAATGGATGAAAACATGGAAAGAACTTCCAGGCTAAGACAATCCAAAGTATTGCTGAGATCTTTTAACCAGAAAAGAATAGAAGCTTGCCTGAAACTAAATAAGAAAAAGCTTATAATTCTGACAAGTCCTGACGGGATACTGCAAATTAGAAAACACATCAAGGCCTAGGCCTAGAGGAAGATGACAGATGCAGATTCTGTGACTCAGTAGAGGAAACACTCATACGTCTGCTCAAAAACTGTGGAGCACTGCTCCGCAAGAGACAAATGTACCTTGAGGCCCTCTGCTTGAACATAGAGGAGTTGCAATCCTTGAATCCCTCCCAAATCCTGAAATTCCTAAAAGAATCAGGTAACAATCAGGTAGGGTATGGTACAATAGATCTAGCAGGGTCGCAGTAGTACAAGTTACCACCGAAACCTACAATCCAACAAGGCTACAACCAATCTACAAGGCTTGGATAACTATCAACTATTTATAATGGTAGTGTTCAAAATCGTTGATTTCATGAATTTGGCACATATGGCAGGCGAACAATATGACAGAATCTCCAATGTCAGTTAGGATATTTGCTGATTATGTTTGTTATTTACCAATATAGCCCTTTCTAAAAGTACCATCGCAAATACTTAAGAGCTGCGCTGGCGCGTATCAGTAAGATAGGGAATGGAATTGTGTGATGGTTTCCAGGTTATATACACCCTTAATAATGTTTGGCTCACCCTCTTTTCCAGCTACCAAGCAAGTTTATCAGATCCAAGCACGATCGTTTATCATATTTTCTTTTACTTGTAATTCATTTACAGAACTTGTAATTAAACCATGACAACCAGTAGAAAATGGAAAAAAAAAATAGGTAAGAGGAGACAACTGGACATCTGACGATAATGTACGTTTCATTTTTTGATTATAAGACATTTTCATTATTATTATTTATAATTTTCCAGGCTTTGCTCCAGGAATTGATTCGTCAGTGTTTCAATATTAGATAATAAGAGAACCGATACAAATACAGATAAGTCTAAGCAAAACAGCTGCACAGCCTTACAACAATGGTACATACATATATTTCCTGAAGGATTTAAATCGTTTCTTCTTCTTCCAACGACTTTGACATGTTGATAAAAGTGCAGGCATTCTTGCAAGAACACAAGCAGATCACAGGCATCATCCTGCACCTTTTGTATAAAGGGATTCCAGTATAAAATACTAGTAGAACTAGTACTAACTTCTCTCCCACCCCAACACTGCAAAATCACGACCACTTTGGTGAAGTTTCAATACCCCTTTTATCTAGCAAGAGGTCATCTTTGTTATTTTCCCACAACTCTTTTGGTCAAGCAGTACTTTATCTGGAATTCTTGTTCCAGCTACAAAAAGGGGTCAGTTCATTCCTTAAACGTTTTTGCCTTGCGACACATCCTCTAGGTTTACCATTTAAAACATCTATGCAAAAACAAATTTGAAAAAATAAAGGTAGAGGACTTACCAATTACATCAATCCTATCACCTCAATTGCTTCCAATTTTACTTTTACAATTATTAAACTTGAAAATTTTCTATAGTATTTATTTTAGAAATTTCTCTGGCCACTATTTTCTAGGTAAAAATAAGTTTATATAAGGCAAAACACCATTATAAAATTTGATATATCACTGCTTTATAACTCTTTTTTTTTTATAACATTATAATTCGTTTATGAATCACGTTTAAAGTTATAATATGTTTATGAATCACCTTTTTGGTAAAATGTTTTTTATAAAATAAAAGTTTGGTAAAATGTTATTTATAAATTTTAAACACTTTATAAGTTCTTATGAATTAGCCCATAAGTAACTAACATACGCTATTAAATAACATCTTGAATATTAGATGCCATTATTCATTTTACATTTAATTTAAGGTTCTAGTTATTAGAAAATATTAGCCAATTTATTCACTAGAGTTTCAAGGCTTTGCTCCAGGAATTGATTCCTGAGTGGATTTCCATATAAAATAATAAGAGAACTGATACAAACAAAAATAATTTAAAGCAAAATGCCTGGACAGACTTACAACAATGTAATTGAGTGATTTTAATGAAATATATTTTCTGGATTTTATATTACATTCAATATTTTTCTTTTATTAATACCAATCATACTTGGAAAGTTCCTAAGGCATTTAAAACGTTTCTTCCTCTTCCAAAGACTTAGTAATTTTGATCACTTGCAAATTTGGCACACAGCAGCCTGGCTAAGTCCATGCAGATCACCAGCATCATCTTCAACCTTTTACACAAATGGATTTCAGTATAAAATACTAGTACAAATAGTACTAACTTCTCTCCAACACCAACACTGCAAAGCCATGACCACTTGCAACTTTGGTGAAGTTCCAACACCACTTTTATGTAGATTTTAATAAAGTTATTTTTTCAACAACTCTTTTGGAAAAGCAGTACCTCATCTCGAATTCTTGTTCAGGCAAGAAAAAGTGGTATGTTCGTACCTTAAATCTTTTTACCTTGCAGCACATCATTCTAGTTGCACCATTCAAAACTTTTATGCAAAAACAAATTTACAATGAAAAAAATGAGGGAGAGGACTTACCAATTACATCAATCAATCCTATCACCTCAATTGCATCGATTTTTCCTTTTACAATTAATAAACTTGAAAATTGCTAGTCTTTCTCTTCATTTCTCTCACTTTAACGTTATAATACATTTATGAATCATGTTTTTGGTAAAATGTACCTTAGGTAAATGCCGAGTAGGGAGATAGGTCTGCAAACTATTTCAGAGACTATTCCATATATCGTCGGTCCAGATGAACAGGGTATTAACTCAAAAAAGCCTGAAGAGCGATTTGAAGCTTTCAAATCAATATATTTCCATTTTTGTAAATAATTGGTTAACCTCTCTTATAATATCTATGAAACTATTGATTAGCGTTTATTGGTAACGTTTTTGTTCACTTCATGACTTTGTCAAATTAGCTATTACTCAGCAAAAAAAAAGAAATTCTGCAGGCAAGAACATAATGAGTTAATACCCTGTTTCATATATCGTTCCAAACAAACAATATATGAAAGCAGTCTTATCCAGCATAGTCTTTCAGATATAGGTTTGAATTCTACGACAGCCTGCTTTATTCTCTTGCTTACTAGACACCCTGTACCCAGCATCCTATTTTTTCCTCCACAATTAAAAATTATAGTCTTCTATTTCTCTATTTTGTTTTGTCTCTTGTATTGCTATAAGATTGTAATTATATCTTTTCAAATAGAATTTTATATAAAATTGAAATGAATATGAAACATTTTAATTCAAATAGAACACTATTTGGAATAGTCATATATAAATAATTGTAATATTTAATATATAGACATCATTAACTAAATGAACCAAATACATATTGAACAAATGAGGAATAATTTTCCTCATCCCAATAAATTGAGGAACTATTGCGAAGAGTCAATCAAACTGCAAAAACCAGAAATGCTTTGAATATTATTTGTACAAACCTACAAACTGCACAAGACTTGTAAATTCAATAACAACATTCACAATTACTCTTGAAAAAAAAAACTGTAATTGTCATTATCTACAAAATTGTATCACACAAAAATCCTTGATTCTACATCCACACTCGTAACTATAAATTTAAATAACAATCAAATATTTTGATAAAATATTATTTTTTAATTGTTCCAAGTTTGGTTTTTCGTTTATGAATAATTCTGGACGGTTCAACCTAATGGTGAATAAGCAAAATAAAATTAAAAAAGAAAAAATGATAATATAGGGATGGATGATGGTGGCGTAGTATTGTGGCGGATTTATGATAATATAGGAATGATGGTGGCGTAAAATAACTAAAATAAAAAAAATATTTTTGTTTTCCGATTTTTCCGAATTTCCCAAAAGCATTGCAGCATTTGCAATGTTGCAATGTAGGACAAGGCCAAGGGAGAAAAAGTATTACAAAAGAGTGAGATGGAGCATAGAGAATTACCTAAAGTAGAATAGAGAGGGAGTGGACCTACTAAAATTTAGTATTGATTGGAACATCCTGCATATTATTATGCAATTAAAATTGTTAATAAAAACAATTTCCGTCTTCCCCTACTTGATAAAACATTCGTTGCCAGAAAATATTTCGGAAAAATAATCCTTAAACCCACTTTTTAACTTCATGAATTAATAAATTCTTCATCGATCCTACACTTTTTTTTTATTCTCTTAAAAACATTCTTTCCACTTACCTTTCTTGTCTGCCATTTCTTTCTTGTTCTTTAGATTAAAACGTATCTTTGTTTACTAAATTTGTGATTTAATTAAAACCTTTCTTTTTGTATTTTATGGGATTTGTTTAAACAACTGCAAAAATTATCAACAGAGAACTGAGCCTGCAGTAAAACTACACACAATGAATTTGTTACACACTCCCTTTTAGATAAAGAGGAAACGATCACGAATGGACTTCGGTAGATGGAGATGCCAATAGTAAAACCTGTGCTAAGAATATTCTGGATTTCTCAGCAGGATAACCAACCGCAGATTGTTAATGTAACTAAACTAATACACTCTTTGATAAAATCATTTTTGCAAATATTCCTTCACAAATATTTAGTTGTTTTATTAAATTTTTCAATTTGCCACTTTGTTAAATTAAATTCTTCATTATATTTAGTTCTAGCAAGCAGTTACTTTTTATTTTGTTGGTAGATTGCAATTCGGCACAAGATATTTGAAATATTTAAATTGTTTGAAAAATGTATTACTAACAGTCAAATAAATCATTAAAACTAGATAGAAATAGACTCTAAATTGGAAAATGAAGTCAACACAATGAACAAACTAAATCAATAATCCTAGACAACAATAACGGATTTATAAGGAAGCTGGAGCAGGCTGTTTACTTATTATAGACAGACAAAATTAGAGAGACAAGACCAGATAGACAAGACCAGGCAGACAAGACCTGACAGACAAGACCAGTCAGACAAAATCAGAGAGACAAGACCGAACAGACAAGATCAGACAGCTTATTTGTTTATTTAATAGACAAATTGTATCTGAAATATAATCCAGCACTCCGTTTTTAACTAAACAATAATTTTTACAATATTTTTCGTTCCCAAAAAAAAAATCATTCCAAAGTACGTTTTTGAATTTAGGTTATGATCTAGTTTCTTTAATTGTTTGACATTATTGTCGAAAATCAGCCACCATTTTCTATTTTTCTCAATGTTCCTTAAATCTTTTTCATTTGTCGGCCAAATACATCCTGATCTCTTCATAGCATTTTTAATTTTGAATCTCCACTGGTCAGAATATTTGCAATTGAATAGCACATGTGCAGCAGTGTCTTCTTGTCCACATATGCAAGTAGGAGACTCTTGTATTCCAAATCTATGTAGATATGCTTTTAAGTTTCCATGTCCAGTAATAAGTTGGACAACATGGTGTGATAGATGTATATCCATTTTATTCTATATTCCAACGTTTGGTATAAGTAATAATAAGTTTTTTTGTCCATCTACCTGTTTTCGCCTCTTCCCAGCGAGATTGCCATATTTTTTTAAAATAATCGTTTAATTTTAATTTAAAACTTCGTAAAGGGATTTTAGAATGCGAAATCGGTATATTATTGAAATTATGAGCACCTGAAGCTTGTTTAGCTAGGCTATCGGCTTTCTCATTTCCTTCTATCTCAATGTGGACTTTAACCCAGTGCCATCTTAATTTACTTCTTTTGCAATTTCTTTTGCTTTTATACCAGTGTTAAATACAAGTTCAGTGGGAACAGACAAAAACTTTAGAACATCAAGTGCTGAACGACTAAAACAAAGAATAGGACAACTCTTAATAACATGTTTATTTACTTCAATATAATTTAAGGCTTGCTTGATTGCAGGCCTTAAATTACATTAGACAAGGTCAGACAGACAAGACCAGATAGGCAAGACTGCTAAGCGTACACCAAAACCGATTTTGTCGGCCGATGACGGACAGAACTACCCGGACGAGTATCTCGGACGTGTATGTGCTTACAGTGGAACAGTGTTACCACCAGTGTTACTAACAGTCTTACCAACAATGCTATTCTGTCGATTATTGCAATTTTTTTAATGTTTATCTCACAGTTATCTTTCACTATTATAAACACAACTTCTTAATTTTACAATATTCATAGTCGTTTAGGTAGATAACAACAAAATTTAACTATAAATACACTCATTTTGCACTGTAGACGCCGGCAGTCTGGCGAGAAATCCCAACAAGTTCCGATCATCGTGATGATCGACCGTCGTTTTCGGGCGTCATCGGACAATGACAGTCGTGTTTGTGTACGCGCTCTCATTCTTTTACAAGTGTTTGATTCAATCAAATTAGTGGTATTTTAGTGGTTATTTTAATTAGTGGTTAAATTATTAAAGTGGTTTTGGGGAAGTTCCCATTGAACCCCCTATTCCACTTTTGCTTTTAGTATGCGCCACCCCGGTATCGTATATTTTGCATTCATTCAGGGTGGGCTAGCTGTTGCCTCCTCGATCAGGATTCGAACCCGGGTCTCCCGCATTGAAAGGCGGGTATCAATTTAATTCAATTTAAAACTCTTTATTTACAATATTTACAGTTAACAAAAAACATATAAAAAACATATAAAATACAAAGATACATACATATTTTTACATTATATTAAAGTTTAAAGTAATTACATATATACAGAAATACCTAGCGATGATCGCCACACTTACATTTATTATGGTTAATAGTACATGCTGGAGGGGTTTGTTACACATTATAAAGAACGGTGTTTAAAACTTATTTTATGTAATTGGTCAGAAATGTTTACAAATACGGAAGACATGCAGGGAAAAACTTAAAAATTCTGAAAATAGAAAAGTAGGAAAGGGAGGAGTTAAAAGGAGAAGGGGTGGAGTGAGAAATGGAAAGGATGTTTGAGAAGAGCGTCCAAGATCACACCTCTCATTATACCCCGTATTAAAGGCTTCCTTGCTTCTTGTATGATTGGCAGAAAATGTCACAGCGAGTTCACGGCAGTGTTGGGCATAATTCAATTAATTTCTTAATTGCAGAAGCAAACAATTACAATTTTAATTGCAACTAAATCAATTGCAATTAATTTAATTCAATTAAGTGTTTAATTGTGAGACGCAATTGAAATCAGTTGCAATTAAATCCATTAATTGTGGTTTACAATTAATTTAATTGCAATTCAAATTTTAATTGTTAGTTACAATTAACTTAATCATCAATTGTTTATTATAAAAATTAAAACTATTTGATGAATGTCAAAACTTAAACAGTCGGGAAAGATGGTCGTTCTGGACTCTCCACCTCCACTTCCGGACCCCACCACGCCCCACTTCCGGTTTCCACCCCACTTCCGGTTCCCGCCCACGTCCGGTTCCCACCCCCACTTCCGGTTACCACCCCCACTTCTGGTTCCAAAAATTCACCCACTTCTGGTTCCGAAACGGGAAGTAAGGGTGGGAACCGGAAGTGGATGAATTTTTGGAACCAGAAGTGGGGGTGGAAACCGGAAGTGGGGTGGGAACTCGGAATGGATGACCGGTGAATGACCGGTTTCCACCCTACTTCCGGTTCCCACCTACGTCCGTCTCCCACCCCCACTTCCGAATTCCACTTCCGGTTCCACCCCATTTCTATTTCCTACGCCAACTTCCTGTTCCCACCCTCACTTCCGGTTCTGGAACCGGAAGTGGGTGAATTTTTGGAGCCAGAAGTGGGGGTGGGAACCGGAAGTGAGGTAGGAACTTGGGGATGGATGACAGGAAGTGGAGGAGGTAAAATCAAACTTTCCGCACTCTAATGTAAATAACTATTTCAGTTAAGCATTGTGGCAAGTGATACAATGGAGTATATATAATAAACATATCTTCTAACCGACATTAATTGTTAACTGTAATTGTTAAAATGCATCAATCAATTAACAATTAATTAATTGTAATTGCAAAATTTTACAATTAACGATTAATTAATTGTTAATTGTGTTATCTTGCAATTACAATTAATTATTTTAATTGTTAGTTGCAATTAAATCTGGCAATTTAATTGTTAGTTGTTAATTGTTTTTACAATTAATTTTTGCCCAACTATGGTTGACGGACATAATCGGCAACCATCGGGATGTTTGCCAGATAGTGTAGGTGCGCGATCCTAGTGTATCTGTCTCGATTCAATGCCAATCTGAGACATTTGTTCTGGAATACCTGTAGCGGCCTGAAATTGCTTCGAGCAAGGTTACCACAAACAGGATGCGTACGTATTATTGGTCTTAAGATCATTTTATAAATCGGAAATTTGTTTTTCTGCTTGAGTCTACTATTTTTTGCCGGGAGGCTGTACAGATTCCTAATGGCCTGCTTATAGTTTTCCTACAGTATTCTTGACATGCTGCCTATATGTTAGTCTGGTATCTAGTGTCATCCCTAAGTATTTCACTGTAGATAAGGGTATGATGATTTTGCCAAGAATTTTGGATGAGATTGGAAGTCTGATATTAGTTCTCTTTCTTGTGAAAGAGATTGTTTCAGTTTTGTCAGCGTTGATGGTGATTTTTAATTTTTTGAAAAATTTTGCTAATAAGGTCAGAAGGGTATGAATCTTCGAATGCTGCGTGCAGTTATGGCACTGAAACTATGACTGTAGATGATGGCAGTGTCATCAGCGAAGAGTGCCAAGTTACTCTGCGGTAGTGTTGAGATATCAATTAAATATATTATAAATAGAACCGGTCCCAAAATAGAACCCCGAGATACACCAGCCCTTATGGGTCTTTTATTAGAGTCAGTTCCATTTATATTAATTTCATGAATCTATTTATCAGATAATTACATATCAATTTTGTCAAAATCGGAGGAAATTTGAACTTGATTGATTTATAAATTAGCCCGTCTAACAAGACCTTGTCGAACGCTTCCTGTACATCTAGTAGCGTCATTGCTGTGTCATTCTCTCTCTCTCTCCTTCTCAATCCGAAGATTGGTTGACAGCATTTTTTCTTCTCCACTCCTCTCTGTTCTCTGATAGTCTTTTCATTTTTTCATATGACTTTACTCCTATATCTCCTTGAATCTGTTTCATGTATTGTAATCTGGGTCTTCCTCTTCCTCTTTTGCCTAGTACCATTCCTTGCATAACATTGATTATAAAATCATTGTGCCTATACAGATGTCCTATAAACTGGTCTATCCTCCGCTTTTATTGTTTTCAATAGGGCTCTTTTTTCACTGTGTCCTTGCCGTCCACGAGATTTTCTGCATTCTCCTCCAACATCACATTTCAAATGCTTCCAGTTTTCTCTTATCGCATGTACCAAGTCCAAGTCCAAGTTTCTGAACCTTACAATGCCACACTCCAGACTTAGTATTTTATTAATGCTTTTTTGGCCTCTGCATTTAAGTTCCTTGATGTAAGAAGCACCCGTTTGTTGATGAAGGCTATTTTCGCTTGCGCAATTCTGCTTTTTATGTCTGCTGAACTTTTGTCATCTGATGTGATTTTGCTTCCTAGGTAGGTGAACGTATTAACTTGTTTCAGTGGTACATCGTTAACCCTAATGTCGGCTGTAATTTGTTAGCGGTTACACACCATGACCTCTGTCTTCTGTGTGTTGATTTTCATGTTGTACTTTTCCCGCAGGATCTTATTAATTCCTGTTAACGCTTTTTCCAGATTTTCTTCATTCTCTTCAATGATAGCTATGTCGTCAGCGAACTTTGTCATTTTATCATGTCATTTCTACTCCATTGATCTTAATAGCCTGTTTACATTCCTTAATTGCCTCCTCAATACACAAGCTGAATAACAACAAGTTGAATAGTACTGGTGATAAATTGCATCCTTGGCGTACTCCTTTTTGTATGTATGTCTCTTGTAGTTCACCCTTTATATTTATAATGCCTCTTTGATTTTTGTACAGTTCATGTACTATCCGTCTGTCTCTGAAATCTAGACCAGCATTAGTCATAATTTTCATCAGCACATTCAAATTCACATTATCGAAGGCTTTCTCCAAGTCCACAAATGCAATAATCAGCATTCTTTTTAGGTCCAGCATTTTATCTACAATCTGTATTAACATTAAAATAGCCTCCCTTGTTCCTCTATTCCGTCTAAATCCAAACTGATCTTCATCTAAATTCTGATCAATTTTGCTGTGACATTATTGTTGTTAAATTAAGTTGAGACGTCCGTCGCTATCCTGGCAATTTGTTGCACAATATTGTGACGTTGTCTAAATCCGAATTAATGGTCTCTTGGGGATGTTGTTTTACTCTAGGTGGTGCGTGTTTCTACTTAGTATAACCTTTTCAGTTAATTTTTCCTAGTAAATTTTTAAAAGTTAGTTAATTTTTAAAACTACTCAGAAGGCTAATGGGTCTATAACTTGATAGGTCTTGCTCTGGCTTCCCAGCTTTGTTGATGGGAGTGACCTTAGCCGTTTTCCATCTGCTCGGAAAATATGTCACTACAAATATAGCGTTAATTATAAGTGCTGTACAAAAGCTTTTCTTGACAGATTTTTGAGCAAGATATTATGAATAGAGTCTGGAAGGCGGGTATGTTGTCAACTACAGTACCGAGGATAGACAGGCAAGACTATACAGATAAGATTTTTATATGTATATATGTACAGACAAGATGAGACAGAAAATACTAGACAGACAAGACCAGACAGATAAGATCAGACAGACAAGACCAGACAGAGAGACCAGAGAGACAAGACCAGACTGACACGACTAGACAGACAAGACCAGACAGACACGACCAGACAGACAAGATCAGTCAGACAAGACCAGACAGACAAGACCAGACAGACTTGATTCACTAGACAGAAAAGAATAGACAGCTAAGACTGGACGGATAATGTCTCCTCTTGAATTCAACACTGATAGGGCAAGTCAAAAGGAAAGTTGCTAATCTGTCGGGAAAAGCGCTAAACCGAATTATCTACTACCAATCCTGCTAAAGAATGCTATATAAATATATATATATATATATATATATATATATATATATATATATATATATATATATATATATATATATATATATATGTATCAGGGTGGTTCTTAACAATTTTTTCGTCTCAGAAATGCCCTCCCATGGTCAGAAAGTGTTCTAATCGATGAAAAAATATGACGGATCACGTGACCCGATGGGTCCCTTATCAAAAACCCACTTCTAGAGCCCAAAAACAGTTTTTCAGCTTAAAAATGAAGAATCTGTCAAAACTTAATGAGGGATGGTAAAAATCAGTTTTACCATCAGGAGCACATAAATATTGACACTAAATGTTCTTCATTATCAGGTGTACTAAGAAACTAAGCCACATAATCGTGACAGGCGATTCCAGCCTTCCCTATGCACCTCGAACAAAATTTTGAACATTTCTCTAAAGTATTCGAAATAAGAAATTTTTCACATGAAATTTCATCACTTAATGATAACGAAAACTAGAGTCATATGAAATATTGATTGTAATTCACTTTTCAACCCAAGCCAACAATCGATTGGGACTTATTCGGGTATCTCGGTAGATGAATTATCAACAAATTTATCAACAGCAGAATCTTTCAAATCTACACCTGAAGTAGAACATCGTGCTAAAATCCGATTTATAAATGCAAGAGTGGTTGCAGCTTTGGATAAATGTAATGTCAGTGATCGCAAAGCCGTTCATTTACTAGCTGCGGTGGCCGAGGCTCTTGGCCATAATATAGGAGACCTTGTTCTCAATAGATCATCCATCAAACGCATATGAGAACAGTTACGCCAAGAGAAATCTGAGTATATTAAAGACGCTTTCAACCATACATCACTAAAATCATTTGTTTTACATTGGAACGGGAAGATGATGACTGATTTGATGAATAAAAAAAAATTGAGTTTTGAAAAACTTTTGCGAGTACCTGAATTGGAAAGTTCTACTGGCGCAGAACAAGGAGAAGAAATTTTTGATGTTTTAATAGATTGGAGTTTGGGTGACGCAATAAGAGCTTTTTGTTGTGATACTACGCCATCAAATTTGGGGCATATTAATGGAGCGGCTCAATTTTTACAAAATGTGGAATTGGATGTGGTTGATAGTTTTGTATATGATAAGAGAATCGTTATCCAAGCTAGAGATATCGTCAATTATAATGACATTGAAATAGATCACTTTATAAATTCGAAATCAAAGGAAATATTTGAAAGATTTTCAATTGATACAACATTTTTGAAATATAATTCTAAGTACTGGACGAAAAATAAAAATTACATTGAAGCAAGAAATATCGTCAAAAATATCAAAGTTTTTAATGATACTGCTGAAAGGGGCATTAAGTTAGTGCAGGATTATAGAAATAGTTTTACCAAAGATACACAACAACGACAATTCGAATTACAAGTGATAGAAGGATATAATAAATTGTATAAAGACTCTAATAAAAAAACGCTCTTGCGAGTATATCTTTCAAAAATTTATGAAGAAAATTTATTTATTATTATTCAAGCTAAATTTCAATAAGAAAAAACCTATTATAATATCATGTTTGTGTAATTTTAATGAATCTAAACATTGTTTATTTAAAAAAAAATACACTCTGCTTTGTCATAAAATATTCTATGAATTGATGATGTTCTTCATGAATTCATTCTAGACGGATCGTCAATACTTGATGTCTAACTGATTCCAAGGTTAGTAAAATCTTCATGCCTCATGTTTTAGTAATCATTAAGTGATGAAATTTCATGTGAAAAATTTCTTATTTCGAAAACTTTAGAGAAATGTTCAAAATGTTGTTCAAGGTGCATTAGGGAAGACTGGAATCGCCTGACACGATTATGTGGCTTAGTTTCTCAGTACACCTTATAATGAAGAGCATTAAGTATCAATATTTATGAGCTCCTGATGGTAAAACTGATGATTTTTACCGTCCCTCATTAAGTTTTGACAGATTCTTCATTTTTAAGCTGAAAACCGGTTTTTGGGTTCTAGAAGTGGGTTTTTGATACGGGAACCATCGGGTCACGTGATCCATCATATTTTTTCATCAATTAGAACACTTTCTGACCATGGGAAGGCATTTCTGAGACGAAAAAATTATATATATATATATATATATATATATATATAAATATAAATATAAATATAAATATAAATATATAATATTTGTACATTATACACTAAAAATATACAATAATAAAGCGGGTAGTGTAGTGGACAACATACCCGCCTGACAAGCGGGAGACCGGTGTTTGATTATGCCTGAGGCAGAGACATTTTCAACAGAGGCGACAGAAACAGCCCGGCCCACCCTGAAGAATTGCAAAATATGTGATACCGGTACACATGTTGTAAATTGAACGTGTCAGAAATATCAAAAATATAATATGTATAATAAATACACCGCTCAAAATTGGGCAACCTAAATTGGGTATTAGAATAATTTTTTTTGTCATAAATCGAAAGCTTATATATAAGTTTTACAACAAAACTATTTTTTGTTTTCCTTTTTTCGTTGTAATTAAAAAGTTATAACAAATTGAAAATATATTTTTAAACTCGGTACGTCGCGTTGTGACGTAAGAAGGTTAATTTATACCCGCGCATGACTTTGTTGATACAGTAGTTGTAGTAGACATGTCAAATATGTCAAATATTAAAAGTTATCATTCTCGTTTCGTGCCATCGTGTAAGAGTACTACAAAAAAACTCCTCAAAAAATGTCCCACATTGCTAAACGTCGTAACCAATGGTTTTAAACAGTGCGGCGAAAAAATCCTAAAATGACGATTTTATAAAGAATGTTTATGCTTGAATGAAGTTTCTCACTTAGGACGTCACAAACAAATTATGGCGCGTTTGGAGCCACTTGATTATTTTCAAAATGTTATCACTTTTAAATTGTTTATAATTAATTGAATGTAACTTTATCGCATCGCACATCCGAATTATTTATAATAAGGTATTAAAATACCTAAACAAAATTGATAATTTTTTTTATTCAACAATTTGAAAAAAAAAATTTTTATTCAAATTTTTCGCGGGTCAATAATTTGTGCCTCCATAAAATTCCAACAGGAAATTAGATACAAATAAAATTAAAAACATCTGAAAGGGGCTCTATTTAATCGCTTTAATTAACACATAGGGAATTATCAGCATCGCATACTTCCGGAGTATCCGTAATAATTAACAAGAGCTACCAAAACTAAATTGAAATAATGTATCCCAAATTTGATTCAAAGGGCTAGGAAGGCCTTGTTCAGATCAATTTACAGACAAACATGTTTGCAACTGACAGTTTACTTAAGTTAAGTGAAAATAAGGCATCTCAACGAAATTGAAGTTTTTCGTGCTATAACATTAATTGAAAATGGCGAAAGCTTTCGACAAGTTTCAAGAAACTTCAACGTAAGCCTCTCTGTTATTCAAATATTGTGGAACGGGTACTTGGATACAGGTCAATATACCAGGCGCGGTGGACAATATCGCAAAAGAAAAACAACTGAAAATCTAGACCGATTTTTTTCTGTTTCGAGTCTTCGCAATAGAGTCTCTACGGCCAAAGATCTCTTAATTTCCCTCAGGACGACGCATGGAGTCACTGTATCACACCAGACAATTAGGAATAGGATGAGGGAATCAAATGTGAGGGCCGAAAACCCTCTTTGACCCGACGCCACAGAATAGCAAGCATGAATTTTGCTGGTGAACATGTCGCATGGCAACTTCGACAGTGGAATCGTGTGCTCTTCACGGATGAAAAAGATTCCGTATTACCCGTTGCGATGGCCAAGTACGTGTTTACAGTCGCCCAGGAAAACGACATGCATCTGCTAGTGTCCAGAAAGTCGATAGATTTGGAGGTGGTTCAGTTATGGTTTGGGGTTAGATTAGTGGTTTCGGGTTGGACAGTAGAACCGACCTTGTTGTAATTCCAGAAAATCTTAACGCTATTCTTTATGTTGACATTGTGTTAGGAGAACATGTTGTCGCTGTAGCATATGGAATAGGTCCCAATTTTTGTTAATGCAGGATAACGCAAGATAACTGCGCCAATCACTTCCTACTGCGGTAAGTCCTGATTTAAATCCCATCGAGCATGTTTGGGATATGCTCGACAGACGTGTTCGTGGTCGCCCGAATCCTCTTCAGTCCATCCAGCAGCCAACGGCGGCTCTTATTGAAAAAATGGGACGCTATACTACAAGAAGACCTTCGAAGGCTTTTGCAAAGCATGCCAAGACGATGTAATGCCGTTATTCGTGCTATGGGAGCACATACTCGTTATTAAGTTACCACTTTATGTACAAAAGTTAACATTAACAATTTATTTAAATCCGTTTTGCACTTTGGTTTTGGTAGTTTTGGTGTGTTATTAATTATTACGGGTACTTTAAAAGCACGTAATGCTAATACTTCATATGTGCCAATTAAAACAGTTAAATAGTGTCTTTTAAATGTTCTTAATTTTATTTACATGTAATTCCTGTGTAAATTTTATAGACGCAAAAATCAGTGACTTGCTAATTGTTTGTTTTGTTAATTGTTACAGTGTATATTCTTCTTCTTCTTTCGAATAGGCCTACTTTGGACCACGCTTGTTCAACTGTTGGGCTTTTATCTTTGCACAGTATTGTCGCATCTTCTTCCGGTGTAACTCCTTTCTATCTTCTGTCCAGGGGGTACCTTTCCTTCGGGGTTTTTCCTAAAATCCACGGACTTCCTTCAGGGTGCGTCTCACAGACTGTCTATTTTTGAGATCTGTTTTTCCCAGTTCTTTAATATCCTTCTCGGTTTCTGTCAACCAAGTGGTACGAACCTTCTTGTTTTGCCAGAAGGTGAACAGACGGTTGCGTAGACGGTTTGGAGGCTATTTTGCAACGTGGCCTTAGAAAGCTACCCTTCTTTTCCATGCACAGTCAGAGAGCATCTCAATATGTTCGTAGAGCGCAGAGTTATGCCGCCTTAGGAATTCACCATCTTCCTTTACCGGGCCTAGGATCTTCCTGAGGATTCTCCTCTCTCTGATTTGCAATTTCTCTACCAGACCTCTTCGTTTCAAGGAAAGACACTCCATGGCATATAGGGCTTCTGGTCGTAAGACTAATGTGTAGTGCTTAAGTTTCAGGTTGCGTGACAGGCATTTTTTATTGTAAGTGTTCTTATTCAGTCGATAGGCTAGTTCTAACTTCTTGACTCTCTTGGATAATGATGCTCTTTCTCATTCTGAAGTTGCGTTTAATCCATTCACCGAGATACTTAAATTTCTCAGTCCTCTTGATGTTTCCCTGCTCTAGTAAGGTAAAAACCCCAGTAGTTGGCCATGCACCAGTAGTTGGACATTTAGCAAAGAAGATAAAAAATAAGAATTCAGCGGGATATTGTGCAATGATTTCAGCGCATGCGCTGTATTGATGAATACATCACAATTATTTTTTCCATTTGAGTGTTCTCGTCATTTGTTATTTGTTTTCAATTCCTTAAGAAAACTCGTAAGAAACTTCGCACAAAAAAGTATAAATATATAGTACTTGCAAACTCTTTTTACGGTAAGCGCATTTATTAACTTTATTGTTAAGAACTTACTGATATAATTTAGAATTTAAAAATATTAAATTTTGCTTTGATGTGCTAGTGTGTGGGTAACCAATTACTAGCTTCTAATTTTTTGTAAAAATTAGTAAATGGCCGATGTGCTAACTACTGACTATATTATTTGTCATTCATTTTTTGTCTAAAACCTTGTATTTAGGGCCGAGATGAAAAGTTAATGGGATGACCTGAGAATTGTTGCATATGGTCGCTTTATTCTAGCAGTGGGCGGAGTGGCCAACTACTAGTGTTTAGGTTGGCCAATTACTAAAATCAGTAATATTATTATTATTAGATGCTTTTTACATGCCAGGAAAAAGGGTTATTTTCATAACTATACTGACTCAGCCATGTCACTAGAAGTGGAGGACTTCCGCATGCATTACATCTCCATCCGTAAATCCGTTAAGAAATTTAGTGTTCTTAGGCAAACGCTCAAAAATAAATTAATAACAGGGAGCGCCAGTAGCTCATTAGCTCCTACAACGGTAGTTTTAAGCTATAAACGGAGCCCTGTAGATATCGCAGAGAAATTTTCTTCAGAGTGGGCCATCGGCAAGACAGAATCGGGTTGGATGAACTGCGAAGCTTTCTTTGAATTCATAACTGATGTATATTATCCGTGGCTAAAAAGAAAACACTCTTTCCCGTAATATCATTTTTTGACGTACATGCATCTCACTTATCCTTTCAAAGAAGTGAGTTTTGCTCATGGAATTCTCAGGCAGTTATTAATCCAGGTGGAGAAGGCAAGAAAAATGACTACTTTAAACGGGTGCAATATATTTGAAGGGTTGCAATTTTTAATTACAGTATACATTCTGAAACACCTTCCTGTCTTCTTTAGATGAAAGCCTACCGTCTTGTTCTTCATTTCACCAGTGTCCGATAGAAGATGATACGTCATATCCTGAAAGTAGAATCAGTAAAGCGTCACCGCTTCCTCCGGTTGATCTCATTGCTACATAGGAACCAACAGCAGGCATTATTGCCGACAGTTTGTCTGAGCAGCTTTCAAAATCATCATTCCCGGGTGCTGCCGACAGTCTGCCCAAGCTGCCAACTGAACTAGACGCTGTCGATAATACTGCCTCGTCTTCGACAAATGATAAACCTTCGCTTAATGTTCCAAGTCCATTCAAAAGGCATTTTTTTTAAAAGAACACAGATAATGATAAACCAAAAATCTGTCAAAAGGAAAAATTGCCTGCAATTGTTTCGGGAAAGCAGTACCAAGGATATCTACAAATTTAAAAAAAAAACGAGCAGATGAGGTAGGAAAAAGCCATGGAAAGGGAACTAAAGAAAGTGGAAAGAGAAGCGATTAAGCGCCGTAAGGTAGAAGAAAAGAAAACTCCGAAGGTGAAGAAAATTAAGAAAAGGGCCCAGCTTCTCTTCGACCAGTTCTGTCTCAATGGTAAATGTTTCTTCTGGAGAAAGTGTAATGAATGTAGAGGAGGAAGTCGAAAACATTGGTGATAATTCTTGGACACATCCAAGAAAAATCAATGGGGAATTCGTCATTGTTAAGTATGACGCCAAATACAGTCCCGGGGTGGTCGTTAAGGCGTCCTCAACAATAGCTTACCTTTCGAACATGCAAGCAACAGGAAGTCTATGGAAATGGTCGCAGCCAATATTCCCTTCAAGCTGCGCGGTTGCGTGGATGCCCAGCAGTTTTCGTGATATTTTAAAATCTGGCAGGTAAATTAAGTTTCCCCGCACTTAAATTACGAGACGTTGATTTTGTCCTTGAAATTAGGGAAATTTCAGAAGAAAAAAGATTAATTAATATATAAAATATATAATAATAGATTATTTAAAAAGACATATTATTCCAAAGAGCACAGAGCACCAAAGACAGCACAGAGGAGCTGCTAATAAACCACAAATATTGGAAAAATGTTAATTTTAAAAATGTAGAAATGATAATGGACACCTGAAGAACGCCACGGAAAAAGTGAGAACGTCAGAGAAAAACAAGAACGGTCAAAATCTGAGAAAGTTAATGTATAAATCTAAAATATAATATTGGCTATACGTATTAACTGAATAACGAATATGTATCAATGAATTCCGTTCCTAAGATCCATAAGCATATGGAAGGAAAAAATAAGTTGCGACAATATTAGCCAAGTCAAAATTATGCTTTTGAATTCACCGAATATATAAACAATTTCCTGGAAAAAAATCTTTTTAAAGAAATGAAAATTCAACCTTTCATACATTAAGTACCGATATTTCTATTAAGTACCGATATTTCTATACAAAAGTACTAATTTTGGATTTTAAATATCGTGATAATGATATAAATTACAAAACTGTATTTGTTGGTCTAACAGTCGAACATTGTGACAGCATTTGTTCTTAAACATCAAAATATGATGTATATGTTGGAGATATAATTGGAGATAATGTCACGCTTGGAAAGAAAAATGGGGTAGCTGCAAAATGTACCTGTTATGCAGAAAATTTAGTCTGAAAGTGTTTACACAATGTTTCACCGATCGAATATGAAAAGCGAAAATTTGAAACTGCACATGATGCCATAACATTTAAACTAATCAATGAAGAAAGGTAGTTTACCAGATATGTCGCAGATAGTGCAAAAATTACGATGTTATAACTACACTGTTATAACTATTGTCAAGTTATGGAACGAAATGATCCTATCTGTAAATATTGTGCAAAAATTCTGACGGATTCTCAATATCGGGTAGCAATTTTTGCTCTCAAAGTCATATTAGAAGAGCTTTCTTCTTTGTACAAATACCCACAGAAAAGTTGTTTTCTTAAACTATTATTGATGCACATCAGCATGTTAAGACGAAAACAAGAAAATTTGAAACTCAATACCTGGGAGACAAAATCCTCTGGAGCAGTCATGTAAAAAACTATTATCAGAAGATCAAAATAATATTGATACTTAAAAAATATATATAGTGCAATTTGTCCAACGTGTCTGATTTCCCGATGACGATCAAAAACAATGGGATGCACTTAATAATGAGATTATTATAAATTCAGGAAAAAATTAAAATTTTTGGGAAACAGAATATAATAAATCTTTCCGAAAAATATTCTATAATTATGATAAATATATTCAAGTATTTACATTGATAAAATATGAGATGAATATTCTGAAATGAAATTTACAATACTGAAGAAGAGTAAACTTGGATTGTTCAAAACATTCGTCGATACGTTAACTTTGTTACTAAGCCATTCACAATTTTCTAATCTTGCTATTCTTTGCAATATTATGGGTACCTTCCAAGCGTCCAGTGCGAATGGTGAATGGGGATTTTCAGTCATGAATTCCATTAAAAAAAAATATCGCAACAGACAGCAATATGAATACCTAGGTGATCTAATGAGAATAAAATTACATTTATCAAATGGGCAAATAATAAAAACCGAGTTTAAAAACAATTAGTTAGTACGAAAGTCAGGTCAAGACAACAAAATAATACATTTTCATTGGAAATATTCAAAACTATTACTTTGCTATTTGATATTATATGGTGTGAATAAATAAAAGTATAAAAAAATTGCGCAATTTATTTTTAGTTTAATTTTTTTTGGTCACACTTGACTTTGGACCGCGCAGCACTAACAAAAATTAGAGGGAACACTGGTCGCCTGAAGAATTGGAATACCCGTGGGAAGCAGTTGAGGCCGGCATAAAGGAGCCGAAAAAATCAAGAAAAACAAGAAATGTGTACAACGTGCCAGAATTGTCTTTTTTTATTTGAATAAAACACTCTTTTTGCACTTCATGACTTATTATAATCTAATATTTCTTACACTCTTTCTCGTGAAAAAAAGATTTTTTTGGCAAAGATCACCTTAGATCTCTTTATTCCATGAACGAATATGATATCAACAGGACGGAGCTCCACTCTATTATGCTGTTTGACACTGACAAGTAGCACAAAACTCGGAAAAGAAAAACAGCAAGAGGAATGTACCACAAGAAATTGGAAAATAAAAGCGGGTGATCTAGGCAAGTTCAAAAAGACACTAACAATGCAATTAAATAATAATGCATGGCTCCCAGAAGACGAAAACTTCCTGATAAATGCTGTAGAAAAAAACAAGTATAAGGGAAAGACGGGAAGTAAGCCAGCTGTTTACTGGTGGCACGAGGGGATAGCAGAGAGCAGACGACAGTTGAAGCTGAAAAAAGCACCTGGGCCGGACTACTGGATAACTCCGGAAATATTTAGAATAGTCAGGGAAACTGCTCGCTTAGTGATTATAGAAAAACGGAAAAAACACAAAGACTCGGAGAACAGCTATCGGCCTCTATGCTTACTAAATGTACCAGGGAAATTATGGGAGAGCATCATAAGAAACAGACTGCAACAACAGCTTAAAGAAAAAGGCGCCCTGTGAGAACAACAATATGGCTTCCGCAAAGGCAGATCAACTATCGATGCTGTCAGGAAATTACAAGAGCTAGCAAGGGTTGCCTCCGCCCCTTCCTACCGATATAAGAAATTAGCCATAATGGTGGCACTAGACATACGAAATGCTTTTAACAGTGCACCGTGGTCTGAGATTTTTAAAATGCTGGAAGAACAAAAGATATCGGCATACTTAGTACGTCTGATTGGAAACTATTTTAGAGACAGGAAAATAGAAATAGGAAAAAGCAAAAAAATCGCCGTAAGCAGCGGGGTGCCACAAGGCTCTGTCCTGGGTCACCCATTATGGATTGCATATTACGACAGGATACTCGGGCTGGTCCTCCCGGAGGGAACTCACCTCGTGGCATATGCGGACGATTTGGCAGTGCTGGTGATAGATGGCAATGTGGAATACCTGAAACGAAAAGTGGAATGGTCGCTTAATATCATAGACCAGGAGCTGGAAGAAATGGGTCTTGAAATTGCGCCAGAAAAATCCGAAGCGTTGGTACTGGTGGGGAGAAGGACACTATCTGAGATGAGCATAGGTTTTAAAAATACTACAATTAAAACAAAAAAAAGTTTAAAATATTTGGTCATACGACTAGATAAAGACCTAAAAATGTATACGCACTTGCAGGAAATCGCAAAAAACGTACGCCAAACGGTAGAACAGCTGAAAAGGCTAATGACAAACATTAAGGGACCAACGGCGAGTCGCAGACGCACACTCTGCACAGTGGCACTGTCAAAAATGTTGTACGGTGCTCCTACGTGGTATGAATCGTTGATAAGAACAAAAAATATAGTAGAATGTATGAAAGAATACAGAGACAGATGGCAATACGGATATGTAGTTCCTACAGGACGGCCTCGGCGGAAGCGCTGTCGGTAGTTGCCGGGCTGATGCCAATAGACCTGATGGCAAAAGAAACGTTAAGAAGGTACCTTGAAGGGGAGGAGAGGAGTAGTCGGGTTAGAGAAGACACTATGCACGAATGGCAGACAAGATGGAACCAGGAAACCGGATGTGCGGTATGGACAAAACGAATCATACCACTCATAGAACCATGGGTGACACGAGGATACGGAGAAGTAAATTACTTTCTCTCGCAGCTGCTGCTCGCACATGCGGTAGCTTTGTGGCATACCTCTATCGCAGACATCTGAGGGAGACCGAAAATTGTGTGTACTGCCCGGACCTGATGGATTATTGCCTCAATACATATTTCAACTGCCCTAGATGGGCGAAACAACGGCTGGAAATGGAAAAAGGTGGGAGGAAAGCTGACCCGAGAAAACCTACAGGAGATAATGCTACAAAGCAGAGAATGCTGGGACGCAGTGGAGAAGCTAGCGACATCTGTCACAATAGCAAAAGAGAAGGACGAAACGGATCGCAAATAAAGAGGAATAAGATAAACAGAAGGCAAACCCCGAGCGAAGTAATGCTGAGAAGGCAGTCCCGCAAGGGGTCAGAATTGAGGAGTGGGTTTTTTAGTGGGTAGTCAAGCCACTGAGGCGAGTAGTCCCACACTCCCCAGAGCAATTTGGAGAACTGGGGGCCGTACGTAAATGTATTTTACCCCTCCTCCAGGAAAAAAAAAGTTTTTCTTTTGCGAAGCTACTGAAAACGTCGTATGGAAAGGGTTGAAGTGGCAAACATGTATTCGCGTTTGCACTGAAGGTGCTACTTCCTTGCAAGGTTTCGTGGCTCATGTATTATAAAAAATATCATATATGGAAATTGTAAATCCCATAATATGCTCCAAAGCTCTACCTGATGGGCCCCTGAAGGCACAGCCAGAACTGTGCATCACGAAACTTAAAAACTCATTACTCGATTGCTGCCTGAGCTCTTCCAAACAACTTTAAATACTAGCCAAGAATGTAGCTACAAGTATGGTAGAATGTTGAAAACCTATCTGTATCTATTTTTTAACAGTTGGTTATCAAATTTTCTTGTGTGTCATTTATCTGTTCGCGAGGATATGAAGGTACACACCAGCCTTTGAAGAGAAAGAAAATTTATTCGGTTTGCTAGAACTTTTAGAATTTTGGATTTCGCTTTCTAGCAGATATCCTCGATTAGCTACTACATTAAATCTCTCTCTCGTCCTTAGGATCATCATATCTTTTCGATTAGGTTTTTTTTCGCCTATGGAAATGGAAATGAAAAATGGAACGATTACAGATAGCAGATTAGTTTCGAAGATGAGTTTTTTTTTCTTATTCAGATATTATTTAAAATCGTGTCTCGAAATAATTCTTTTTAACTAATTATTTGATTTAATTTTCACTAGCATATTTAATTTTGTTGGAATTTTTGTATGATTTTGTTTGTGCCTAGAGTTTACTAGCCTAGAGTGTGCATTAGATGTAACATATTAGGGGTTGGTCTTGTCTGAAGACGATGACTATAAAAACAACCTAAAAAACCACATGCATAAAGGCATTCAAGTATTACGTAAGCAAAGTTTCAATTATTTTAGAGACTCACTCCCCTGTATAAGCAAAAGTAATAAAAATCGTAAACCCCCTCCCTCTAATGATAAGGAGTTTATTTTAAGAATTTATTTATAATAAGAGCGGTTTCGGAAGAGGTAGAGGAGTTCAAGATCACATATTTACCATGAAGCAGCTCATAGAAAAGAACGTAAGCCGCACCATACCACCATATAAGTAGTTTTTATAAAAATACAAGAAATTATGTTAGAAAATGAAACTTACAGTCAGAGAAGTTCGTAACCAGAGAGGGATTGAGACAAGGGAGAGTACTGAGCCCGACTCTATTTAATATAGTTCTGGACGACGTAACAAAGGAAACTAAGAGAAAAACAAAGAAATTACAAATGGGGTATAGAAACATGCAGCGGGTGGAAATAGTAGAATGTGCTTTGCCGACGACCTAATGATTTATGCAAAGAACGAAAAGGATTTACAAACGAACCTAGATATCTGGAAGACAGCGTTAGAAAAAGAAAATGTGAAAATAAACGTCGCCAAAACCAAGGTAATGCCCATTGGGAAAAGAGAAACAAGCATAACGATAAAAACAGATGGAAAAGATATAGAGCAAACTTAAATATTTAGGAGTAAATATACATAATAACGGAAAGGAAGAGGCTGAAAACAACCAGAATTGAAAATAAAGCAAAAAATACAATTGACAATACAACTGCATACAAAGTGTTATGCACTTAATAACACGTTTATAAGAAACAAAGATACATGGCGGAAAACGAAAATGACAGTGTACAATACCATATACAAACCAATTCTGACATGCGGTGATGATAGCTGGGTGCCATGCAGTAAAATGTAAAGTAAAATATAGGCGCTAAAAATGAAATACCTAAGAAGCGCTAAAGCGCATAAGGAGAGACAAAATAAGAAATGAAATAATTATAGCAGAACTTAATGTCTAACCAGTTCTGGAAAGCATAGAAAATAAAACGATTAAAATGGTTTGAGTAAGGATGGAAGACAAACGAAAACTGTATAGCTAAATCCACTCAGAAAAGACAAAGAGGAAGACCAAGGAATACATGGAACCAAGCAGTGGATCGATGAATCTGATCTGATCTGATCTGATGATGACAAAAACAAGAAATAATGGGCAATATTTATTTATGCATGCAATGGGTTAATTAATTGATTGATAGATAAATGCATCATAACACACATATGTAACAGTCCGCGATTAATGATATGCTATGATTTATAACACACTAGTGCGTTTGGTTTACGATTCGTTGATTGATTGAGAGCTGCACGTTGCGTTGATACGATTGTTAAATATAGAACTCCGTGATTTTCAAACAATCATTAAACGTCACATCATTCGCATCGAAGCTGTAATTAATTTCGTTTTCTAACGTTTAAATCTAACGAAAACTACAAGTAAATACTAGATAATAATGTATGTAACCATTATGAATGTATTTATATTCAATTCGATCAAATTAAATAATGTCTAGTGATAATGAAAATGGTTTGTTTATTATAATGTTAAATAATCTACACAATAAGAAATAAATTTGATACAACAAATGTATTCTTCTTATTAAACAGGAACAAATTAGTGTGGACGTAGATAAAGTATAGTACATGACTCAAGTTGTAAGGCAATTACGTACTCGCGGAATTATGCACTTCCCGCTACGCGGGTCGTGCGTATCTGTTCCCCTCCTAAGTAATATGCTTCTTACAACTCTTACATAATATACTATTACAGCATCTATAAAATCTGGGTATATGAAATGTTCGTTTGTATTATGGTTATAATTATAGTAGATGATATTATTGAAAAATATTTGAATGGGCTGTTTACAAAATTATGAAATTTTACACAGTCTTTATGTACAACTTTTTTGCTTCAGTCACATATTTAGGTGGTGACTTCTACTGCGACCTTCATAATCTATTGTACCCCACCCTCTTCCTCTAATTGTTGGTATACTTACCCATTTAGAGCGCCTCCTCTAGTCCTGATTCCTTTAGGAATTTCAGGATCTGGGTGGGATTCAAGGATTCAACTCCTCTGCGTTCAAGCAGTGGGACCCAAGGTACATTTGTCTCTTGCAGAGCAGTGCTCCGCAGCTTTTGAGCGGATGTATGGAGGTTTCCTTTCATTAGCCGTAGAATCTGCATCTGTCATCTACATACATCCCGCCAGAACTGCTTTCAGAATTCTAAGCTTGTTCCTGCTTGTTCCCTCCCATTCCTTTTTGTTCTCTTCTGGCTAAAAGAACCCAGCATTACTTTGGTTTGTTTTAGGCCTGGAAGTTCTTTCTAGGTTTTCATCCATTCTTCTCTTATTTCTTCATCTAAACTTAAGTGGATGGAATTCATACTCATACCGCAAAGGGTTTCCGGAGCTATAAAGGGATTACTGGATCCCTTGATTGCTAGGTGATTGGCTACTCCGTTTCCATCTATACCAGTGTGTCCTGGTATCCAGTATAGCGTTAGTCTTATTTTCGCTGAGTTTGTTTAGCTTTCTCACACAGTCACATAGCAGTTTGGATCTGATGGTGTATGAACTAATGGCCTTGATAGCCACTTGGCTAGCTGAGAGGATAGTAATTCGTTTTTAGTGATAGTTCCTGCCGAGGTTAAATTGCACATCTTTCGATTACATGTGCCTCTGCTTGGAAGATACTTGGGTAGGTTCCTATGGATTAAAAGTATTTAGTATGAGGTCCAAACACACCTACACCAGTACCTTCCATTGTCTTAGAACCATACATATACCGCTTGATAGCACTTTATTCTCTGTGGTATGCTGAGAATTCGTCGCTCCAATCGGCTTTACTGCTACACATTGCTGTGTAGTTTTTCTCGAAATGGTATTTGCATAACATTTCGTCTTTTGGTACTTCCAGCCATGGAATCTTCTTCCAGGATCTTGGCAGCGAGGCTGTTCCGGTCTCTGCTCCCGATTATTTTACCTCTGCCTATTCCTTTCTAGCTGAACCTCACAAATGCCGATCTGGCGACACCCTTCACGACAAGGTGCAACGGAGTTAGATCTAGCATCAGTTCCATTGCTGCTGTTGCGCATCACCCAATCGCCCCCGTGATGACACTCGCCAGTCTTTGAATCTTCTCAAGCTGCTTCTTCATATAGACCAACTTGGTTCTACTTCCCCACAATTGCACCGTAAGTGATCGAAAGTCTTAATAAAATAGTCGCAGGTTTGTGGAGTTAAATCCACGTTCTCCCTGCCAGATTCCTGAACACCATTAGAGCGCGTTTGGACTTCTTCAGCGTGTCTGTTCCATACAAGTTTGCTATCTAGTGTTATACTCTGATACTTAATCTCCTATATGTATTCTACTGCCCTCCCATCTAATAGTATGGTCTGTAGGCAGTTTAGTGTCTTCTCTTCTTAGTAAATGGTATCACCGTTGTTTTGTTCGTGTTGAGTTTCAGTCCCACTGTTCTGATACCATCTATTAGTACTCTCTGTACGACTTCGAAGGGCCTTGCCTCAAACTTTCCTCATGCTATGATGACTATGTCATCAGCACAACCTTGACAGTTAATGTCTAGGTCGTTCAGCATAGCCAGTAATTCATCAACTAACGGACTCCACATCAGTGATAAAAGACACCTCCCTGTGTGCACCCTCGAGTTGTGGAGATCTTGATGGTGTCTTTTTCTACTTTTGCCTCCATCGTTCTAGTTCTCAGCATTTCTCGCATACACTTTGAGGTAATGCTGTCGATATTTCTTCTTTGAAGAATCAATTTGACAGCATCGTACGAGGTTTTCTCAAAGGCTCTTTCAATGTCTAAGAAGGCGGGAATCCATCCACACCTGAGACCGGGAATAGCTGGAAACTGCCGATAGCCCATCTGATTCGGTTTGCTGTACAAATGAACGCGGCTCTCCCCCGACTTGGTCTCCGTGGTTGCATAAAGCCATCGGTCTCTTTGTATTTGCTACATCCCAGAAAATTGGTTTCTTTGTCTTCCGGATGGCTTCCATTCGGTCTCTTAAGAGTGCCTATCATTTCCATTCTATCCTTCGCTAGAGCATTGTGCAATCTAAGCTGCAACCGGGGTGGATTATATATTTTCACAGAAGGTCTTTGTTGTACGTGGTGAGCATCTCGGAATATTCTAGCCAATTTCCGTATTTCCGTTTAGCTTTATTGAAGTCTTTTGTACTTTTGCTCATAATGCAGATAAATTTTTGTTCTACCACTTTTCATCTTTATGCTCCTTCACGGCATTATATACAGTTAGGAAATCCAGACTTTTATTTACAATACTACTGAAAAATTGATCTTATAATCCAGCTCTTCTCAAACATTGTTTTTCACGTACCATTCATGTGCAATGTGGATCAAGGGTGTGCCACCAAACAAGAAAAAACGTTGCTGGTTGTACATATCCACCAAATTTATAGCGTAATAAGATATTCTGATAAACATCGCTAAGGAAAATGAAATGACGACGAAGTATCGGTAATGAGTCAACGAAGTTTCGGAGTGTCACGGAAGTGTCAGCGCCCGACACGTTTGATTGCCTGGGAAACACTGCGTTGCACTTCGACTACAACTCGTTTGATTAGGAAACACTTTGTTGCACTTCGACGACATTTCAAACGACACATTATTTTCACCAGAGATACAACAGATTGTCTTAGTAATAAAACAACGAGCAGAGGATTCCCCGTTTAATCCAAATGAACTTTCAATGGACCATCAAATGGACTTTCAAGAAAATTCGGCTAATGCTTATTGTATTTAAAAGCAAGTACATATCACTGCTGGTACGCGTAATAGAGTTTGAGAACCGTTGTTCTAATCCAGTATCCAGTTTATTTCCAGGGAAAACATTATCAGCAATTCGGAACTTATTACTCGTTGATTTTCAAGCTGTAAAATATGTTGATTCATGAGCCCCATAAAACAATGTGAATATAAAATTCGGCTCAAGATAATAGTAGTTGATGATACAAGTGTGTGAAAAGGGGCTTTTGTGCATGAATTGCAGTTTAATCGCAATGAGGGCACAAGCCTTAAAAAAAGCGGAAAGCACCTCCGTTGAGACACATGTGTATCATACATTATTGTTTCTACGAAGAATGTTAAAATACTGTATCAATACAGTGTAAAATACTGATCTACGAAGAAATAATTGTTTCATTAATAATTGAACCGATATAATGTAATTTTGACAGCAAAAATACTTCAAATCAATGACACAATTTGGTTAAGTTAGGTTAGAACGTTCAGCACCTCCGTTGCAAAGATCGCTAACTAGTAAAAACGCACAATGACATTATTTGGTCGTTGTAGATGTATTCTAGTTTAACCTAGATTTAATCTAAATTAGGTAATAGTTAGGTTAAGTTATATTAGAGCCAGATAAATCCTGACTGAGACTGAGAGGATACGTTAGAAAAAAAATTTCACTACGTCTTTTTTTGTTTAGTGACTCTAGTTGTTGCCATAGTAACAATAGAAAACGACAACAGAAATCGTATAATAGTGAAACTCCATTTGATTTACTTTGAACTTTTACGCACGATTTGGATAATTTTACACACGATTATAATAATGGCATCCTTCACATACAATAATAATGAAATAATAATAATGAAAAGTGCGAGTAGATAAAGATAGTTTCGCACCTAATCGCACACTAAAATTAACAAATTAATAAGTAGGTTATTGTATTAGAAGCATGCCATTATTATAAAAAACTTCGCAACTCATGCACAAAAGACCTTCTTCACACATGCACTTGTATCATAAACCACTTTTATTCAATTTTGCACTATAAATCATATTTAATTCCTTGGATACGGATCAATAAAACAGTGGTTTATTTACTGGTGCAATAAAAAATTTATTTCGCCTGTGAAATAAATGTATCCATGGGAACGCATCAAGATATCTCACTTACGGGCTCCGTAAACATAATAGTAAATGCTAACTTCGCTGATGATCTTTTTTGATCGCTTATCACACACTTTTCGATGTCGTACTAACGTACGAATCAACAATTTTATGGTTTACATATCAACAGCACAATCATGTGCATCACGACATACTTCCCATAAAAACAGCACATAAAACTGAACTTTTCTTGGAACTTGTTAAATGAAAAGCAAAATTCAATAAAAGTCTGTATTACACTCGCGGATACAATTAAGGTTTAGAATTTTATCCGCATGTTTAAGAAATAACTATTATCGTATGGAATCTCATCTTCACTGTCTTTCATGAATTTCCAAATGATTTTTTTTTATATAGTTTTATCCCTAACTTGGCATTAACAATTTTTTCCAGAGCATTAAGTTGTTATATGGTTTAGAGGTAGCCATCACGTTGTCATTTGGTACATATTTTTACTTACACCAACTGGAGAAATAATAAATAATCCTGGAGCCTGATGGAAATATATCACAAACCCGGATCAAACTCGGATCAAACTCGGGAGAGTGCAAGCCTAGATGTACTGTGTATCTATATGTACCGTGTGTTAAAAAGGTTTGGCAGACACTGAACTTAAATTCCTATTTCGGATCTTAGAAGCACGACCTGCGCGTGGCGTAAATTATTCAAATTAATGTTTCTTTCAATTTTATTTTGGACCGAGAGGTCGCGCTACCTCGCGATGAAGGGTTCTAATCTGTTCCAATATTACCTAACCTAACCTTTACCGGACCTAAACAGTCGGTATAACATGATGTTTTACGGATTTCAGTAAATCGATAAAACATGTGCTTTTTTAGTTCTAATGATAAACGGTTTATATGAGCATAAATCAAGCAACTACAGCGATGGATTTAAAAACGTATCGATCAGTCAATCGTGATTGACTGTTTGTGCACCCCTGGTATATAGACATACAATAACAGCATTAGTATATTTAGTCTTAAGATTTAGTTATCAATTAGTGGTTTATTCAAACAAAAGTATTAGAGTATCATTGAGTTTGAATAATTATTCGTTTAATTTTAATAAAATAAAAAAATACTCTAGTTGAAGTCAGTACAAATGTAATAATAATAATATAAGATGGCTAAATTTAGAAGTACTTTGTTTTAAATATACATTTTTTGGAGTTGGTGATTTTATGTTCTTCAAGTTGGCCATACTCAGAGCTGTCAGTTTTCGTGATTTTCTTGGCGAAGAAGTAGCAGATTAAATTATTATTTTTTAATAAATAATAATAAATTTTAAGTTTTTCCTATTTGTAAAAGAATCTTGTACATATTACTCATAGAGTGGTTATGATATAAACTGGTAAGTTTGCACAAAACCTATATGAAAAAAACACGACCCAAATGTCAGCATGATGTTAATAATTCCCCATCAAACAATAGTATTTATTTTATTCTTTGCGTTTCGCAATAATTTCAATTGCTTCATAAAGAAATTATCCAAGTTCTATTTGTTTTGTTTGTTCAGGGAGATGGAAAATGTCCATAAGGAAGTCTTTTTGATCATTTCCATAAACACCTAACCTTGTCAGAAATGACAACATTTATAAACACTTCCTTATTTTTTTTATATAAATTCAGTCTAAAAATATTGTTCCTTTTAACATGCCTTACATTCCTTTTTTTCTATATTTATCTTTGTGCTAAGATAATTTATGGTTTTAATCTTATTAATTTCTACAAACCATTTGACCTAAAAAACTTCGACAAATTCATTATTTAAGAATAAATTAATTTAATTTTATATATTTATGATATATTTACTGATGATTTTTAATGGAATCACGTTACCTCACTAAAACGAATATTCTTTTTATTAAACTCAAAAATCTATTAAAAATGAATTTCATAATAATCATATACAAATCTGTTTTTTCTAATCTATAGCATTTAAGCCGTTTATTTTGATAGTAGTGTAAGACTATTTTTTGCTATTTGATGCGATTTGTGACGACCAAATATAAATAGCAAACTTGATAGCAAATGTCCAGATATTTAAGATTTTGTGTTATATTAAATTCAAAAATATTGGAATGCTATAGAAGACCAATTTTAATTGTTTTGTTTTCTGTTTATTCCATTGGGCTAGTATTTGCATCCTGTTGTCTTTGGTACAGCACTGCTGAAGATGTTTTTCAGCTCATATCATATGATTGTTCATCTCCCTCATTGTCTCTTTCCAACTGGTGTTTCTTGATAGGTCATTCGGACTAGTTTGTTTTCTCCTATTTTCTGTATATTCTTTCACTGAGATGTGTCAACTTGTTCTTAAATTATAGTGTTGTAAAGTTCCCATAATTGGGTGTAAAAACAGGGAACCAATTTTTGAAATGCTATTTTACAGCATTTTTTATGCCCTTTTCTATGATATCCATGATAATATATGAAAAAAATCCCAAAACCTAATATAAAATTTTAATTTAATTTTTTTCAGAAAGTACATATTTTTAAATTTTCAAATTAATTTCATGAATACAATTCATATATTGTTGCACACCAGAAGACAAAATATAAATTTGGGCAATGGCTTCATTGTTATTATTTATATTGTTTATGTGTATTTAGGGTTTCTGGTCCGGATATATCCGAACCGCAAAAAAGCGGTTTTCGGTGCAAAAACCGAAACCGCATAACCGTCATAAAGAACCGCGGTTTTCGGATTTATCTAAAAATAAATGAAATATATTGATTTAGTGCTCTTTCAAACATCCCAAACTGTTGTTGCAAAAATGGTAACCATCGACAGTATATCTGTTCGAGCAATTTAAAAATCTGCATTTATTCGGAAAGCAATAGCTGGCCAGTTTCCCAAACAAATCTTGCCAAAATGTCCTTCATGTGTTATGAACTTAATTCAAAAGGAATACAAAGAAAGAAATGATTTTAAAGTTTCAAGAATTAAAAGCAAATGGACAACAAATTAGTATTACGCATCTAGCGTTCTAGTGGACTAGTTTGAGACGCCGAAGATGCTTAAACATTAATATCCATGGAGAAAACAATTTTTATTGCAATTTAGGCATTCTTTGATTTGAAGGAACTTGTTCTGCAAATAATATCATAATAATTATTAACCATACAATTCATCTCGCTGTTTGCTACACTTTTTACAAGAAACCATCTCAAGTAGAAAACAGCTGCAGCAGTGAAGTTGAAGATTTATTTCCTGAAGAATTGCACGAAGATATGGATAATAATTGTAATTTTTTTTCGTTTATCTCCGTAACAGCTCTTTTTGAATTAGCAATGGACATCAAGACAAGGTCTTCTATTGAACCAATATAAGAAAAATTTATTCTTCTAAAAGTCGTAATATCAAAGATTCTAACAGATTTAAATTGAGTGCATTTAATTGAAAATGTTAATTTTCAATTGTTATGTAACAACCTTAAGCCACTATTATTCTAACATATTTATGGCACAAGGTGTAATAGGATTTTTGGAAAATAAATTAATTGGTTCTGTTATAAGCAAAGCTTCAATATCATGGAAAAAAAAATATCATGGAAAGTTTGAAGACCCTTGAAAATCTAGAATTAACAGAATTGGCTAGATGCTTATTAGATCCTTTGAAAGTTCCAACAAAGACTGTTTTAATATTGGCCGAAAATCTTTTTGAACGGCTTTATGCAGACAACAATAAGGTTGAAGTCGAAGGTGAATGTGCAGCAAATTTAGAAAAATTACAGGAAGTGACCAATCCAAACTATTCCTTGCAAGACGAAGTTGAAAATGCTATTCAAGAAGTATTAAACAAAAATATTTACATGTAAACATATCGCTCTCCTAATTCTATGAAACAGGAGTTTGCTAAATATAAAAGAACTTTTGAAAGAACAAAAAGAATAAATATGTTGTTTCAAGCACTCTCTACAATTAAAGCTATATCCACCTACTCTGAAAGATCATTTTTCCTAAGCGCCAACTTTTGTACAAAACTAAGTACAAATTTTTGTACAAATCGTTTAAATATCAGACACTACTACTTAATTTTCAAAAACCGAAAACCGCGGTTTTGAGAAAGTGCGGATATTCACAAACCCTATGTGTATTGTTTCACCAATAAGTTAGGTTAGGTTTCAATATGGAAACTGATACATTGAGAATTCAGTCTTATAATACCTTAAAGAAAACAAATCACTTTGTCAGAGACAGAAACAAGTTGAGAAATGCCACAGCATGGATGCGTGAATTGAGTAATTCAATACAAGAAGACTATTTTGAATCAGAATGTTTCTTGAAAAATCGTTTTGATCACGCACTGTCTATCAAAGGAACGCGTTCATTCCCAAAAGTACTTAAAAAATGCTGGCAAAAAACTTTTCTACAAATTCAGAAGCTTGGGAAAAGCAGGTGTCAAGATCTCCTGATAAGCTTAAATTAGCAGACATATCAGGTTACATCACTCTTCTCTATGAAACAAACTGGTAGCTTGGATATGTTTTACAGAAGAATGTTGAACTTGATGAAGTAAAAATAACTTTTCTTCGTCCAGCTGGACCCTCTAGATCCTTCTCATATCTAAGAAATGATGATATTCAATGGGTCTCAGTAATGGATGTCCTGATGAAAGTGAATTCTCTAACTCCCACCGAAAGAACCTATATTCTACTTGAACATGATATGTGTCAAACAAATGAAGCCTTTTCAAACTTAAAATGATCAACCTGTTCATTTCAAGTCATTTATCATTTCAAGTCGATTATCATCATTTTAAGTTTGAGAAGGCTTCATTTGTCCTATTATTTAATGGTGTAACTTCTATTAATAGTAACTTTTGTTTATTTTCATTAATATGTCAATATAGCATTGTTGGATCATGAATGAAGAGTTAAATCAATTAAATGGAATTTCAGTCTTCAATTTACTTAACACTGAAGCCATCCATTGCCAAATTTATATTTTGACCTGTGATTTACAACAATACTAGTCATTGAATTAATTTGGCTAGTCATGGAATTAATTTAGCTAGTCATGGAATTAGTTTGGCAATTTTAAAATATGTACTTTCTGAAAAAAATTTAATTAAAATATCAAAATAGGTTTTAAGAATTTTTTTCTTAACTTAACCTATATAGTGTTGTAAATCATATTAAAGGGAATGAAAAATTGCTGTAAAATTTTACCAATTCTAGGTCTCTAGCTCAATTAGGAAAGACTCTACAGCAATTCAAAAAGTTGTTGTTCCCTGTTTTTGGGTCCATTTGCGAGAACTTTAAAGCTCTGTAATTCAAAAACAAGTTGACACATGTCAATAAAATTTCATATTTTTCAAAGTCTATTTGCTCCGTGCACAACCGCGCTTAGCGCCACCCGTGGTTAAAAAGACAACTGCGGGTGCAATAATAGTGTTTAAAAACAATAGGTAAAAACAAAAAATTATTTAATAAAACATACGATATTTGACAGCAAAAAAATTATAGGTTTTGTAATACGTCAATTCTGTAATAAGATACTATCGAGATAATAATTATAAATTAAATTCATAATGGATAAAATTATTAAAATTTTTTGAATGGTGTAAAGCTAAGTGAGGTTAAAGTTGTTGATGTTGAAGAGTTTAGAATTAAAAATCAAGGAACTACAATTAAATGTAAGCTTTTTCGGCAAACTAATATTACTGAAGCTCCATATAAAGTACAGTTGTAAGTAACTTGAGATTATATATTAAATAGCTAATGTCATAATATATTCAAAGTGCAAGATATATGTGTTTCTCAAGCATGCGGGAAATATAAACATATGTTTATGCACTGATTTATTTTACATCATGATTGATTGAAAATACATGTCAATATAATTACACATCAAGTTCTTAAAAGTGACACCTTTGGCACTAGTACTGTTGCGCTCGGAGCGAATACCAATAGTACACCTGGGCCAAATTTCAGGAAAAACTGAGATCGTAAGGTTTAGACCCTGTGTTGAGTTGATGTGGACCCAGTTATCTGTATGTCTTTTAAGGTTATGTCTATAATTGATTTTAATACCTTCATTTCTACGGTTCACATTTTCTGTTTGGTCGTTTTTGTTTTGGCTTATATCTCATTGACATACCTTAATATCGGACATATCATAACTTGATATATTCTTGTTTTACTGTCAAGATTAATGTGCTTGTTACTCCATACCAATTTTTTTTAGTGCTCCCACTACTTGGGCTGCTTTTGTAGACTGTAGTTATGTTTTGGTTTTCAAATATATTTCCACTTTCCAAATACTTTATCTGCTCACACATAACTTCTTCCACTTCCAATTTACCAACAAGGTATTAGTTCTTCCGCTTTTACCATAGTTTTTACCCTTGGAGATTTTCAAGTTATGGTTCTTTGACATTATAATAAATTGGTGTACTAATCTTTCTAAATTGTCTTTGTTGGCAATCAGTACAGCATCACTCACATAACACACTTCATATTCTTATTTCTCATTATTCTCTTTATTTATTTAACAGGTTGTGTTTTACAAAAAAAAAAATTAAATTATTTAGCTGAAGAATTTTTCTGTGCATGAACCATTTCGAAAACCTATAATCAATATTTTGTTGCAAGATTTTAATGGATGCTTATAATGTGAGTCCCAAAACTCTTGGAATCCACTCCTGCCATTAATTTGAGGAGGCATGTCATTTCTTAATTCACAGACATAAAATTCTATATGTGAATTATAAAATTAACAAAGAATCAAACATTACAACAGATGTTGAATATGTTGTCTATTTTCACATATACACAAATTAATACACTGTTTTATGTTTTCTATCACATTTTGTAACAATAATTGATTCTATTGTATGCAATGGATGACTGAATACTGATTTTTTTTAAATATGGGAAAAGAAAAAAGTTCAAAGGAGTTGGATCATAAGAACATGGTGGAAATTGTCTTTGTTTATTAGCCTATTGTCGAAGAATTCATAATGAAAAAGCACAATCAAAATCAATATTAACAAAGTGACGTGAAAGTGACAGAATTTTCATTAAGAAATTGAAATTAAATAAAATGTTTTAGAATGAGTCGTACATTCTATGGTGATACCAGAGACTGATGAGAGTTCTTATGACGATTCCACACCACCGGAGATAATTGAAAAAGCAAATTCTTCGTTTTGTATTCTATTTTTTTTTGTGGCCACTGGACCCCAAACTTGTAAGATACGTCCCGTCATATTAGTAATAAAAAATATCAGTAATTCGTGCGGTATTGTCAATTACCCTCTCGAGCGAATGAGCGGACACTTCTTTCGTGCGCCCAATTTCGCTCTCGTGGGCAATTCACAACTTGCCGCACTAGTTGCACAATATACTATTTCGCAATAAATGTTTTCAGCTCTTGTAGACATTTTCAAATCAAATAAATTAAGTAAGATTGATAGAAATTTATGTTAACAACTACTGACAGCTACTTAAATATGATATTTGATAATTTGTTTAATTTTATTTGCCACTCTAAATTCATGGCAGGAGTGGATTCCAAGAGATTTGGGACTCACGTTGTAAAATATCGATACACTATTCCTTGCACAGGTTGTTATAATTATTTTAAATCATTGTTATGAAGGATAAATTTTCATGACAATGAGATGTGAGAATTCACACATGTTCAGGTCCTTATAGCCAATATAAATATGGTTTCTGCTTATGATCTCTTTCTTAATTCTAGGCGGCAGTAATTTAACATTTCTCTTTCTTTTTCTGAATCTTTCATATTTCTTTTGTAATACTGAAAAAAAAAATGAATTGATTTAAAACAAAAATTCTAATAATAATCACAATATTATTTCTAAATGTATCATTTGCGTCGCTTTGTACTTCTTTTCTATTATTTTTTTTTTAATATTATAATAAAGGTTTTATTGTTTTGTCATAAGACTCTTGCCACACAATTATGCTGTAAGTTGCAGTTGATCAGAACAGAGCATGTAGATCTTCAACTGTTGTGTAGTACTGAGAATATAACTTTATAAATTATGAAATTCAGGTATCGTAAGTTTTTTTGTTATTGTACTTATATGGTAATTCCATTTCAAATTGCAATCTATGTATATGCCCAATTGAAATGATACAGTTGACCCAATAATTGAAACAAACCGATCACTTAGCTAGCGCACATTCGCTAATTGGGCCTCATTTTTAATTTTATCGATAACCAAAACTGCGTATGAGAACGATAGAAGAACGATATGTATGGCCAGGAATCAAGGAATCATGTCTCGCATACCAACCAAGATCAATCGACACGTGAACTCACCTTTGGGAATATTTCGGCTGCCACGAGCAAGATTTATGTACTTGCATATCGATTTTATCTAGCCACTACCAATTTGCAATGGAAATAGCGTTTGTCTCACTGTCATCGATAGATTTACTAGATGGCCTGAATTGAATCCCATTTCAAATTGCAATCTATGTATATGCCCAATTGAAATGATACAGTTGACCCAATAATTGAAACAAACCGATCACTTAGCTAGTCGCACATTCGCTAATTGGGCCTCATTTTTAATTTTCTCGATAACCAAAACTGCGTATGAGTTGAGGAAAATTCACGAGAAATACTGTACTGTACTATATATAGGGATATTATAAATCTATCTCTCTCTCTCTCTCTTTCTCTCTCTCTCCCTCCCCCCCCTCTCTCTCTCTCTCCATATATATATATATATATATATATATATATATATATATATATATATATATATATATATATATATATATATATCCCTCCACCCACTTGGTCAGCAAAAGTAAGAAAAACCTGAACCACCTAATCCTAAAAGAGGTGTTAGGAACGACATATCGAAAATTAGAATAAGAACAAAACTAGGAAATGAGAGGGTGTCAAGAATGAAGTATTTAGAAGTCATTCTGGATGAACTGCAATTCAAGGAACACTTCACATAAAGTTAAAATAAAAAAAAAAGAGATTTCTTAGTAGAATAGGGAACCACATATTATCATACATGCGATGCCTGCTATATATAACAATTATGGCACCACACTTCGATTATTGCTACTCAATAATGATTAAAAACTGAGTTAGAAAAACTACAGAAAGTACAAAATCGAACCATGTGAACAATATTACATGTGCACAATATTATAAATGTACAGAGATTAGGGATATGTTGTAGTCACTGAATTTCATGTCAATAAGAGAAAGGTTGGAATTTAATACAAGTGCTTTGATGTATCAGATGGCGAACCAGAATGCCAGACGAACTGAGCTATAGAATATAATTTATAGGGAATAACAGAGGCATAGGAACTAGACAAGCACAAAACATAGGAACACGTGCAAGAAAAACAAGTCCACAAAAAAAGTCCATCTATGCACGGTCAGAAACATACGAGGTCTATTAAGGAGTAAGGAAAATAACAGATCTTAATTTTTTTTAACTTTATTATTAATTTACAAATTTTTGGATTAGGGAGGCGATGAAGTCATGCCCTACAGCAGCAACATAACTGCTTCTGGATCTGAATCCATTATGGTGCGTAATTATAATAAACTATATATATATATATATATATATATATATATATATATATATATATATATATATATATATATATATATATATATATATATATATATATATATATATATCTGGCGATACACTGACAGCTTTTCAAGCTTGCCCTCGTCACTGATGGCTCTGACTCGGCAATGGTAGCAGCGGTACAGCAGCGCGAGGACAATGAATGGAGACCTTTAGAATTCTTTTCCCGACTTACACCAGCCCAGAAAATGTATTCACCATACAACGGAGAGCTCTTAGCTATATATGAAGCCGTGATGTATTTTCGTCATTTGTATATATATATATATATATATATATATATATATATATATATATATATATATATATATATATATATAGAATTTGTCATTGATTTCACGAAGCTCGCTCAATTACAAACATCTGACGCAGAATTAGAATAACTGCTGAACAGAAATATAGACAAGGAAACATCACATCGTCTGAAGAAAGTTAGGATTCTTGGAACCCGCTCAGAACTCTACTGTGGCAAGACGCAACATTACGTCTTCCGTACGAAGGCAAATATTCCAGAATCTGCATGGAATTAGTCACCATGTAGCCAATGCAACCGTCAAGTTAACAACAGAACGATATGTATGGCTAGGAATCAAGGAATCATGTCTCGCATACCAACTAAGAACAACCGACACGTGAACTCACCTTTGGGAACATTTCGGCTGCCACGAGCAGGATTTATGTACTTGCATATCGATTTGATCTAGCCACTACCAATTTGCAATGGAAATCGCGTTTGTCTCACTGTCATCGATAGATTTACTAGATGGCCTGAGGTGATGCCCATACGCATCGCAACCGCTGAAACCGTAGCTACAGCCCTGTTGACTGTTTGGATATCAACATTCGGTCCCACCACTATAGTACCAGATCGCGGTCGTCAATTTGAATCTTCTTTGTTCAAATACATCTAACGGAGCCATATAGATTTCACAGACAATTGAAGACGGCGCTCACCTATAACCGCAACGTAAGTTGGAAGCCTTATCTTTTGTCCTACTCGGGATAAGTAGCGCCTTTAAAGAGGATTTGAAAGCCACCCCAGCTGAACTTGTATATGGTGAACCACTCCGCTTGCCAAGTGAATTCTTCGACTCAAATTCAAGAGGAACAAGAGACATTACAGATTACACAGCGCACATTCATACATTTGCTAATACATTGAAACCAATACCTGAATCAAGACGCAGCCGCCATTCCATCTTCGTTTACAAAGATCTTACGACTGCTAGTCAAACATGTCATACTAAGAGAAGGTGCACTAAGAGGTTCCTTTCAACCAACATACACCGGCCCACATCCCGTTGTAGACAGAAATGATATATGGGTTTCAAATGATATATACAGATAAAAGGCAGACAAAAGGAGAATCTGTTACTGTTACCGCCTGAAACACGCGTATATCCTACAGGAGAAAATATCTATCCACTTTCTATTTATCGCCCTGGACGGTCTCTGGAGGGGGGTGATGTAGCGACTGCAGGTTGTGACGGGATTTTGTGAACGTCGTTTACTGCCCCGGCAAACGGACGAAATTAAAATAACACCAAACAGGACATCCTTTTCCGGTCTTAGTGCGTGTTTTTTGTTAATTTGTCATCCATAAATTGGTTCCTCGATTTGAATTTCTTTAACGCCATTTAATCATTAAAGCACCAATAAAAAATTGCTGAACTCATTGCAGACGTGTATAAAGCATGAATCATAACTATTACCGAAAAATTTGACAATGTTTTTTTTACATGGCAGAAGTGTATAGAATTATCATGCTTCAAAGAACAAAGAAAGCAAAGTTTACAAACGTCCTCACATTGAAGTGAACATTGTTCTGAACCCGCAAATTGCACGTCAGGAACTTGATCATTCATAGTTACTTATTTGTTAATTGTCATAAGTGTTAATTTTCAAATGTTTTCTATTTTATGTTATAATTTTGTTGTGAAAGTACACATTATTTATGTCTTGCAAATTTTTATTTTCGAACAAATTAAATTCCTAAATCAGACACTTATTTTGGAATGGAGGGAGTAAAAGTAATATAAGCGAAACTAGATTACTATTTCGGAAGAATATTTTGACTTTATTTTCTTAAAAAATAATATTAATTGGTATTTTACTAATCCTATATTTGAACAGTTATGAAAACGCGTACTTACGAAAATGTAAATTTATTAAAGCGATTTAAACCATAAAACATATAGATATACGTTTTTTAAATACTTTTTCCACAATATACAAATTTCCATAATAGAATACCAGGTGCTTATAAAAATATTGCTTAAAAATTGAATATAGATTTTTTTTATGACAATACTGGGTGTAAAAAAATGTAATAGTTTCCTTCCTATTCAGGGAGTGCAAATTTATTAGTAGGTACACTTATTTCACGAGATAAAGTTAAATTAAAAGTCTATGAGAAGAATCCTTTAATTTACTAGGGACTTGGGAATGGTTATAAACTTTATCTATAAAGGGTTAACACGATTTCCTAGTTTCTTTATTTAAGCTTTTATGGAAGATGTTTTATACTCATGCCAAAAAGGGTTCTGGAACCTATAAAGGAATGACTAGATCTCTTATTTGCTAGGTTTCCCTCTGTACCAGCATGTTTAAATCACATTATGTATTTTATTAATTTTGGCTTTTGTGCTATAGTTTTAAACTTTTACCTGATTATTATACATTTCTTTGTTCTAGTAAATATAAAAACAAATTGGATAATCCATTATTATGTCAGGAAGGTCCTCTGCAATGAGTGGAGGTAACGCAACAGGCCTGAAACAAACAGATTTGGAACAGATTTGGGGAGAGCTGAATAATGGCATTGAGCATATGTATAATTTCCAAGGAATCTCCAAGGCCCATTACATACAACTCTACACCCATGTGCATGATTACTGCACCTCAGTCCATAAAGGTAGTGATCGAAATTCTGTCAGCATTAATACTAAAAGTAAAAAAAATCAAGCACCTGGTGGTGCACAATTAGTTGGACTTGAATTGTACAAGAAACTAAAGGAGTTTCTGCGGAGCTATGTTGCTTCTAAATTACAGGTAATTATAGATTGATTTTTATTTCTGTTTCTGAACTTATAAATTGTATTAGAAAACAGTGCATTCCATCCAGTGAATTTATTTCGTTTAATATGTCTTACATAAGGGGTTCTCAAACTTTTTGGTTGCGTGCGGGCGTATTCGAGATAGCAAAAAATAGCGTGGGCGCAAACAGATTAAAAAAAAATGATGTAAAGAAATATTCTAGTCCTACTATCACTTACATTTTGTAACATTACTATAACAGATTATATATTTTTTATAAAAGTCGAATTATTGCGATCTTTGTCATTGCATTTCATTTGCTGATTTCTCACAGTTGGGAGTGTAAGGTGAACATCATCAAGGTTGGCAATAGTAAGTTGAAATTTGGTTTTATAATATGTATGGTGGGAAATAAAAATGTTCACAAAACCAAACAGGATTTGATCTTGATGCTCCTTTTTACAAAAGATTATTCTTTTTATGGTCAAATAAATTCCAAAAGTTTTCATTCACATCGTTTCATTTTAATGTCATTTTGAAAATCTCAAATCTATTCTTCAGTTTCTTGAAGAAATTTTGCTACTTGTGCATTGAAAGGATTTACAAATCTGTAGTCATGTGTTTGATAATAGTAAGTTGATATATAATGTTAGGTGGTTATAAATTGGTATGATGAGGAGTCATCACTTCATTCGGCTTTACTGCTTCACATGGCTGTGTAGTTTTTTACATACTATTTCGTCTTTTGGTACTTTTCTGGGAGGCTTCTCCAGTTTAACTCTACTTATTCCATCTTTGCTTAACCATACTTTCGGCGATCTGGCCGATCCCTCCACGACATGGTGCAATGGAGTCAGGTACAGCATCAGTTTTTTTGCCTGCCAGTCGCTAAATCTTCTCAAGCTCTCTCTTCATAGAGAAAAGCTTGGTTCAGTTTCCCCACACAACCGCTCCGTAAGTGATTGAAGGACTCACTATTATGGTGTACATGCATCTTAGGATTGTGGGATTGCAACCCCACGTTTTTACCGCAAGATTTTTGTCAGCGTATAATCCGCATCGAACGGAGGTCAGCGACATAATTTTGAAGTTGCAATTTAAGCTGTAAACTTGTTATAAAACTTTTAACTTATTTCGTTTCTAAAGCTAAAACCTAGAAATTAATTACAATTTAGATTCTGGCACTTGTATGGGTTTTTATAAAATTCCGTTCTCTTAATATATGGCTAACAGCAACAAATTAAAAAAACAAAACCCCTTATTTTGTTTATTAATATTTTGTAGGCCGGTATAAATCGAATGGATGAGGATGTTTTAAAATTTTACACGAAACAATGGGAAGAATACAGATTTAGTAGCAGAGCGATTAGCGGGATGTGTTCATATCTGAATAGGCATTGGGTGAAACGTGAATGTGAGGAAGGTCGGAAAGGCATCTATGAAATTTATCAATTGGCTTTGGTAACATGGAGGGATCATCTATTCAAGCAATTAAATAAACAGGTAAATAACAACCACTTACTAGTTAATATAAAATATGTACAATGTTTCTTTTAAGGTCACCAATGCTGTTCTGAAGCTCATAGAAAGGGAACGTAATGGAGAAACAATAAATTCCAGTCTAGTCTTTGGTGTAATAAATTGTTATGTAGAGCTTGGCCTAAATGAGGAAGAGCCAGGACTGAAAGGACCAAATCTCAGTATTTACAAGGAGAGCTTTGAAAATGTTTTCATTGAGGACACAGAACGGTTCTATACCAGGGAGAGCACACAATTTCTTTCCCAAAACAATATTACAGAATATATGAAAAAGGTAAAACTATTGAAATTTACTTTAAATTATGTGCAATTTTTTGACTTCTTCATAGAAGAATGAGAAAGAAAGTGAACCAATACTTGATAAATAAGAACAATTAAAAGGTTTGTTAAAATAGATAATATGTACTAGATAGGTGGTCAGACTTTTTAGAGGAAGAGCTCTAGTTACCCGCCTAGAAATATTGGGAGCTGCGCCTAAAGTTTTTAGCATAAAAATAAACGAGTATTTTTCTGAACAAGTTCATCATGACAATCTTGCATATCTATTATAGTTATTTTATTTCTTTCTTTGTTAGTTTGTATACAGTATAATCTTGATAATCCGGCACATATGGGACCAGACAACCGCTGGATTACATAAAAATTCCGGATTTTCAGGATTAAAACAAAACAATAAGAATTTTACATATTTTATGTACAGTTGTTTTGCAGAAAGAATAAAATTAAAATATGTATCTATATAGGTAAACGTGTACATACAAAAAATATCTACAAACTTCAAACAGATAGTAAGATAATTGTAGAGTGGAGCTAGCTTGGTCAGAATCTTCAATCAAGTTTTCAGAGTTAAAAGCAGGGTGCGTTGGCCAGACCTTTTTCAAAAAACACTGGATGGTGTTGTTTTTGACTATAATTCTTCTGTGCGCTAGGTTTATATCCGGCGTGGGGCGTAAAGAAAAGACACGTGTTTCCCCACAGCCCCGGATTACTGAACGTGCTGGATTATCAATATTATACTGTATATTATAAATGTTTCAGAATGAACTAAATAGCTTCTATATATTGTTTTAGCGTTTGGCAAAGAACCATAATAGTATGATTCTAAAAACTCGACCATAATTATTTAAAAAAAATCTTTTTGACTTGATAAGGATTATTTTCAACTAATTTTGATGTTCATAACTTTGGCCTATGTGCCTGGATCATTGAAATAGTTGGTCGCAGGGCGCCGCGTGCCTGTACATATCCAAGATTCTTAATGTCGAAATTCTTACAGTCGATACGATCATTGAACGGCATAGAACGATTGTTTAATAAAATCGAAATCGCTCCCTAATATTCTTTTCAAGACCTTCATTTTAACTCGTAGAAACGACACTATTTTGATATATTTTGATTACTATTTTTATATTCAAGTTAATCGCCTTTCAATACTCATAATAGAGCAAGTCAGTCTTATTCAAATAAAAGTACAACTATACAACCATACAACCTTATTTTTTATCTACAACCTAACTATACAACTTTATTTTTTTTTTCCTAGGTGGAGCAAAGATTAGCTGAAGAACAGAAACGCGTCCAAATCAATCTTCACGAATCAACAAGTGAGCGTTTGGCAAAAACATGTGAACGTGTTCTTATCCAAAAACATATGGAACTTTTCCATGCCGAGTTCCAACAATTATTGGATGCAGAAAAAGACGTTGATCTGGGTCGCATGTATCAACTAGTGGCTCGTATCCAAGATGGTCTAGGTGAACTTCGTACTCTGCTTGAACAACACATTGCAAACCAAGGCTTAGCAGCAATAGAAAAATGCAGTGAAGCTGCTTACAATGACCCCAAAATTTATGTTACTACTATATTGGAAGTGCATAAAAAGTACAACGCTCTCGTCTTGGTTGCTTTCCACAATGACAGTGGTTTTGTCGCAGCATTAGACAAAGCGTGCGGTCGTTTCATAAATGCTAATGCTGTCACAAGGATAGCCAATAGTAGTAGTCGCTCGCCTGAATTGCTTGCCAAGTATTGTGATATACTGCTCAAGAAATCTAGTAAGAATCCCGAAGAAGCTGAACTAGAAGATACTTTAAACCAAGTAGTAAGTATTATTTAAAATACTATTAACAAATTAAAATATCAATTAACTTTTGCAAAATATTGGGTAATTTATTTATCATAATTCTAATTTCAGATGGTGGTTTTCAAGTATATCGAGGATAAAGACGTGTTCCAAAAGTTTTATAGTAAAATGTTGGCTAAACGGTTGGTTCAACATATGTCGGCTAGTGATGATGCTGAAGCTTCTATGATTTCAAAACTAAAGCAGGCATGCGGTTTTGAATACACATCTAAATTGCAGAGAATGTTCCAGGTTAGTAATTTGAAAGAAATGTCTAAAAAATAATAGAAACAAAGTACAAAATATTAGACTGGAATAATTAGGAACTACAACATTCTTCTTCCTTTGGCTCTACAACCCTTTATGGGTTTTGGCCTCCTTTACTATTTTATGCCATTCTCCACGATCTTCTGCTGCTCTTTTCCAATTCCTTACTCCTAGTGCTTTTATGTCTTCTTCCACGCTTTCCTTCCATCTTTTACGTGGTCTTCCTCTTGGTCGGCTATTGGTGGGTTTCCATTCCATGATAAGCTTGGTGTTACGACCTTTTTCCATTCTTTGCACATGGCCTATCCATCTCAGTCTCTGTGCCTTTACATGTTTTACTATGTTGTTGTTTCCAATTAGAGACTCTAGTTCGTGATTCATTCTTATCCTGTATGTTCCGTCCTGTTCCCTTATCGGACCATATACTTTTCTTAATATTTTTCTTTCAAATGTCTTTAGTTCTTCCTCACTTTTCTTAAGGAGGGTCCATGTTTCACAGCCATAAGTAACTACCGGTCGTATTAGGCACTTATATATAGTTATCTTGCATTTGTGACTTAGTAGTTTGCTGGTAAGTAGTTTTCTGTTCGCATAGTAGGTTCTATTTCCTTTTAATATTCGTATCTTTATTTCTTCACTCTCGTCGTTGGTTTGATTTAGTTGAGATCCCAAATACGTGAAATTTTTAACTTTTTCAAAGCTGTGGTCGCCTACTATGTATCTATCTTCATTTTGTGGTGCAGTTCTGGACATCATCATATATTTTGTTTTTTTTTGATTGACTGTCAGTCCTACTTTCCTTGCCTCTTTTTCGAAGTCCTTAAATGTGTCATTTACTGTATTTGCCGTGCGCCCCGTGATTACTATGTCATCTGCATAGGCTCCGATTTGTCTACTTTTTGATGTTAAGTTTCCCGTTATCTTTAGTTTTTCTATAGCCGCATGTAATGTTAGGTTGAAAAGTAGAGCGGATAGCGCATCACCTTGTCTGACTCCAGACGTAATGGCGAATTTTTCGGTTTTATCGTTTTGTATTACTACTGCCGCTGACGTTCTTTCTAATGTTAGTTTAATTAGATTGACAATCTTTTTTGGTATGCCCATATGTATTAAGTTCAGGTATAACTTATTTCTATTGACTGAATCGAATGCTTGTTGAAAATCAATGAAAAGGCAGTGTATGTCAAAATTGTGTTCGTATCCCTTTTCTAGCAGCAGTCGCATTTGGTGTATTTGATCTGTTGTTGATCGGTTAGGTCGAAATCCACATTGATAGTCATCTAGTATATCTTCTGCATATACGTTCAACCTTTTGTGAATGAGGCATGAAATGATTTTATATGTTACATTTAATAATGTAATTCCTCTGTAATTTTTACAATCTCTTTTGCTTCCTTTCTTGTGAATAGGATGTATAAGGCCTAAATTCCACTCTTCTGGCATTGTTTCTTCCTCCCAGATTCGTTTGGTTAAATGGTGGATACGGGCCCACAGTTCTGGGCCTCCTGCCTTTAGTAGCTCTGCTGTAATGTTATCGCTACCAGGCACCTTGTTATTCTTAAAGGCAATTATGATCTCAGTTGTTTCTTCCAGTGTCGGTGTTTCAACTTTTGGTTCAGCTGTTTTGTACTGAGTTAGTTCTTCTTCTGAGTTTGTTTCATTTTTATTATTAAGCAGGTCGCAGAAATATTCCTGCCATTGTTTCAGGACGTCTGATTTCTCTGTTAGGATCGTTCCATTTTTGTCGTCGCACAACATTTCTTTCGCTTTGTACTCTGAAGAATGTAGTTTTATTTCTCGGTAGAACTTTTTGTAATTTTTTCTGTTATTGCTCTCGTCTATTTCTTCTATTTCCTTGTTATAGTATTCTCTTTTCTTTCTTCGACACGTTCGGTATGCTTCTGTTCTTTTCCTTTCATAGTCTTTCCTTTGGCTTCTCGATTCACGCTGTAGGCACTTGTTTCTTGCTTCATCTTTTATGCCTATCTTCTTCCTGCACTCCTCGTCAAACCATTCTTCGTTTCGTATTTTTTGCTTTTCTCCTATCTTTTCAGCTCCTTTTAGAATACTATCTCTGATGTGTCTCCATTCATTCTCCACATCGTCTTCGCTTGGGTTTTTACGTAGGTGTTCCAGTATTGTTTCTTGATATTCTCTTTTTCCCTTTTCACTTTTCAGTTTTTCCACATTCCACTTCTTTGGTTTATCTCCTCCGCGTTTTTGTATGTTGCTTATTCTCTGTCTTACAGTTGCTATTACCAAGAAGTGGTCGGAATCGCAGTTAATTCCTCTGAACGAGCGTACATCTCTTATAGTTGATGTCCATCTTCTTGATACTGCGACATGATCGATTTGGTTACATTTTCTCGTGCCCGGAATTTTCCATGTTCCTTTATGTATGCTCTTGTGCGGAAAGAGTGTACTACTTAATATCAAATTTTGCATTTCTGCTAGGTGGCATAATCTCTCTCCGTTTGGGCTTGTTTCTGCATGCAAGCTGTGTCGTCCAGCAAAACTCCTGTACCTCTGTTCTTGTCCTATCTTTGCATTAAAATCTCCCATCAATATCAAGATGTCGTGATTGGGTACTTTGTCGCATTCTTGTTGGATCCTGTCATAGAATTGGTCGATTATCATTTCGTCTGTTTCATCCGTTGGAGCGTATGCGTTTAGAATGGTTATATTTGTAAATTTTCCTTTTAAGCGGATCTTGCACATTCGTTCGTTGATTGGTTCGAAGTGCATAAGCGTACTTCTCGCTTTCTTGTTTAGTATGAATCCAGTTCCATATGATCCTTGTTTTTCACTCCCGCTATAGTATAGTGAGTATTCTCTTTTTCGTACTTCGCCCTGTCCTTTCCATCTGATTTCTTGCAGGGCTGTTACATCTATATTTTGCTTTATAAGTTTTTCGTCAATCTCCTGCATTTTTCCAGGTCTTAGCATGGTTCGTACATTCCATGTGCTTATTTTCATTTCCAATCTCTTGTCCTTTTTTCGTTGCGTCGTTCGTTGTCGTGGTTCCAGTCCGGTTTTATTTCGTGGAGTTTTCGTAACAAGTTTGTTTTTCCGGTGACGGGGAGTTAACCCGTCGCCCAACCCCCATTTCGGAGGGCCATTTCGCCTGCTCTCGTTTGCCCTCATTTCCGCCCTTGTCCATACGGGTTTTCACCGCATCTCAAAGGGTGTCCATGAGGTTACCAGGGATCACCAAGCGTGGAGGTGAGAGTCAGACTTGGGTAGGAGTGGCTATGCAACTAGTTCATTCCCAATGACTGTTGTGCGGTACGCATGCACTACCCCCTTTGATACCCCACAGCTACAACATTAAACAAAGTATATTACGTGACAAGAGTTGTAAGAAGCATATTACGTACGAGCGGAACAGTTACGCACGACTCGCGTAGCGGGAAGTGCGTAAATCCGCGAGGACGTACTTGATTTACAACTCGAGTCATGTACTATACTTTATCTACGACCACACTAATTTGTTTAAAGACAAACAGTTTTTTCATATAGAACTGTTACTCGACTTTATTTAACTTGATAGAAATGATAATAAATACATTCATAATGGTTACATACCTTTTTATTTAGTACTTATTTGTAGTTTTCGTAAGATTTAACGTGAAAAAACGAAATAAATTATGTGACGTTTGATGATTGAAAATCACGCAGCACTATATTTAAAAATAGCATCAGCGTGCAGCTTTTCACCAATGAATGAATCGTAAACCAAACGCTCATGGGTGATATTGAATTATTACATAACATAATCGCGGAGTGTTACATTATGATGTATCAAACTCCTCAAACTATTTCAAGAGATAACAAAAATAACTAGCTTGGGTATTTCCTGCATCTCAGAAGTGATTGCACACGTTGTCACATTGTTGAAATACCTGGGAAAGGAAGAGACAGCAGATAGAACACCATATTTGCTGAGAATGAAGCCAAATTTGCTGAGCTAGGAACATGGTTCAACTTTGATGAAAATGACAAATACCTGGTTGCCACTTTTCCTGACCCTCATTTTAAAAGCAGTTTCCTGGGATTGTTTAATGACTCGTTATGTTAAACAGTTATGTATAAAGAAACATCTCGCTTTTGTTCTAATAATCTCTCCATTAAATAGTATGTAGAATTCAAACATATGCTTACATCTTGCACTAATTGGTGGTTTGACAAGTCAAGTTCTTGGCCAATGGATTTGAGCTTTTCTTCTGCTATGCCTGAAAGTGATTAAAATGTGTAACAATTCGTCTTGCAGCAGCTACCACCTGTGTTATTTCCGTTTGAGATTTTAGCAATTCCTTGATAGCTCGTTGTAGTGAATGGATAAAACACCTGGCAGAATCATATTCTGCGTCTCGTACACCCTTTATCATCATCCTGGCTCCACTGTCGCGGACAAGTAAATGAATCTTGCTATGAGAAATAATCCATTTTTTTGCAATATCATTCAGTTCTTTTCCAATATTGGTACCAGTATGTGAACCAACAAACGGCTTCATTACTAGAACGCCATGTTCAAGAATAAAATTAGAAGATATCCAATGTGCAGTGAAACTCAAAAAACTTTGACTATTGTCCTGACATGTCCACATATCAGATTTTATTAATATTGCTGTTACTTGCGAAATACAAGCTTCAATGTTAGAGTAGATTCTATTATATATATATATATATATATATATATATATATATATATATATATATATATATATATGAATATATATAGATATATACATATACATATACAATTTGAGACAAAATAAAATTAGTTTCGGAATAGATAGAAAAATCTTCGTGGCAAAAATTAAAATTTTGCCCACGTGCATTTTAATAAATACGTGTTTTTTGAATAATTTTTTTTTTATATACTTAATTTATATTTTTTAGTGTACATGTTTCAATCAATTTTAATTACCACTTCAACCAATATCTGTTGTAATATGTAAAATATTGTGTCATGATTAGATAATTTAGTATCTCATGTTTATACCCAATATATAAATATCCTATTAAGATTGATGTAAGAAAGGAGATGCAAGATTTGTATGACATTGTTTTCCAAAAAAAACACTATCAGTGGTCCTTACCTTTTAGAGAGCCTACCTAGAGAATTATGTCAAATAATGTTATATTTTGTCATTGGACTTTGATAGTGGATCAAAGCTTATTGTTCTTTTTTCGTATTGATCTAAGTCTTTCCATTTCTGCTAACGCTTTGTTAATTACAAGGCTTTTTTCCTATTTTTTGATTCTCCCCCAAGGTGGATGGGGGCTTTCTTTCAGCCTTACAAACACTGCGGCCTAGTGGCCTATTGCATTTTTCCACATTTTCGATAATTCATCTATTGGATGGTTGTTCTTATTCAGAGTGTGTATGAGAAGTATGACAGTTGCTTTTTCCCTTTGCAATGATGGTTCAAAATAGTCTTTGCCCCATTTATCATTTCCAATGAAAGTTTTTGGTAGATTATTTTCCCCCCTAGTCACCAGCCCTCATCTTTGCTATGGTATCATTAATGCCCCTTATCATAGATTTGGTACCAGTACAAGGTGGTTGAACATTGCTACCTCCCTTTTACATTGTCTATGAAATGGTCCCAAAAATTACATAATCCCCTATTATTGTTAGGTTTGATATGTTTGTGTCGTCCGTCCAAGTTTGTCTCTCTGTAAAGTTGGTACGTTGATAGTCAGATGGTAGTCTTTTATTTTATTATGTAGGAAATAAATGCGGTCGGACATCGCTCGGATTGAACTCGGGCGATGTCCATGTCTTTCCAGTTAAATTTGTGCAATCTATGTCTAGTTTTTAAAGGCGGTAAAGAAATGATCTTTATAGACTGAATGCAACGTACCCCTGTCCACTTGCAAATGGATCTGAGCCTAGGTCAATCACTGCATAATCTAGTGTACTATCTTGCATCTTATGTATAAGTAGAAGCGCACGATAGTACTCAAACATCAAAAACATTAACGTGAGATCTCTTTGACATCATATCTATATACAAAGTAAATTGGTCTATATTAGATGGTAAAAAGTTGATATAAATAAAAATCCTTACTTAAAGTAAAATTAAGTACCTAGAGTATTAAAATATTGTATTGTCATTTGAAGCAATAGTGTATACAAAATTTTAGCAAAATTGGACTATGGGAAGTGGTTCAAAATCCAATTACAATATTTAACGCATATGACACGCAAGATATATAAACTTAAAAAATAAAAAATGGACATCTATACCTCATTATAATAATCAACTCTTTTTCATAAATGGCTCATTTATTATAAATAACAGAAGTCTATTGTCCACAAACTCTTTGTGTCTTTTATTATTATTATTATGAGCAGATGAACAAAAAATCAGAATATGTGAAATATCTTTTAATTGGAATATCTTTTACAAGAATATGTGGAAAAATCTTACTTTCAATTTACTTATGAAATTATATTGAAAATATTATTATTAAAAGTATCAATGATTATTATTTTTTTATTAGAATTTTGTAATAAAAATATTTTTTTTTTCACAGGATATTGGTGTATCTAAAGATCTGAATGAACAGTTCCGAACCCATCTTAAGAACTCTAATGAACCCCTAGATATAGATTTCAGTATTCAAGTTCTCTCATCTGGATCATGGCCTTTCCAACAATCATTCTCATTTGGTCTGCCTACCGAGGTAAAAATTGAAACATTTTCCAAAGATATCCACTGACTTACCCTATGTTTCTTGTTCTCAGTTGGAGAGGAGTGTACATCGATTCACTAGCTTCTATTCTGGTCAACATTCTGGTCGAAAACTTAATTGGTTATATAACATGTCTAAGGGAGAACTACACACAAATTGCTTTAAAAATAGGTAAATGATTGAGGTTGATATAATAAATATTTCAACTGTTATAAGAAAACCCATTCAATTCATTGTAGAAAAAAATAGAATTTCAATAGAATAATATAAATTATTAAATTTAAACAAACTTTAATTGAAAAAGCTTATAGTGTGTTTTAATCTAATATAGTAGACAATTAATATCTATAAAATTTATTTTTAGGTATACATTGCAAGCGAGCACTTTTCAAATGGCTGTGTTGTTACAATTTAATGTAGCAGAATCGTGGACATTGTCCCAACTCACTGAAAACACTCAAATCAAACATGACTATATGACTCAAGTTATTAGTATATTACTCAAAGCCAAGTTAATCACATGCGATGAAGAAGAGAGTGAATTTAAACCAGAAACTGTTGTTAACCTTTTCACAGCATACAAAAAGTAAGTAGGTAATATAAGATAAATAATATTATCATGACCAAGGATGGGAAGTCTGGGGGTGAGTAGGTATCGAGACTTGTACATGACACATAAGTGTGTATTTTCGCTAGTGCATTGCGCGCACTAGCGAAAATACACACACTTATGTATATATGTGTTTTTGTGGGAAAAGAACTTATAAGTGTGTGAGGGGAACAAGTCAGCGGAATTTAGGGATAAGAGGCAGTTATCGTTTTATACGAAAACTTAATGGTTATTTTGTCTTAATACCTTGGGCTTGGACCGCTAGTTCTTGGCAGTGCTGTACCATTTTTTATATTGTGGTATTTGAATTAGGTTGCTGTTTTATTATATGGGTTCATATTACTAGTAATTGAGTTTAGTGTTAATGATATCATGTTGTCTGTAACAATGACTTCTCCACACGCCTCTCTTGAGCTTAATCCTGTTTAGAAATAGGATTCGACGGAAGATTTGTTGTAAAAAGAGTTCTAATGCGTCTGCTACTTACGGGTCCATCGAGAATTGTAGTAAAATTTTTGTGCGTGTTGGCTAAACCGATAATGGACGTCATGGTGCGTCCACAAGTTTGCCGAACCTCGAACCAAACCTTGAATAAACACAAGCGTGTGGATAAGGCAACAAACGCTCGATTGAATCGGCCGCGAGCGCTTGCAAACCAAGGCAAATGTTTACCAAATGCCTGTATTTGTGGTTTGGATTTGTGAATTGGACAAGCGTGTGGCTGCAGCATCAAAACATCTCTCAAGCACAATAGGTACGACAGTCGCTATTTTAGCCAGATCATCACAATAGTCAGAAACGCTAAAATTTTAATGAAACTGGTGAAAATTTTTTGGGAATATGTCATAAGTGTGATCGAATTGGACAGAAGCCATACCAGCACGAAAAGAAATCCAGTCCAGTAACGTGGTTTTCTTACGAAAAATTGGTAATATTTCCACAAGGTATCCTGAACCTAAAATGTGGTCATTATTAGCACGAAGAAGAAATTAGAAGGACGAAGAAGGGCGAATTTATGTAGCAAGCAAGCTTCCCCAAAGGTCAATTGAAATTGAACAATGGTAAGACCATTACTTTTATTTTCGAATCTGAAATGGAAAGAAATGCTTCCTTAAGATGAAATTTCATGTGACATAATAATTGATCGAGATTTGCTCTCACAATATATCTTTGTAAATTTTAATAGCAAGGGTTATTAACCATTAAAAGTAAAAATACTTTCTGAAATTAAAAATTTAAATTGTACTGAAAGTTGTTCTGAAAATAAAACATTAATTTCGTTTTGAGATATTGACCAAATATCAAAAAAAAATTGTAAATGGTTTACCATAAAGGATTTTCTTTAAATTTGAGGAAATGTAGTTTTCTTAAATTAGAAATAGAATATCTTCGTTAATTCGAAGAAATAGAATATCTTCATTAAAAAATCCTCGAAAAATGTCTGCTCTTATAAATTCTGCTTTGTCAAAAACGTCAACTCAAATACGCCAATTTTTGGATTTAGCATCATATTTTAGACAATTTATTCCATCTTTTTCCAAGATTGCTACTCCCCTGAATCAATTAGGAGCAAATTCGACAAATACAATTAAATGGTTATCAGAATAGAAAGAAGTTAGAAAGGCTTTTATAAAACTTTTAACTACTGAAACTGTTTTAAGAATTTTCGGCCATAATTTACTTAGTAAATTACATACTGATGCAAGTTCTAAAGGTTATGGTGGTATTTTATTTCAAAACAAAAATGTAAAATTACATTGCACTTTTTGAACGCAAAAAAAATTCAACTATGGAAAGGTCTATTAATGGTAATAAACGATATACACATTTAATTTAAATTCATTTAAACCACTTTCAGTCATTGTTCTTGATAATTTATAATCTCAGCATATACCAAAATCCCACTAAGTAATGGAAAACACCACAGCAAAACAGAACAGTGAATATCGACGCAGATAAATGTCAACGTGCACGTCACAGAGTTTCGCAAAATAGAAAATAGTATATTTTGTAACTAGGGCGGTAAGTTGTCATTTTGACGCGAGAGTGAAATTGGGCGCACGAACGAAAGAGTTTGCTTTTTCAATTGTCTCCAGTGGTGTGGATTCGTCATAAGAATTCTCCTCAGTCTCCGGTATCACCATAGAATTTACACTCATTTTAAAACATTTTCTTTAATTTTTATTATTATTTTGTAATGAAGAAAATTTCGAAACTTTTTTAATATTGAGGTCTTGATTGTGTTTAGTCTTGAATGTAACCGAGCGATATTGAATATTTGTGGGTGTTACCCAGGATATGTGGAAATACAACGAGTGTATTGCGAGTATGTACAAGTACAATACATACGAGTGTGTACAAGTTGAATTTCTCGTATTAAAAAAACGTGCGTCATGAAGTACTTTTCGCGCATGAGTAATAAAAAATGTTTTTTTGGCTTTTTTATTATCGAAATAGCAAATTCAAACTGAAAATTCTTGACTGTCTATGCAAATATTAAACAAAACTGAATGTCAATGTGACGGTTCAAACAGGTCAAATTTAGTCGGTATTTTATATATTATTTTAAAAATCAATTGATACATTTTCAACAGTATCTATATTTTTTACTATGTTTAAACAAAGTAAAATGTGAATCAAGCAAATAAAAAAAAAAATGATGCATATTCCCTATTGTTCAAAACCTTCTAGGCAAAATTTATTTTTTTTCGAAGTTCATAGGTGGTGGGCATTTTTCAGGTCTTTGATTTTGGTGTTCCGTACCGAGAAGGGTCACATATAAATTATAATGAAATCACAGAAATAATGGCAAAATGGAAAAATGATGATTTACCATTTAGTTAGTTAAAACCCATAACATTAGAAATAATGTTCTGTTTCAAAAAATTTAAAGAAATAAGAAATCAGAATGATTACTTTTTGTTCCGCGTTCTATGGCTTGGTCTATTATCAGTTATATTCACATTGATATAAAACATTTAGGTTGCGAGAAAATACTTGAGGGATTATATGAGTTTTATTGGTTTCCAAATACATATGTCTAAGAATACAAACTTAAAACAAACGGAACACAGCCTTTCCGGAGCTCTATAACAATTAGTGAGACTTTTTAGGACTACCAAAACAAATCTCACATGAAATTTGTAAGGTTTACAGCTTTCAGTCCACCTTCATGGCACTCAACAAAAAACAAGCAAAATGTCAAAATTATAAACATCTAACCCTAAACACCATATGGGTTTTCAAGTGAATGGTTTACAAATTGTTGTTCATGGAAGCAAAGCTATGCTGATGAGAGATAAATCTCGAAACGCGTCCACAGATGGCTATCCATTTAAGGTATCAGAAAGTTATGATCTTAAAAACAATGTTATTTTTATGGTTTTTGTTGAGTGCCATAAATGTGGACTGAAATCTGTAAAATAACTTACAAATTTCATGTGAGATTTGTTTTGGTAGTCCTAAAAAGGCTCAATAATTTTTATAGAGCTCCAGAAAGGCTGAGGTTTCGTTTGTTTTAAGTTTGTATGATTATCTATAACGTAGGATGGTTTCACCAATTCTATGTCTAAGAATGTATGAAAATTTGTGGATAATTGCTTGATTTGTAAAGCATCAAAAGGTAAAACAGATCATTGACAAATTAGCTATCAATACCTAAAATTTCAGTAACTTGGAATAAGTGATGAAAAAAGATTATGCGTTAGTACTTGCCTTTTCAAAGTTAACAGGCAAACAAGCTGTAGAGAGTTTCAGACATTTTAAGAAACAATTTGAAAGATATTTGAATATTTTTGCTAACCTGTTAGCAAAAATATTATTAAAAGTGCATAAAGAGATTCTGAGATGTTTAATATTGGAAAGGCTAAAGTGAAACCATTTGTTGTTGGTGATTATCTTTTTTCTAAGTGCAATGAAATAATACTATCAAAATTAGATCGTAAATTCAGAGGTTCATATAAGATAGTTAGAATTTTCCAAAATGAAACATATGAGGTTGTAAAAGTAATTGGAAAGAGTAAAAGTTTACTCTGTAAATTTGTTCATATCCAATTGAGAGCAGTTCCGAGTACGCAAGTTGATGACGTCAGTGTTTGTTGTGATATGACAGACTGTTACAAAAGTCTGTTCAATGTAGGAATAGGGAATATGCATGTTTTTTTATATTTTTAATTCACTGTCTACACCGATATAACACGGTAAAAATTATAAATACTGCTTAAAAATGCTGTAATTAAGTTTATTAAAAAATATTTACAACAGAAAAATTTTGAGCTGTTTGAACGCCGCCATTTTCGCGCGGTCTGTTGATGACGTCAATTACTACTGACAGTTCAGTCCATTGCTTACTACAGCTGTTCTCGTTTTTAACTTCACGTTTTTGACGTTTGTTTTCCAACCAAAAGGCTGCAACGACATACAAATGTAAACAATACGAACTTGCTTACATAGCAGAGACAAGTATCTAAAGAGAGATGCGACACCCACTAAGGAATTTTTGTGACAGAAGTTTGCGCTAACTATGAAAACATTATGGAACTAATTATCAAACGCGGGCTATATGAATGTTTTATTAAATATATGCGATAATATAATTTATTTAAAATAGGGTGAAAATTAAAAACAATTTGTTAAATATGTTATTTACATGTACTAATAAAATATTAAATATGTATTTACATTAAAAAATATATATAAAACTTTGTAGAGAGTCATCCTTCATATTACTTTTACAAACAGGAACAACACATCAGAAATATATGGAATCCATTGTCTGAAAGTAATGGATATGATGGTAATAAACCAATCATGTTTAATACAATAAAAACATGAACATTTACCTTTCAATTTAGATTATAACTAATGTACGGAGAATTATTTTCAAGAGTCTTGCACTAATAATATCTTGCAGACACAATATATTCTTGGATGCTTGGATGTAAAATTCCTTGACCGCATAAATAGCACTTATTGACAAAAACAAAAAACTTATATATCCAATATAACGAATGAATATCTTGCACATTGGCGACATCATCTTTAAACATTTGTCTCTGGGTGACATTTTGCTACTATAAATGTAAACAACACTAGTTATTTACTTGAGATTTCACGTGCTCAGTGCCATCTATCTCTTAAATTAAGCGACCAAGCCATCTATAAATTCATTATTGAATTAAAACTTCTGTCACAAGGTCACCCATAAGAGTGCCATCCCCCTGTTACATAGTATGTTACGTCATTTTCGTTTTAACCAATGGTGTTGCGTATTATAAATTTGAATTTCCCTCGCCTAATTTGCATTTATTAATTTATTATTTATTAATTTTAAGTATTTAAAAAGATATTAAACAAAAATAATGGTTCAGTTCAAATGTCCGGTCACTAAAGATTCGGAATTTTTTTTTTAACCAAATTTAAATTTCATGCATATTCCATATCGACGGTTGCTCCGGTAATTCGGTCAATGTTTATTGCCTAGCCGGTTAATGTGATATGACAGACTGTTGCAATAGTCTGGACTTTGAACAATGTTGGAGTTCAATGTTGGAAATGTTCATTGGACTATGTCGGAGACGGATTGTTGCAGTAGTCCAGCCAATATTTCTTATGCTATGACTGTTGCAATTTTCTGGTCATTGAAATATGTTGGAATTGACAATTGCTTTGGAAACCTGGTCAACGTTTTTTGAGAATATGGTAGACTGTTGTGATAGACTAGCCATAGTATTGTCACTGACAGATTGCGGTGGTAATCTGGTCAGGTTTGGAGACCGCTGCGCAGGTAATAATAATGATCAGATGATTTGATGAAGTATACCATAGTTGGAGTATTTGTGAATACTTAGTTGGAAATAATGTAGTCAGAAAGGACGAGCTTAAGTTTAATTTCTTTTAATAATGTGTTTGACCCTTCTAAATCACTACAGTCACAGCTATTTAGAATAGCGCACAAGGACGTGCGAGAAGTCATTTTGGCCGTTTCCTCGCCATGCACTGGACGAGAATACACACACTTGTGTTTGTTTTTTGTGAAAGGAACCTACAAGTGTGCGAGGGGAACAAGCTAGCGGAATTTAGGGGAAAGAGGCAGTTATCTTTGTGAACAGAAACAAAAGTTTGTTGTGGTATTTGAATTACGTTGCTGCTTTATTATATGAGTTCATATTACTATTGTTAATAGTAATATTGTTAGTGATTGAGTTTAGTGTTAATGATAATACCATATTGTATGAAGCAAAGACATCTCCACACACCCCACTCAAGTTTAATCCTGAGTCTCAGATATATATTTAAAAAATAGTAGTTTATCTACTAGCACACCAAAATGAACACATTAATATGTAAATTATTGTATGGGAAAGATGCCATTATTATAATCATGTGTAAAAGTATCAAAATCGGGCGTCCAATGAAAAAAGTAGAATGTAAATCAAATATAGTTTCATTATTAAATGATTTCTGTTTGCTGTTACTATGGCAACAACGCGCGTCACTAAACAAAAACGTAGACGTAGTGGAAATAAATTTTCTAATGTATATTAAAATTGAAAAAAAATCTTATTTTGAATCAAGAAGTCTTGGCTTCTCAGTCTGGAGTTATTTGGCTCTAATATAACTTAACCTAACCATAACCTAATCTAGATTAAATCTAGGTTAACCAAGATTACACTGACAACGACCAAATAGTGTTCCTGTTACTGTGCGTTTTTACTAGTTAGCAATTTTTGTCACAGAGGCTCTGAAAATTCTAACCTTATTGTGTCAGTGATTTGAAGTATTTTGTAATCAAAAAATTTGGGCTTTTTGAATGCAGATTTTATTTATATTTAACTGAATTGTTCTTTCGAACCTAAATGAAAAGCAAAAATTATGTTGTAATTAAGGTTTTATTAGTTTTACCCTAATTTATACTAGAACTAAAGGGTTTGATTTAACTGACGTTTAGTTGTTGATGTTAATTTAGATTTCCTCTTCAAGGAGGATTGACCACCTGGAACAAGGTAGTCAAGCTAGAATTTTATTTTTTAAGAAAATCCATCCAAATTAATAAAAAGCAAAACCTAGAGTAAGAATAGACGACTTTGGATGAAAGGTTTTTTTAAACCACGCAACTTTTATTTGATAAATGAACTTGAATACAGTGATGATGAGTGCTCTTTAGAAACTTCCTTCGAATGTTAAAAACACACTTCTACAGACTGTTACTTCTAGTTGAGCTCAAAATTGCAGTACAAGATCATTACTTTCAGCGATGCAACAGTAGCCAAATTAAAATTAACTTGCGCTTTAGTATTTAGCAACTGGTGATTCGTTCATATCACTAGTGCACTTATTGAAAGTCTCGATATAGTTTATGAACCGCAGTAATTTGTATGCAAACCATCCAGACATAAACTTCTGCTCCTGAACTACATTTTTGTAAGTAAAAAGTCTTCTTGATAAAAGTGACCTCAAAGTTTTAACTCTGTTCTTTCCACCAACATCAGTTAAATTATATTTATTTGCCAATTGGGTTTTTGAACAATTTTTTTTTCTCATTAATCGAAAGATCATATTTAAGTTTTATAACAAAACTATTTTTTGTATTTTTTTTCGTTGTAATTAAAAAGTAATAACAATTTGAAAATAAATATTTGAACTCTGTACCTAAAACAGGTCGAGCGCGTTGTATGTAGTAATAGTAATTTCTACTCGCGCATTTAATGGCGCTTAAGGCTTTGTTGATACAGTAGTTTTAGTAGATATGTCAAATATTAAAAGTTATCGTGCTTGATTCGTACCACCGCACAGTGGGGCAGAATGCATGATTTCTTGGCAAAAATTATTTGAGTTAAATTTTGACTATAAAATGATAAGTACAAATCTTTTTAATAAGAATACAAAGTTTAATATGTATTTTTTTCTAAGTATATACATGTATGTAAATTTATGGAAGTGTCCAACCAGTTTTTATAAGAACCTGTCATGGTTTCTGTCAGCTTTTTGCCATCTTTTCTTGAAATCAGCTACAAAAAATGAAATCTTTGTATCGAGATTTGGAATTAGGTCATTAGGACACTTTGTACGTGTTTCAACGATTATTTTCATAAATTATACTTTACTTCGTTTCTGCGCTCTCAGCAGTTAGACCAAATCAGTGAAAAACACTTCTACCGCCGATGCAGATATCTTGACCACTTCACATTGTTTTGCTATATAAAAATTCAAGGATAACGTTGAAAGTATAAATAAACTATGTGTGTAAACAGAACATTGATATCACTAACCATTTTTCCACAAAAAAATCGTGAAAACTTGGTATTCTTTTGCGCTCTAAACCAGCATTATCTCCAATTGGTGCAAACATGCGCAGCTTTTTTTTCAAATTAATCGTGAACAACTAATCCAAAAACAAAAAAAATACAACTGCAAACATGATATGCGCTGATCTCAACTAAATTCGTACAAATAAACGTTACACCCTTTAATTACAATTTTCATTTACGCGTCTTTGTTAATTTATATTATAGTATATTACTAATCATTATACAATTAGAATTTAAGAAAATATATATATAGTAACCTGTAGGTAAGGATGCCATACTGGTAAAACTATTAAATCTGAGCCGCGATGGTTACTTCTGAAATGAACTTTAGCTTCAGGCAAGTCTAGTCGCTGAAAACAAATGCTAGATCGCTGCTGCTTGATAGCTTGCGGTAACATGTTGAAACAGGATGACCGGTGTCGTGTGTACACATGTATACGCTCGCCGAGATCTGCAATGATTTTTTGCAAACCTTGTGAATGTGTTAATTCTTGATATATATATATATATATATATATATATATATATATATATATATATATATATATTTATATATATATATATTTATATATATATATATATATGTAGTTTTAAAAAATTACATATTACACTTTGTATTATTCACAAACGTTGTATTTATCAATAAATATTTAAAATTTAGTTAAAATTATTTTTGCCAAGAATTCATACATTTGCCCCACTGTGCATCATGTAGTACAACAATAACATAAAATTTCTCTCACTAGGCACAAAACCTCTCTCTCTCTCTCTCTCTCTCTATATATATATATATACACACACATATATATATATATATATATATATATATATATATATATATATATATATGTATATATATATATATTGTATTTGAGGTTTTCGCGGATAGATACCTGTGTTGTATTGTTTTCTCGGGGATTCCGCGTTGATGCTGAGGGTTGGCTCTGAAAAAAACGGATTCTCGACGTTTCGGCGAACTAACATTCGCCATTCTCTAGAGATATATGCGTCCGTGCGGGTCAACCGTTAGACGCATACTGTATGTTAGTTAGCGTTAGTATGCGTCTAACTCGTATAGTATGTGTCTATATATATATATATATATATATATATATATATATATATATATATATATATATAGTTGGAAATAACTGTTTATATACACTAATGTCTGTTTGGAGATGATCAAGTACTGATAGCAAACGACGAAGAAGACATTACATACATGATAAGAAAACTGATTGAGGAATACTGCAAATGGGGGTTGAACATCAATATCAGTAAAACCGAATACATAGTTATTGGAAAAAAGCCCAATGATCTTCAAGTCAACAACGATATTATTAAATGCACTAATAAATTCAAGTATGTGGGAACATACATATCTTCTGGAGGTTCAGAAGAAAGGGTGAAAAGATATCCAAAACAGGATTGTTCAGGGAAAAACGGAAATTCAGAACCTGAACTCAATTGTGTGGTTCTCGAAAAGTCACATAAATACAAGTCCAGTTATACCGTACTATCGCGGAACCAATAACAATATATGCGGCAGAGTGCTGGCAACTAACATCAAAAATAAGGAACCAGCTAAAAGCAGTAGAGATGGACTTTTTACACCGATCGTGTAGAATATCCAGGTTAGACCATATCCGAAATGACGATATCAGACCAAGGGCGCATGTAGAAGATACCATTATGGAGCGGATATAAAGCAGACAACTAATATGGTACAGCCATGTAATAAGAATGAGAAGTGAAAGATGGCCAATAGAATGATCTATATACTGTATATATATATATATATATATATATATATATATATATATATATATATATATATATATATATATATGTATAATATCATGATATTATATATTTATAATATCATGTAATAAGAATGAGAAGTGAAAGATGGCCAAGAGAATGGTCTCTTACATAGAGAAAAGGAATAGAAGAAACCATGAGGAAAAGGGGAATGATAGAAGGAGATTGTGAAAAAGAAAAGAATGGAGATTGAAGAACGGGAAAAAAATTATTTCTTGATTACGTCTTTTTAAAGTAGCACCATTTTGTGATGAATTCTTCATTCCTTCATAATCCTTTCAAAGATACAAATGAGAGACCTGTAACACTGCACACAATACTCTGATAATCATAACTCCATTTTTCCGCCAAATTATCACAATTTCACGTGCATGGCTGTGAAACATTTTCAACCATTGTAGATCTCATTTCATCACGAAATTTCATCCGTCCAATTCATACGCGTCTTCGAGTATTTTTAATTGTAATTTAATAATAATTGTAATTTGTTATTAAAAATTTCCTTTGTTCCAGTCGAAAGTTCCGTGTCAATATAAATATACCGATGAAAACAGAATTGAAGTTGGAACAAGAAACCACGCACAAACACATCGAAGAGGACCGAAAATTGCTGATCCAAGCCGCGATCGTTAGGATAATGAAAATGAGGAAAGTGTTCAAACATCAGCAGCTTGTAGCTGAAGTACTCAATCAACTCAACACTCGATTTAAGCCAAAAGTTCACATTATCAAGGTAATATATTTATAATATAACAAATTTATCATATGTATGGGTTTAAGCGTAAGACGTACGCATATATCTCTTGGAAATATGTCTAAGTTATTTACTTGTAAATTCACAGAAGTTCATAATAATACATTATATAATAACACATTAATAATATGGTGTCATGGAGAGCGTGTAGACTCTAATTTGGAAAACATGACGTGGTTTTTGAATTGAACGATTCAATTACATAAAGATAAGTTTATAAAATTCAACGTGTGTGTCATGTTAAAAGCCTTCCTGGTTTAGTGTCTGACCCACGTGTCATGGGTTCGGCATCACTGGTCTCGACCAGTGGGGAGTGGGGGAATGTGGGGGAATACAATAGGCCTGGCCTATAAGGCCGCAGTATTTTAAAGGGATGTATCAGTCCCTGAACCCATATAGAGATGAGAAAAAAAAGACATGCAAGACTAAATGGGCAAGACTAGATTAACTAGACAGAGTTTCATTAAAATTTTATCGACACATTCAAACGTTTTATACAAAGTATAAGCATAGTTAAATACCACTCTTACTCCAAATGGAGTCTTTGGACATCATAAGCAAGGATCAAATGAAATCTCCCATGGAAAACCAAAACTTGGAGCAAGGGTCCCTTGAATCTCTTGGGTCCTAGAATTCAGAAGTGAATCCAAAGGACATCAGGAGGGAAGGAATTGTGCTTCAATCTATACTAGAAAAGCTGTTTATGAAAAGCTATTATGTAATACTCAGATAAGGCTGATGGACAACACAGTCAAAGATATGTATAATCCAAAAAGGGATTAAAAGAATTAGCGGAAAAATATCACTCCAAGCCGAACAACTGCACAGAAAAGGACTGAAAGATTTACAGAAATTAAAATTAAATTGACAGAAAATAAGTAACAAAACCTACCAAAAAAAGTAAGTAGATGAAGAATGTGTGAAGAATGCCAAAAGGCAGAAATTAGAATAAAAAGGAGACAAGCATTGACAGAAACAAAAACGTTCGAAAATTTTCAACAAATTCCAGAAGAAGACTGAATAAATGGAGTATTTCCTAGAATAAAAGATGAAAGAGGAAACATATGGGAGGTTCCAATAGATTACGAAATTATACTCCCCTGCAGCACTAATTTCGACACCCAAAATAAATCAGTTGAGGCTGCTATTAATAAATTTGGAGGTATAAAGGGACTTAAACGACAAAACAAAACCAAAGGAGGAGTTGCCACGATGACATACTGGCTAGGCTTTCCTGATAATGATTGAAACGTATCATTCAGGTTCAGAGGGATACACTGTCCGGTACTCTTTGACGATGCGATTTTAGAAATCGATGATGAAAACTGCTTCAAATCGCTCAAATCAATATGCTATATGCAAAAAAAGAACAAGACGAAAATAGCCGTACCTAAGTTAGACAGAATAAGCGGGCTTATGTTCACGAGGCAAATGGAATACCTATTTGCAAACTCTAATGTAGAAATTATGATGTTTAGAACAACGAAAGAAAAACTGAAAATGGATTTAAATCTAAAAATTTCTGCTGACAGTGAAAGACGGAGCTGATAAAACCGCAATTCTGAAAAAAGCAATTCATGGGAAAATACCGGGGGCGACCACATCTCTTTGAGTAAACAAAAAAATAATCCATGTAAAAGGATGGATGAGGTTGTAACAGAGGAGGAAATCAAAGAGGCTATTACAAAATTCACCTCTATTAGACCCGAAAAATTCGAGGTAAGAGCCCTACGACTAACCTATGGAAACAAACAGAATGTTACAGTTATAATGTCTGAAACTGAAGCCGTAAAGTTCATTCGTGTCGAAAAAATCAAAATTGGATGGACAAACTGCAAAATAGTAGAAACAGAAAAAGAACTTAAGACAGAGAGCACATGTGTTTAAAGTGTAGGAAAGATGGACACCGAGTAGTGGAATGCACAAATAGGTCGTTTTGTGTGCACTGTAAACAAGAGGGACATCAATCAGGAAATTCCAAATGCCCAATGAACAATGGAGGTAGGCGACACGAACAGAGGTCAGCCTGCTCACGATATGGCGCTTCCTACCGACATAACGGCAGGAATCTTAGTTCTCAGTGAACCGAATCGCAAGGCTATTAAAACAGAATGGACTGGTTATACAATGAACAAATGGACACAGCAATAAAAGTAGTACACTGTGATGTTATAAATAAAAAACATGGACACGGCCCCAGCTTTACATTTATTAAAACAACAGACTTTATTTACACTCTATAGTTGCTATTCATGGAAATGACAACATGCAATCTATTGGGCTGGCGACTTCATCGCAAAATCACCACAGTGAAGTATGGATCTCTCGGACAAAAGGGGCCAAATCTTTACACAGTGGGTTGCAGGTAATAATTTACTTGCAGGTTGTGGGTTATTCTTAATGATGGACAGAAACCTACGTTTCAATGAAAGGACTACTCTTCAATTTTAGACCTGACAATAACAACAGAAGACATTAGAAGAAGTATTAGCAGATGGCAAGTGAGTGAAAAGGAATCTCTAAGTGATCACAACTTTATTGTTTTTGATATCTCAGCCAGGAATCAGACACATAATTCAAGGAGAAATATAAGTAAGGTATGGCAAGTCAGCAAGATGTCTCATCAAAAACTGCAACATGCATTAGACTGGATAGAACAAAATGAAGATACAACATCTGCAACAGGCTTTTCCAATACCCTTGCCAAAATATGCGATAAATCTATTCCAAAACGTAGTATCTAAATCAGATGATCACCAATATACTGGTGGACGGAGGATATATCTGAACTGTGCAAAGAATGTGTTCGAAGAAGAAGAATCTACACCAGAAACATGGCAAGAAATTTACCAGATAATTTTAAGAAACGCTATTAAAGCATCGAAAATAAACCACTGGAAAATTCTCTTTAAGAATATAGATATTGATGTTTGAGGGGATGGCTACAAAATAATCTAGAAAAGGCTGACAGGGCACACACCGTCATTGAAATTGATTATGGAAACAGTAGAGAAAGTAGTTGATCACCTTTTCCGAGACCATAAAAACAAACAATAAAGCACCAGGGCTAGGATATATTCCAGTAGAACTACAAAATCGAGTTGCAGTGGAAAGACACGATTATATATTAGCTGTATATAATAAACTGGCAGCCAAGGCGAACTTCCCAGGAGACTGGAAGCGTGCAAAACTTGTTTTGTTAAGGAAGGGTAAAAAGGCTTTAGAAAATGCTTCATTTTTTAGACCAATCTGCCTCTTGGATGTAGAGGGTAAATTATATGAAAAACTCATATTAGCTAGACTACAAACAGAACTTAAACGAACAGTCTGACAATCAGTTTGGATTTAGAGATGGTCGATAGACAGTAGATTCCATAATAAAAGTGATTAAAATTGCCATAGAAGCTGGTGCCTACTCAGCTCGACACCAGAGACTGTGTGCGGTAATAACACTCGATGTGATGAATGCCTTCAATAGTGCCTCGTGGCAGCAAATATTAAAGGAATTGAGAAAGAGGAAAATAGAGGATAGCCTTATGAATATTTTAGTGGCATATTTATCAAAAAGAGAGCTTAACAGAGAAAAATTATAAAAATAAGGGGAAACAGTGGTATCCTACAGGGATCAGTCTTGGCCCCCATCCTGTGGAACATACTCTACGACGATCTGCTGAAAACCGAAATGCCGAAGGGAATAACTTTAATTGGATAAGGGAATAACGCCGAAGACGATGGATACAGCTAATACGGGGCCACAAACAGTGGTAAACTGGCTTGAACAGTGGCAACTTCAACTGTCGCCAGAGAAGACGAAAGCAGTACTTTTAACATCCAAACGAACGACATCCCCGATCACTTTTAATGCCAAAGGTTTAAAGACTTAAACAAGAATTAAAGAAACTTAAACAAGAATTCTGAGCCTTACTATAATCGTGCGTTTTGTAGTGTATCAGAGCATGTTGCGCATATAGGACAATATCAGCGGAAGAGGTGGGAGTTACAGGTAGGAATTTCTTCGGTAGAGCTCCAAATCAATGAAAGACAGGAAACGTATAACGGGATCAAAATGGTAAAAGCCAGAGAAAATTTGATGGGAATATGGCAAGAAAAATGGAATAATGCAACTTATGGACGATTGACTGGTTCTTAATTCGATATAGTAGTAAATCGATATAGAAAAATAAACAAGGAGGAACTACGGTGAAACAGACTATTATTTAACTCAAGCTTTGTCAGGCATGGGTGTTTCAGGAAATGACCACAGATACATATAAGAGCAGACACGGACGACTGTAATTGCTGCGGGGGGTAGACGATGTAAACCATACGCTTTTTGAGTGCCCGAACTGGACAGAAGACAGAACGAACTTCGTGCATACCACTGGAAGGACGTTTAATGCATACAACATGATGGAGGGGCTAACAGGATCGGATAAGTCATGGAAAGAAGTATATACCGTCGTTCGGAAGATTATTGAAACCAATGAGAAAGACAGCAGGAAGTAGAACGGACAGCCCTTACACTGAAGAAATACGAGAGCCGATGCCAATGTAAAGTGCGAAGTGAAAGGAATGTTTTTTGTAATATGTATTTGCAAATAAAAATAAGAAGAAAAAAAAAATAAGAAGATAAGAAGACATGATGGAGAAGACAACACTAAATAGACAAGATTGACAGATAAGACTAGTTAGACCCAAGACTAGGCAGACAAAATTATATGAGTTTAAACAGACAAGACTTAAAAACTAGACAGACGAGATTAGATGTGAATAAACAGACAACATTAGACAGACTAGACTACTAGACAGACAAGACTAGACATAAAAGACTAGACGGGCAAGACTATATTAAAGATACAAGGTAGAGAAGACTAGATAGACAATACTAGACAGGAAACACTAAATAGAGAATCATGAGGCTAATTACACACAGGCTTAGATGACACTGGACAGATTACACTAGACAGACCAGATAGACAAGTTAGAATTAGAAAATGTAATAAACATAACAGAATGTTTTTATATCGTGTGCTCGATTTTTATTCATATGTTCTACATATGTCTACATTTTCATGTTTTTTTTTCTAAGATTTGAATACTTTTGAGTATATTGAGTGAACGAAATGCTTGTGAGCAAGCATTATCGCAAAAAAAAAATATTTTTTAGACATATTTCTAATGTTATCTACTGGTATTAGCTTTAATTATATCTTGTAGAAAAAACTTAGTTTTTAAGTGTATCTTGTAATTTAAATTATATCTTGTTAAAAAAAGTAGTACATACTTAATATTTATATTTCCAGAAATGCATAGATATATTAATAGAAAAGGAATATTTGGAAAGAACTGAGGGAGAAAAGGACACATACAGTTACCTGGCATGATTCTTCTTTGTTCTTGAAAGTATGGGCAGCTGCTTTACATGTGACTGTGTTTACATTGTACCCTTTCAACAATATCCAAAACCGCCTTAGCATGGGCCATATATATCGGGTACACTTTGTATACTACTTGTAAATATTGTACTTTTAATATTTAGTTTATTATAATTTTTCCCATTAATGTTTTTGGAAAATATAAACAAAAATTATTTATGTCCATTTTTAGATGATTACACGAAACACTTACACACACATTATATCGTTTAGTTATTATAAAAAACTCGTTAAAAATAATTTTTTTAAATAATTTATTTTCCAAAAGCTTTTGAATTATATATATATATATATATATATATATATATATATATATATATATATATAAATATATATATAATTGAATATTGTACATTAATCCTTTTATTTTTAAAATCACGGCTGTAAGGAAAAATGGAAATCGCAAAGTTTACATCCTGTTAAAATTAAAATAGTATTATGCAATTAAATAAAAGTAGGAAGACAAAACAAATAAGCAATTTTTAAACCAGATTTAAATTATATTTTAGATTCTTTACAATATTAACTCTTTTTACGTTATTCAATTTATTGCTATTTTAATATTGCTTATTTATATTGTGTATAAATTAACAAACCAATGTTTTTTCTTCAATATAATAACTAAACAAACGACTTCTTTGTTTATCCAAGTAACTTTTCTAGGACATTTTTGAACAGGTTTATTACAAATTTAGTGAATAGATTTTAAGACTATGCAATTGAATAAATGCAATCTATATTATTTACAAAAGAAATATTATTTTAAATTTAATTGAAACAAAAAAAAAGTTAAAATTAATGAAAAGCCTTGTTAATTGTTGTTATATTATAATTCAGTACTAAATTTTTCTTGAAAAGAGATATATTTATTGGTCCACTTTTAATTTTTTTCTTGTACTGAATCTTTGTGATCATTTGTATTTTCATGACGCACTGTCATTTTTAATTATTTCAATGTATGTTTGAATCTGAATTGAAATAAAGGCTGACTATTTTCAATTACTCATTTTTCTTTGTTATTACCTCTTCTGGCTTAAAAAAAATCTAAATCATTCAATTCAACAGCAAGTAAATTATTTTCAAAAACATTTTCTTTAGAATTAAGAAATATTTTACAAAATTCACAAGTCAATAAAAAAATATTATATTGCAGCGCAAAACCCCAGGCTTAATGGCTGTCCTAGTACGAGGACGCTAGGAAAATATTAGTTTTCTTCTTTCTAGCCTTAGTCCTGCACTATGGCAGGGGTAGCATAGTTGTCGATACTTGGTAGCATAGTTGTCGAATTCCAATTACAAAAAAAAATCGCAAAAACGTTTTAATCCCCATTCAATACAATTCCAAAAATTTTAGACTTAGTGTCACTTTTAAGTACAAACGGTCTATAGTTATATATAAATTCAGATTTCATTATATTATCAAAGAAGTTTGCTCTCATAGCTTTATATATTGCAGTGCAAATTAGCAATATTACAGGTTTTTCTGAGAACGATTACTCAGAAGTAATCATAAAGAAATGCTCTTTTTGGGTGGTTAAATTTTTTATACTTATAAATGCTCATTTTTGTGGTTAAATTTTTTATACCTTGACAATTTTTTCTTAAACAATATTCTGAACTGACAGAAATAAGCTCAAGATATTATACACAGGTCAAGATATTTACCGTCCTTTTAGTCCTTTTAGAAATATAGGGTGACAAATTAACAGTGTCCATTTTTTAACTTAATAAAAACGAAAAGAATTAATGATTTATTTGCCATAATTTTAACTGTATAATATTCAGAGAACTTTTTCAAAACTTTTGTTTAAATGTAGCGGTGACCGATTGAACAAAGGGTTGTTTGTGTAGAGCATTTTGTTAGAATGAACTCCATTATTCAAATTCAGAGGTGGTTCCGACAACAGTTTAATTTTCCAGCGCCGCCAAATTGCAGGACAATTGCAAGGTGGATCGAAAATATCTTGACAGGTTCACTTAAGGATACTAAACTTGCAGAGAGGAAAAAACTGCAATAGAATACGTTGCAAGTTAGGAACAGAATTGAAGAGAATTCCAATCAATCCGTGCGACGTTTATCACAGCATTCAAGTAGAAATTTTACATAAGTCTGTAAGTATAATTTTATAGAAAGATTTACTTTGTCGGTCTTACAAATGGTAAAAAGCCCAAAAACGCTTTCCAAGACAGACCGAAACTCATGTTTAGAATTCAGTCTATGAATTTTAATTTTTTTCTAATAATTTTGTTAACAATATAATTATGAGTGACGAAGCACATTTTCAATTGTATGGGGAGAATTGTATGTTGAAATCAATATTCATTGCCCTACCAAAGAAACCAAAGCAAGTGAGACCAATTCCGACTGATAAGCTTGATGAGCCAAGTATTATAAGTATTCCTAAAAATCCTACATAATAGAATACGCAAGAAAAGCGAAGAAGACCTAAGCAACAGTTTCGTTTCAGAGATGGACTTGGAACAAGAGAAGCGTTGTTTGAGCGGTCAGTTCTCATGCAAAAATGTAGAAACCAAGAAAGGACGTGTACATCTGTTTTATTGATTATGCAATGGCATTTGACTGTTTAAAACATGACGTCCTAATTAACATTCTGATGACCAAGGGCCTCTGACAAAAAATTGTACAAACATCAGACTGCTGTAGTACGACTCGAGGACGACACGACCAGCGATATACCTATATATACACGTGGGGTATGTCAGGGCTGTGTACTATAACCATTGTTGTTCAATATCTACTCGGAACAAATATTCCTGAAAGCCTTTTGAAAACTCTACACATGGAATCAAGATCAATGGTGTACTATTGAACAAAAACAAGTACACGGACGATTCGGCTATGTTTACAGACAGTGCCGGCTGTCAGCTATGTTTACAGACAGCAGAAGGTGATGCGATTAGGCTAACAGTAAATACGGCTAAAATGAAAACAGTTTTCAGTAGAACACCAGATATCCAATCCAATTTGCAAGTATACAATAAGCAAATAGAGCAGGTTGCTAAATTTAAATACTTTAAATCTGGAAGTAGGAACACGCATCGAAATAGCAAGATTAAAACGTTCCTTACACACACAACGTTCCTTAAGATGAGAAAAGTATTTTGCGAGAGAAGCCTAAACCTTAAACTAACAATAAGATACCGGTTCGTTAAGTGCTACATACACTCGATACTGTTGTATGGTGTAGAGCAGGGGTGGGGAACCTATTTTCTGCCAAGGGCCATTTGGAAATTTATAACATCATTCGCAGGCCAGACAAATAATAATAAGTTAGTTAGTTTTTTTAGTTTTTATTGTTCACCAAAAAAATATATTATAAATTAACAAATAAACAATAAAGAAACATAAAATATATCCATTTTTAAACATAATTAACTTATCCTAATCCTAATGTGATGGCTGGAATTGCCTTTCTTTGTTGAGTCGTGTGATATTAGCTGATATTGTGGATGTGCCTACTTGCAACTGATTTTCCAGGTTTATGTCGGTCAATCTGGAACGCAGTCGATTCTTTGCGATCGTAGGTTTAGAAAAGAACTACTCGCAACAGTAAGTTGTTCCAAATACATATGTATATTCCAATGCATGTGTCCTCAAAATGGAAAATTCATCATTGCGTATGTAACGTTTATAGAAGTCAAACAATGGGAGATTGTTGTATCTAGCTTTCAGTTCAACATTAGGGTGCAGCTGAATGATTTCGTGTTAGAGGTTATCAGGCACATCAGCTGGTTCCACATTGAACCCTGTAGCAAAGATGTTCAATTCAATTTGCCTACTTTGCACGTCCTTGAATCTTTCATTAAATGCCTGAATTAGTTTCGCACATTCACCAGCATACTCAAGTGTCCTAAAAGACTTTTGTTCTTCCAGCGTAGAGAAATCCACCTTGTTTCCATTATTCCTTTCGAGTTGCACTTTCCACAGATTTCATTTAGCTTCAAATTATTTTACGTTTGAAAGCAGGGAGCTGAGAAGCTGGTTGGGACCCTGCAGCTTGACGTTTAGCTCTGACAGGTACTTAGTAATGTCCACCATGAACGCTAGATCACACAGCCACTTGCTTTTACTGAGTTACCTGACAGGTTTTCCCTTCATCTGCGTGAACTGCTTGACTTCATCACGCAGTTCGTAAAACCTCATGAACATGTCCCCGCGACTCAGCCACCGTACTTTACAGTGATAAACAAGATCACCGTACTCAGAGCCAAGGTCATTCAGAAATTCCTTAAATTGGCGGCTATTAAGCCCTCTGCTTTTGATAAAATTAACCCTCAACCACCTGGGTCTAAAAACCCGAACGTACATACCCGGGACCGGTCGTCAAGACCGCAACTTTTCTTGTAGAATTATACTAACTATAAGTTGAAATTATTATTTATATGCTTTAAGTAGCTTAAACTATTTATTGCAATTAGTACAAGTAATAAAACCATATAAAACCTTTAAATATATTTTTTTTTATTTGTAAGATACAAATTTATTAACAAGATAACATTTATTTGCAATTTTGTAGCATATCTAAGTAAAAATCGCTCATATTAGAACTTGTTTGAAAAATGTGACTAAAGTTACTAATTTCTCTTAATTAAAGGATTAAACCAATAGAAAATAGATTGAAACAAAAAATAAAAATTTAACATAAAAATTGCAAGGCGCTAATATCACCCTAAATATTTTCGCTGCAGTTACGATAAATCTTATTTGTGCATTCTAAACACACTGGTTTCTTGCAACAATGGCATAAGTAGAATGTTTTTCTTTTCAAGTTCGACGCACAGTGGGGTATTTACGCTATTTAGGCGGCCAAAAATCGATTTCCTAGAATTTGTTCCAGGTGAAAAAAAAGTATATCCTGATAATGTTAAATAGACGTAGAACAATATACGACCCTTTTTTTTAATCACTTGTTTAAGTACGCACCGTAGTATTAGTCGTAATTCGATCTCTGTTGTAAAAGTGTGTGATTAGTTCTCGGCCTCCTCGAAAATACAGTTCTTGAAATTTTTTTTTTAACTTTTTTAGAGTTTGTTTTGAAAAAAATTGTGATGGATTCCAATATATCAGGTAATACCACATATATATTTATCAATTTTATGTAAATTTATCGAATAATTAGTAATAATTTTAAGGATACTAAATGGTAATCTAAATTAATGAAAAAAAACTCCATGATTGGTTTTCAAAAAGGTTTTTGTTATAATTCCGCGTGCGTCTTCGTGGTTTTTTAAGTTATAATAGAATAAATAGTATGTGTACTAACTAAAAACACCAAAATTAGCCGCGGACTCCCGTGAAAACGATGTTTTTATCGATAGTTTGTATTTTGTTCCAGTATCTGCAGGTACCTCAGGCGCTCGAGTAGTAAAGCGTAGATTTCTTTTTGACAAAATACAGGAACAAGATTTACCAAATTTTGACGAGAAGTTGAGCTAGCTTCAGACATATATTTTATCGCAAGATGGATCAGAGATGGATATTGAGAAAGTCAAATGAAGGAATTTAAACATAAATTCTCCCATTTAAAGTACCAATTTAAAAAAGATGGACACTAGCGCATTAAAAATCAGAAGTTTTCTATGAAAACAATGACAATTGGTTTCAAGGAACATTCGAAATACCGAGGTTTTTTTTTCTTAAAAGTTTGGTTCGATGTGATTACCGGGTTTGCCGACCCTTCGAACACTGCGGCCTATTGGTAGCCTAATGTATTCTATCACATTCACTTAGGCCCAGAAAACCTGTTGTTATAGTAAATTGCGCTAATTGCCATTTTTCACATTTGTCGTTCTGGAACAAATGCGGCCGGACGCTGGGAATAGAACTCGGGCCTCTATACTCGTCAGTTAGCGCTCTAACATGAGGCCACGAGCGTCACCACTACGCCACTCGCGCCGGCTAGCCCGGAGGGTTAAAGGACGTTCTAGTGGCCGACCAACAAAATCGTTTGAAGCATCAAGTGAAAGGAGCTAACGCAGAAAAACAATTGAAGTGCGCAGTATTGTCGAGAAAGGTGTGTTAATGCGAGCTGCTCAATCATCTCTTCAAAGTTCTGGAGAGGGAATTGCATCGAAAATTCTGAAAGATATAACAAATCCTCCGCAGAAAGCTCAAGATTACCAAACAGCATACAAAAAGTCAATGCACGGAAAAAGGTCACAACTTGATCCAATCCGCCGTCTCAATGTTTGTAGAAGCCGATCTCTCAAGGCGGCAATATAAAGTTATTAAAAATAGTAACAAGGATTATTATCCGAGTTATACCATTGTACAGCAAGCAAAAAAGACTTGTTATCCGGAAAAACAGCCTATCGGGTAACTGAAAGTTGTGCTGAAATTAATTTGCAGCATTTATTGGACCACACAGCAAAACGTTTGGCTACATATTTGGAGGATGTATTGATGACATTGAATATACAAGAGCGTAAATCATTGACGCTAATTTCGAAATGGAGATGTGACGGATCGCAACAAACACAATATAAACAAAAGATGCAGGAAGAAGATTCCACAGACAGCAATATTATTCAAAGTTGCTTTGTTCCACTGCAATTGGTTTTTTGTATAAACAAAAAAGTTGTTTGGCAAAATCCAACTCCCTCTTGAAACCAATGAGGATACGGTTTGTCAAAGAAACAGTGGATATCACAAAATCCGAAATCGCCTATGTAGAAGAAGTTATAAACGCTTTACAAAATAGCGAATTCATACAAGGAAAGAGCTCTATTTCGATTAAGCATTTATTGACGCTAACTATGGTGGATGCCAAAGTATGCAATGCTGCCACGTCAACTACCTCAACTATGAAATGCTACATTTATTATGGTGCTACCTCCAATGTATACCTCCTCAATGCTACCTCCAATACCTTAATGACCTTAATATTACAAGAAATGTCTCCACAAACGCATTACAATTTGGCCTTCATATATTGCACGCTAGATCGTCGATGTGCCTAAAGCTGAATACGGCAACGCTATTGATGGTAACGAAATCCCGGTATTGACTACAACCTGATAATACGAATTAATGTGATTTTAGAGGTAATTTTAAATTATCGAGAGCAGTGCAATTTAGATGTTATTAACAGATTATTGCTCAGCTCTGATCCCCTAATTACTAGTATGAGGCCGAAACCAAGAAAAGGATCAGCGATAATAAAAACGACGAAAGTTCTTCAGAATCTGCGGAGGAAACTGGGGAATGTCGAACTGACGACGAGATGTGGGATTCTTCAGTTTAATTAATAAGTTTTCTTGTTTTTATGAAAAATTTAGTTTTTGCTCCATTTTCCTTAATATAAAGTTTTAAATATTTTTTTTTGTCTATTTATTTTTTCCTATTTATTTATACTCCTATTTACTTCAAACAACTATAACAACTATAAATAAACATAGAAACCGATTTAAAATGTATATAAACTAAGAAATAATTTTGGCCGGCTAAATCGCTGAAATACCCCACTGTGTGACGTCCAGTTGAGTAATTGGCACATTTTTGATCAAATGAATCAACCCCTCCCTTTGTGTTGTTATAGTACCTACATGATTATTTCAGGTTTTGTGCAATCAACAGTTTTGGTGTGATGTCACGATGACACTATTTACACGATGAACAATTAGCCAGACGGTGTAAATTATGTGTATTGTTTGAAAAAAAGATATATACTATTCGAAAAACCGTTGCAGTCTCAGTGACCGGACCCAGGTGGTTAATACATGACACTACTGTTGACCACATTGTCGAGCCGCAACGACTATGCACCGAGACTTTCTTGATGTATGATACAGTGGCATATAATTAAATCATTTGGGTCAAGACTGAGACGATTCATTTCTTTTTTTACAAAACTTTTCAAAGGTTGGCTCAAGTTTCTTCATTGATAGAACAAGTCTCTCATATAAGTCCTCACCTGTTGTAGTGCCATGCATGGCTTCCAGTGACAGCAGTTCTTCTCGCGTGTCAAGCTCTGCATTTATTCCACGAACGAAAACAGGGAGTTGAGCAGTATTTGTTATGTCCGTTGTCTCGTAATCCGATCTGAGATGGTTCTCCGAGACAAACTAACACTCTGAAACAATTTTACTTTGTCTAGTACTATCAACTTGCACAACACCATGCACTCTTTTACAAACTCTCCCTCTACATGAGGCCTTAGTTTCTATGCGATTAGCTCGCTCACTACATAACTTGTCTGAATAACGTTATCATTGTCACCACGAGCTTAGTGAAAACGGCTTGTTGTGATTTCAAACTCTGCTGAAGAGTTTTGATTTTATCCAGGCGCATTTGGCCTCTCAATTCATATATTTCTTTTCTTTTCTTTATACTCGCCATTTGTAGGATGTCACACCATATAAGTTTTAATTTCTAAATCACACGTTTGCGCACAAAGAACCAAAAAGAATGACGAACAGTCACGCATATGCAACGAAAAATTCACAATCTCCTCACGAATTGCAAAATCTTTAGATACTTATCTCTGAAATACGTCAACACGATGTCTGTCAGCAGTCGTCGTATTATCTCTCCAACATGGACGTAATGCAGAGAATATCCTGGGCGGAACATATCACGAATAATTAGGTTCTTAGACGCATGGACAGAGACATAGAGCTATTGGTTATTGTGAAGAAACGTAAGATAGCGTACCTAGGGCATATCCTCCATTATTAAAATTAATAATGGAGGGCAAGATAGAGGGGCGCCGTGGTCTAGGACGATGGAAGTGCTCCTGTTAAAGAACATAAGAGACTGGACTGGTCTGGACTCCCACTCATTGTTCCGAGCGCTACAAGACCGTGACGAATTTGCCATGATTGTTGCCAACCTTCAGTAATGGAGAAGGCACCTATAAAGAAGAAGAATGGGGAGATGAACAAACAAAATTTACGTTACAGGTCTGCCGAAAACCCTCGTTATGCTCAGCTGGAGTATGTATGGGGACCGTATTTTGTTAATGAAATGGGAAACGCGGTAGTTGTCAATAGTGAACGTTATGTGGATTCTACAATCGTCCTTAAAGGAACTCAACTCTGATTAGCGCAATAAACTATATTTGGTATCATCAAGATGTTGCAAGGCCTCATGTTTCCAACATGTCTGTGGGAGTGTTACGATAGTTTATTCCTGGTCGTCCGATTTCCCAGCGTGGGGATCAGTTGTGGCATGTCGCTCTCCGGATTTGTCGGCTTTAGATTATTTATTATGGGGTCATGTTAAATCCAAGGTTTATGAGAACCAACCTAAAACTCTGGAAGACGTAAAACGAAACATACGACAAGCTATTGGTGAGATTTCGCCAGAAATGTGTCTGCGTAAAATACGTTCATTTTATCGATCTCAGACATACATCAAAGCAAACAGAGGTCATCTAATCGAAGTTATCAGGGCCGGATTAATCAGGTCGGGGTCCCTAGGCAATCAAATTCTCGGGGACCCTTTACCCTTTTCTAACTTCCTAAAATACATTTTGTCTACCACATGCAAGTATATTTATAATTACGCTATTTTTATTACGCTATTTACTACATTACGAAGGTATGCCAATAAAAAAGATGAAAGGTAAGTATGCCTTTTGTATTATTAAATACAATAAACTACAATATAATTTCAGGTGACAGGTGTTTTATAATCGAAAATAGCTTTGTAAATGCAATATGTTTAAATAACTCTTCTAACTTTTTTAGATACAAAATCGTTTAAAATATCTTGAGAGCTGACTGAATCGTTTAAAATATCTTGAGAGCTAACCTAACCTAACCTTTTCCAATATACCATTTTCAATCACCATTATCGCCAATGAAATTAAACGGTTCTGAGACTTTGATGAACGAAGACTTTTTTTTATTAATTTCAATTTCGAAAAGTTACGTACACCCTTTGCGTTTGATATCATCACACACACCTTAGGGTGCGTTCCACTTGGCGCCCACAACGCTCAAAACATCCATTTAGCCGTTCCACTTGACGATCGCGGTCGTTGTGGTCGCGGCGAATACGTCACAAATGACATCATTATTTTCACCCACAACGACCCAGCTGAAAAGCTGGGTCGAAGTGGTCGTTCTGCAGAAATTCGGCGCGTTTTTTTAAATTCAAATATGGAGATGCAGAAAATTTCTTTGCATGATGCAAATAGTAATATTTTAGTGGAAGCTCATGATTCTGCTACGGAATATGAATCTGCTACGGAAATTCTATAGTTAACCTGCTTATTATTTTTATTATGCGAAGGTGTCAGTTACATATGTACATATTTTAGCTTCTTTATACAGATGGACTCAGCCTTCAGTATTACTATTACTGGAAACGCACAAATCTATGGAGAATACCCTCCATAGTGGGAAATTATCCCAAAACAAAGTTTGGGAGAAAATTGCAATAGAAGTTTCGAAGAAAGGATATTTTGTGACAGGACTGCGCATTTAGTGACAAAGCTCTTCCAAGGTTCGGAGTTTAAAATTTTTTTTTTATAAAAGTCATAAATGGTATAATTACTTACATATAAAGGAGTAAGGGTTTAGAGTATAATCTAGATATCAAATTGGATGTCAAATTTTAATGTAGAGTGTAATTAATATACCTAATACCAATAATACGTGGCCTGAGTTTCGCGATTGCCCAACCAATATTCAACTGCCGCAATCAACGACATTTTGATTATATCCTTTACTGCAATTGATAATTGTTATATACATTATTGCAATTGAATATAAAAACTCAACTGTGTTGTTTACACTGACATTTCTAATGTTTTCATCGCCATTTGTAATGTTGACATTAGTGAACGCTCAAAACGCTACAAAATCCATTCCACTTGGGTTTTCGATTGTAACGCCCTCAAGCAAGTGGAACGGGATAAACCGCGGTCCTGAGCGTGAGCGTTGTGGGCGCCAAGTGGAACGCACCCTAAGCACAAAACCTGAAATAATCATGTAGGTACTATAACAACACAAAGGGAGGGGTTGATTCATTTGATCAAAAATGTGCCAACTACTCAACTGGACGTCACACAGTGGGGTATTTCAGCGATTTAGCCGGCCAAAATTATTTCTTAGTTTATATACATTTTAAATCGGTTTCTATGTTTATTTATAGTTGTTATAGTTGTTTGATGTACATAGGAGTATAAATAAATAGGAAAAAATAAATAGACAAAAAAAATATTTAAAACTTTATATTAAGGAAAATGGAGCAAAAACTAAATTTTTCATAAAAACAAGAAAACTTATTAGTTAAACTGAAGAATCCCACATCTCGTCGTCAGTTCGACATTCCCCAGTTTCCTCCGCAGATTCTGAAGAACTTTCGTCGTTTTTATTATCACTGATCCTTTTCTTGGTTTCGGCCTCATACTAGTAATTAGGGGATCAGAGCTGAGCAATAATCTGTTAATAACATCTAAATTGCACTGCTCTCGATAATTTAAAATTACCTCTAAAATCACTTTGATTCGTATTATCAGGTTGTAGTCAATACCGGGATTTCGTTACCATCAATAGCGTTGCCGTATTCAGCTTTAGGCACATCGACGATCTAGCGTGCAATATATGAAGGCCAAATTGTAATGCGTTTGTGGAGACATTTCTTGTAATATTAAGGTCATTAAGGTATTGGAGGTAGCATTGAGGAGGTATACATTGGAGGTAGCACCATAATAAATGTAGCATTTCATAGTTGAGGTAGTTGACGTGGCAGCATTGCATACTTTGGCATCCACCATAGTTAGCGTCAATAAATGCTTAATCGATATAGAGCTCTTTCCTTGTATGAATTCGCTATTTTGTAAAGCGTTTATAACTTCTTCTACATAGGCGATTTCGGATTTTGTGATATCCACTGTTTCTTTGACAAACCGTATCCTCATTGATTTCAAGAGGGAGTTGGATTTTGCCAAACAATTGCAACTTTGAATAATATTGCTGTCTGTGGAATCTTCTTCCTGCATCTTTTGTTTATATTGTGTTTGTTGCGATCCGTCACATCCCCATTTCGAAATGTCATCAATACATCCTCCAAATATGTAGCCAAACGTTTTGCTGTGTGGTCCAATAAATGCTGCAAATTAATTTCAGCACAACTTTCAGTTACCCGATAGGCTGCTTTTCCGGATAACAAGTCTTTTTTGCTTGCTGTACAATGGTATAACTCGGATAATAATCCTTACTATAACTAACTATTTTTAATAACTTCATATTGCCGCCTTGAGAGATCGGCTTCTACAAACATTGAGACGGCGGATTGGATCAAGTTGTGACCTTTTTCCGTGCATTGACTTTTTGTATGCTGTTTGGTAATCTTGAGCTTTCTGCGGAGGATTTGTTATATCTTTCAGAATTTTCGATGCAATTCCCTCTCCAGAACTTTGAAGAGATGATTGACAGGCCGCATTAACACACCTTTCTCGACAATACTGCGCACTTCAATTGTTTTTCTGCGTTAGCTCCTTTCACTTGATGCTTCAAACGATTTTGTTGGTCGGCCACTACAACGTCCTTTATCCCTCCGGACTAGCCGGCGCGAGTGGCGTAGTGGTGACGCTCATGGCCTCATGTTAGAGCGCTAACTGACGAGTATAGAGGCCCGAGTTCTATTCCCAGCGTCCGGCCGCATTTGTTCCAGAACGACAAATGTGAAAAATGGCAATTAGCGCAATTTACTATAACAACAGGTTTTCTGGGCCTAAGTGAATGTGATAGAATACATTAGGCTACCAATAGGCCGCAGTGTTCGAAGGGTCGGCAAACCCGGTAATCACATCGAACCAAACTTTTAAGAAAAAAAAAAGAAAAAAAAACCTCGGTATTTCGAATGTTCCTTGAAACCAATTGTCTTTGTTTTCATAGAAAACTTCTGATTTTTAATGCGCTAGTGTCCATCTTTTTTAAATTGGTACTTTAAATGGGAGAATTTATGTTTAAATTCCTTCATTTGACTTTCTCAATATCCATCTCTGATCCATCTTGCGATAAAATATATGTCTGAAGCTAGCTCAACTTCTCGTCAAAATTTGGTAAATCTTGTTCCTGTATTTTGTCAAAAAGAAATCTACGCTTTACTATTCGAGCGCCTGAGGTACCTTCAGATACTGGAACAAAATACAAACTATCGATAAAAACATCGTTTTCACGGGAGTCCGCGGCTAATTTTGGTGTCTTTAGTTAGTACACATACTATTTATTCTATTATAACTTAAAAAACCACGAAGACGCACGCGGAAGAATAACAAAAACCTTTTGGAAAACCAATCATGGAGTTTTTTTTCATTAATTTAGATTACCATTTTGTATCTTTAAAATTATTACTAATTATTCGATAAATTTACATAAAATTGATAAATATATATATGTGGTATTACCTGATATATTGGAATCCATCACAATTTTTTTCAAAACAAACTCCAAAAAAGTTAAAAAAAAATTTTTGAAGAACTGTATTTTCGAGGAGGCCGAGAACTAATCACACACTTTTACAACAGAGATCGAATTACGACTAATACTACGGTGCGTACTTAAACAAGTGATTAAAAAAGGGTTGTATATTGTTCTACGTCTATTTAACATTATCAGGATATACTTTTTTTTCACCTGAATACCCCACCTAAATACCCCACTGTGCGTCGAACTTGAAAAGAAAAACATTCTACTTATGCCATTGTTGCAAGAAACCAGTGTGTTTAGAATGCACAAATAAGATTTATCGTAACTGCAGCGAATATATTTAGGGTGATATTAGCGCCTTGCAATTTTTATGTTAAATTTTTATTTTTTGTTTCAATCTATTTTCTATTGGTTTAACCTTTAATTAAGAGAAATTAGTAACTTTAGTCACATTTTTCAAACAAGTTCTAATATGAGCGATTTTTACTTAGATATGCTACAAAATTGCAAATAAATGTTATCTTGTTAATAAATTTTTATCTTACAAATAAAAAAAATATATTTAAAGGTTTTATATGGTTTTATTACTTGTACTAATTTCAATAAATAGTTACTTATAGCTACTTAAAGCATATAAATAATAATTTCAACTTATTGTTCTTATTGTTCTAGTATAATTCTACAAGAAAAGTTGCGGTCTTGACGACCGGTCCCGGGTATGTACGTTCGGGTTTTTAGACCCAGGTGGTTGAGGGTTAATTTTATTAAAAGCAGAGGGCTTAATAGCCGCCAATTTAAGGAATTTCTGAATGACCTTGGCTCTGAGTACGGTGATCTTGTTTATCACTGTAAAGTACGGTGGCTGAGTCGCGGGAACATGTGCATGAGGTTTTACGAACTGCGTGATGAAGTCAAGCAGTTCACGCAGATGAAGGGAAAACCTGTCAGGTAACTCAGTAAAAGCAAGTGTCTGTGTGATCTAGCGTTCATGGTGGACATTACTAAGTACCTGTCAGAGCTAAACGTCAAGCTGCAGGGTCCCAACCAGCTTCTCAGCTCCCTGCTTTCAAACGTAAAATAATTTGAAGCTAAATGAAATCTGTGGAAAGTGCAACTCGAAAGGAATAATGGAAAAAAGGTGGATTTCTCTACGCTGGAAGAACAAAAGTCTTTTACGACACTTGAGTATGCTGGTGAATGTGCGAAACTAATTCAGGCATTTAATGAAAGATTCAAGGACGTGCAAAGTAGGCAAATTGAATTGAACATCTTTGCTACTCCGTTCAATGTGGAACCAGCTGATGTGCCTGATAACCTCTAACACGAAATCATTCAGCTGCACCCTAATGTTGAACTGAAAGCTAGATACAACAATCTCCCATTGTTTGAGTTCTATAAACGTTACATACGCAATGATGAATTTTCCATTTTGAGGATACAAGCATTGGAATATACATATGTATTTGGAACAACTTACTGTTGCGAGTAATTATTTTCTAAACCTACGATCGCAAAGAATCGACTGCGTTCCAGATTGACCGACATAAACCTGGAAAATCAGTTGCGAGTAGGCACATCCACAATATCAGCTAATATCACACGACTCAGCAAAGAAAGGCAATTCCAGCCATAACATTAGGATTAGGATAAGTTAATTATGTTTAAAAATGGATATATTTTATGTTTCTTTATTGTTTATTTGTTAATTTGTAATATATTTTTTTGGTGAACAATAAAAACTAAAAAAACTATTATTATTATTTGTCTGGCCTGCGACAATGATGTTATAAATTTCCAAATGGCCCTTGGCAGAAAATAGGTTCCCCACCCCGAAGAGGGAAGACGAGGTCGTCTTCCCTCGATTACCGGGAAGACGACCTCGACCTCACACTCGTAGACATGAGCAGTCCAGCTATGTCTATGGAGGAAGAGGTAGATGTTGTTCTGGTGGAGACAGAGGAGAACTTGCCGCATCCTGTCACAAACCAAGAATGACTAGCAGGCGCACCAAAGTAGCCCAGGTGAACATCCACCATGCCAGGGCAGCCTCGGCTGTGATGGCTAGGATGTTCACCAAACAACACCTAGGGCTAGCGCTACTGCAAGAACCCTGGACCTACGGAGGTAACATCAGAGGCCTCAGCAACAGGGAATGTAAGTTGGTATGGGACAGCCGTGAGGCTTCCCCTAGAACTTGTATTATGGTAAGGAAGGACATTAATTACTTATGTCTTTCAGAATTCTTAACGCGGGACTTAGTTCCGATACAGGTCCTCATCAAGACCGAGGGCCTCCACCGCGAAGTAGTGATCGCATCAGCATACTTCCCTGGCGATGGTAATAGCATACCACCCATGGAGGTACAAAGGCTGGACGAGCACTGTATTAGGAGAAGGCTGCCACTCATCTTGGGATGTGACGCGAACGCCCACAACGAGATGTGGGGCAGCACGGACACTAATAAGAGAGGTGAGTACCTTTTAGAATACCTCATTAAAGAGAACTTAATTGTGTATAACGTCGGGAACACACCAACTTTTGTCACTAAGGCCTGAAATGGGGTACTGGATATTACGGTAGGTAGCGCTAACGTAAGTAAACTAATTAAAAAGTGGAGGGTTTCAAGTGAACCCTCAATGTCAGATCATAGGATCATAGAGTTTGAGCTGGAAGGAGCGAGTGAGGAAAGCACCCCCATTCGAAACCCACAGACAAACTGTGTGGCCTATGTTTAGTTCGCAACTAAAAGAAAACCTGGAGCAGGTGACAGTGCGGGGTAGTATCAAACACAACACCATGCTGGAGCAGGCTGTAGGAGAAATAAATGTAGCAATCACCACGGCATTTGAATCCAGCTGCCCGGTAAAAACCGTGAAGGAGCATAAGGACGAAAAATGGTGGAACAAAAATTTGTCTACATTAAGAGCAAAAGTACGTAGGTTTTTCAACAAAGCCAAGCAATACGGAAATTTGCTAGAATACTCCGATGTGCTTACCACCTACAACAAAGAGATCAGAAGGGCAAAAAGGGAAAACTTTAAGACCTTCTGTGAAAACATAGAATCCACGCCGGTGGCAGCTAGACTGCACAAAGCACTAGCGAAGGATAGAGTGGAAATGACAACCACTCTCAAGAAACTGGATGGGACCTTCACGGAGGATGAAGAGCAAAGAGCTCACCTCCTACTGGAAACCCATTTTCCGGGATGTAGAAGATACAGGGAGACCGAGGGCTTGATGCAACCACGGAAACCAAGTCGGGCCGACTGGAAGAGGGCAGCGTCCATCTATACGGAAAACCGAATCAGATGGGCTATCGGCACTTTCCAGCCTTTTAAGGCCCCAGGTGTGGACGGACTAGTCCCTGCCTTCCTACAAAAGGGAGAGAGAGAACTAATGCCGTATCTTCTAAATATTTTTAGAAGTAGTTTAGCGCTCGGATATATACCGGAGCTATGGAGAAGGGCTAGGGTGGTATTTATACCGAAGGTGGGAAAGAAAGACACCACTCAACCGAAGTCATTTAGACCCATTAGTCTAACATCTTTTATGTTAAAGACAATGGAGAAGGTGATCGATAATTACCTGAAGACTACAGTGCTTTTAGGTACACCACTACACAAGAGTCAGCATGCTTACAGAGCAGGGAAATCCACAGAAACCGCCCTGTATCAGCTGAGAAACGAAATAGAAGCAGCACTAGAGACAAAGGAAGTAGCGAAAGGAAGAAAGGAAGGAAGTAGCGAAAGGAAGTAGTTGAGGTTTTTGACAACACCTCACACGAGGCTGTCAAGGCGGCCCTCGAAAGAAGGAGTATCGACAGCACTATCTCAAAGTGGATGGGAGAAATTCTGAGAACTAGAATGCCGGAGACACAAGTGGGAAGAGATACCATTAAGATCTCCACAACTCGAGGGTGCCTACAGGGAGGTGTACTATCACCGCTAATGTGGAGCCTGGAAGTTGATGAACTACTGGTTAGGCTAAACAACCTAGACATTAAATGTCAAGATTACGCCGATGACATAGTCATAATGGCCAGAGGAAAATTTGAGGGAACGCTCTGTGAAATTGTTCAGAGAGGCCTCAAAGTAACTAGTAGATGGTGCCAAACAGTGGGATTGAGACTCAACCCGAGCAAAACCAAGGTGATACCATTTACTAGAAGGAGAAAACTAAACTGCCTACATCCCATACTCATAGATGGTAATGCAGTAGATTACCAACAGGAGATAAGGTATCTGGGTATCACACTAGATAGCAAACTCCTATGGAATAGACACGCTGAGGCAGTGGTAGGTAAAGCTAAACGCGCCCTAATGGTGTGCAGAAATCTGGCAGGAAAAACGTGGGGTTGTAACCCTACTATCCTGCGATGGATGTACACCATGATAGTGAGACCTGCAATCACTTATGGGGCAGTTGCGTGGGGAAGTAGAATCAAGCTGGCCTCTATGAGGAAACAGCTTGAGAAGATTCAAAGACTGGCGTGTGTCTGCATCACGGGGGCGATGGGGTCGTGTCCGACAGCAGCATTGTAGCTGCTGCTGGATCTGACTCCGCTGCACCTTGTGGTGGAAAGCGCCGCCAGATCGGCGATCGTAAGGTTCAGCAAGGAAGGAATGAGCAGAGGTAAAATAATCGGGAGCAGAGACCGAAACAGCCTCGCTGCCAAGATTCCCAGGCTGGAGGTACCAAAAGACGAAATGGTATGCAAATACCACATCGAGAAAAACTACACAGCAATGTGTAGTAGTAAAGCCGATTGGAGCGACGAATCCTCAGCATACCACATAGAGCAAAATGCCATCAAATGGTATACAGATGGTTCGAAGACAAAGGAAGGCACTGGTGCAGGAGTGTTTGGACCTCGTACCAGTTACTTCGACTCCATGGGAACATCCCCAAGTATCTTCCAAGCAGAGGTACACGCAATCGAAAGATGTGCACAGTTTAACCTCGACAGGAATTACCGCAATAAACGAATTGCTATCCTGTCAGACAGCCAAGCAGTCATCAAGGCCATTAGCTCATACAAGATCAGATCCAAACTGGCATGGGACTGTGTGGGGAAGCTGAACAAGCTTGGCAGGGATAATAAAGTAACGCTATACTGGGTACCAGGACTCACTGGTATAGACGGAAACGAAGAAGCCGATCACCTAGCAAACAAGGGATCCAGTAGCCCCTTTATAGGTCCGGAACCCTTTTGCGGTATGAGTGTTAACACCATCCACAGAAGTTTAGATGAAGAAACAAGAGGAAAATGGATGAAAACCTGGAAAGAACTTCCAGGACTAAGGCAATCCAAAGTGATGCTGGGATCTTTTAACCAAAAGAAAACAAAAGCTTGCCTGAAACTAAGCAGGAACAAGCTCAGAATTCTGACAGGAGCCCTGACGGGACACTGCAGACTTAGGAAACATCTCAAGGCCCTAGACCTAGAGGAGGATGATGGATGCAGATTCTGTGGCTCAGCAGAAGAAACCCCCATACATCTGTTCAAAAACTGCGGAGCATTACTCCGCAAGAGACAGATGTACCTTGGGGCTCACTGCTTGAACACAGAGGAGCTGCAGGCCTTGAATCCCACCCAGATCCTGAAATTCCTAAAGGAATCAGGATTAGAGGAGGCGCTCTAAATGGGTAAGTACACCAACACTAGAAGGAGGAGGGTGGGGTACAATAGATCTATAAAGGTCGCAGTACAAGTCGTCACCACCATATCTGCAATCTACAATCAGTGTATTTAGACATACTCGGTGCGTTGTACTATTGTCATGGGATTGAATTCGTTGAGACACATTTTTCCAATCAGAAAATCCAGTTTGAAATTGTGTTTGGCTTTGAGCTTGACCAAAAATATGACATGGAAAACAGTATACTTTTCCAGTAGATGGAGAATACATTAGCCACTCTCGTTTAATTATACCACCACTTATATGTGTTCAAAAAGACGGAGATTGAGAAAAAAATCTTTTGGAATCGTCGTATTTTCGGCTCGTAGCAGAAAAATTACACTCAAAGTGTTAAAATTCGTTAAGATCTCTGGAACAAAAATCTTATATTTCGTTTGTAATATTTTGCCATAAGCCAATGTCATTTTGGTATTCTATTCCTAGATGGACTACGTTTTGGTGTAGAAATTGAACCTTAGTCTCGGCCTTACTTTCCTCTGCTCCATATAAAGTAGCTGTTTATTGATCCTTGGTAGTCTGTTCCGAACACTTGCAAGGAATCTCTACTGGGTCCGCCTCCATAGTTTGACTAGCAGACGTACTTGGAGAAGGTGGATTTTTCGTCGACTGGCGACTAAATCCGAGTAAGAAAAGGTTTAGCATCTTCTTTAATTGTTCTTCTTCTTTAATCACGCTTGTTTTGTTGCTATTGCGGCTTTTTTCGTTTTTCCGAACCACGAAGGTATTTTTTCTTCACGGGTTCCTGCGACATTTTGATCCTGAAAGAAAAGAAAAATGATCGTGTATAAGAAAAACATTTGACAAGCACTTATCTATTCAAATAACATTTTCATAAGCACAGCGAACGGTGAAATGAATCAATCCGTAATATTTTTAGATAAAACATGTACTAGTGGATCGTATTTTTTTGGAATGGAATAGTTATTGTGGATATAGAATAGTTATTGTTGCTACAGGTGGAACAATTGATGAGGGTGGAATTTTGTAACGAATTTTCAGGTGCGCGACACACATGATGTATGTGGAACATGAAGTTGTATATGAAATAGTAAGCAGCATTGCAACATGCGCGATTTTTGTGGCGCTTGCAGCATCAGCTTAGGTTGTGTGTGTGTGAAGAATAAGGGGAGTTGAAGGTTGTACAGCTCCTGCTGCACAAAATATTTGCAATTAATTCATTCGTCTCAAAGGATTTTAATGCTGTTGGGTTTGTAAAATAATATAATCAAACACTTTTGAGATGAAGTTAATCATATAGTGTTGCCAATTGTCTGAAATCGAAGTTATTATAATTATAAGAGTGATATTACAAATAAAAAGCTGCCAATGTTCATGAACAAAAGTTACGGTTAATCTGATATATGGGGCATCATACGATCAGCAAAACGGAAACTAACGGAAATTGACATAAAACCTCCAGTGGCGTGTAAAAAACGCCACCGAACAACAGATTTGATCAAACTGGATGTTTCGATTATGGTTAGATTAGGTTATATGAGGAGAAGATCAATCAAGACCACATATCGCGCGGCAGAATTGCGAGTTGTATCAAGAAAGAGAGTGAGATCGTTCAATCGGTGAGTATATTATAAACCGAGGTTTATACATCTGAATAAAAGTTGTTTTCAAAAAGACAATGGTAAAATACTGTTGTGTACGATTAAGACATTCAGACTATCTGTAGACATACTGATTTACTTTTCTTTTTGGACTTTAGTTTTCCTTTTGAATTTGCAAGAATGTTCTTTCTAATATAGAACTTTCCAACTTTATCGAATCTGCGATATTTCGCAGATTTTCCCGGACCTAATTCAGCCCGTAAAATGCAAGGAAACTTCTGTGGGGCGGAGTCGATTATGCAACCCATACTACCGTTGCTAGTCACCCTGAATCCTGGTAAATGACTTGCATTTAAAAAAAATCCCCTGGTAAAACATTTTGCAATGGAACGATAAAATTTGCTCCGCTGGTAACGGAAAGTTTACTCTATCGATGCATGCTACAAGAATTTTTTAGAAATGTAGGGAAGTGATTTCTGCAAATGTTTGAAAATCAAGTAAACAATTGGAGGTAGACTTCAAATGTCGGCCACGTCTAGACCGTCAGCCGCAGAAAACTGCTGCATGTTTGAATCATGTTTGCAACATGTTTTAATAGAATTTGATGAGTTCTATTCGAATTTGAATCGAAAAGGACGATACATTTTGAGATGGCTGTTCCTTTCGCAGTCAAAGGGTAAAACTGACAGTTTTTCGCCAATAACTCTGTGGCTATATATCCCAGGAAAACGCGACTGAAAAATTGCGAATTATGAACTGCTATGTGTTGTTAATCAAGAGCCAGAGTCGCCGAAATCTGCAATTTAGAGATTTCAAGAAATCTCTTTGAAATTGATTTGAAAGTTTAATTAAAATTCTGATCCTAACAAAGAGTGAAAAATCAGAATTTTGATTAAATTTCTTTTTAATTTTATCTTTTCATGAGCAGACAAATAATCATAAACTGATAAACTTCAAAAATGACATTTGCACATAACCTGAGCGAAAATAGTGTCAAACTGATCAGCTGTAAGTGCAAATTGGCGATTCAGCGTCAAACGAAATGGTCGCGGTTTTTTCGACTTGGAGTGCGAATCCGTAGATGGATTTGAGAAATTCAAACGCCATAATGTTTTTGCCGGGCATGCACTCCTCAGACTGGAAATGTAAATGTTCCCTTTCGCGTTTCCGTGTGTGTAGTGACTTGGGGAATTGGGGCCTGCGGTACGTCCCCGGAGGTGTAATGTGCCGAGAGAGGTGTCGTTTGAAAGTGGAAACTTGGGGCTATAATCCCTGAAAAGAGCACTAAAATTGTAAAATATTTCACCGAATATGGAAGGTTTAAATTTGCTCAATTTTGAGAAATTCGTTTCGAGTTTGGACGGGCTTCGCGACCCCCCGATGCGATGGAGCAGTGCGTCGTTCCCATTGCCATATAGATCATTTTGTTCTCTATTTAGAAACCGCCACCGCGACGCCCTGCTCTTTAATTTGGGGAATCCCGGAGGATTATCGCGGACGTCTGCAAAATATGGTTTTTCTGGCGTCTCGGCGCCATCCGGCGCGCCATCGCAGTTAAACTCCAAAACAAACTAAAAGCCACAATGCCGAATTGGTGCCAGTCCGGTCCCGATCCGACTGTTGGTTATCCCAGTAGAGGGATCCCCGGAAATTACGCGAAAAAAACCGCGTTTTTCCGATTTTTGTGTTAAAATTGACCTAGAGCGGGAATACGATGCCGCAGGTCCCAGATTCTTCCACCGCCCATTGCGGCTAAACATCTTGCAACGAACAAACCGGTTTGGAGACGCGGCGCTCTTCAATCAAGAGAACAGCGTCCTGAGATGTGATCGAAAAAACGTTTTTTTCGCTTAAATTTTCCGTCGCAGTGGGGAACCGACGGTCGCGTACTTTTCCGCATGATGTGAAAAAAACTTGAAATCGACGCGGCAAGAGGACGTAAATAAATCGAGCCTCGGACCAAAATAGCTCCTCAAAGGTGCTACAAACGATTTGCTGATTTTGGCAAAACCTGGAGGACACCGTGTCCTGGAGGACACCGTGTGGGACTTGCGAGCGGCAGACCGACCCGGGTCGAATGCCCGTTCAGTTTTACAACAGAAAATGACAATTTCCCGTTTCGACGCGTAAGAGAAACGGAGTTTTTGAGGAAAAAGTGAGAAATTTAAACGCTACAGCCGCCCCCTGCGGGGACCTTTTTAAAGCTCGTCTAAAAAAACTAATTTTTTGCTCAATTCACCGGAAAAGTCAAAATCAATTGAATCAAATCAATGCCATAAACCGCATTTTTGGTGAATTTGTTTTTTTGGTCCATTTTCTAAAATACGTCATTTTTAGACCCCTTTTTTGTCCAAGGTGTAAAAATCGAGTAAGGTGCCGTACTCGATTAGCACAACGTAATAAGTATGTAAAATAAATTCTCGAAATCAAACGTACCTTGTACCGTGTGAGAAAATGCTATCAAGTGGTATACAGATGGTTCGAAGACAAAGGAAGGTACTGGTGCTGGAGTGTTTGGACCTCGTACCAAATAGTTCGAATCCATGCTAACATTCCCAAGTATCTTCCAAGCAGGGGTACACGCAATCGAAAGATGTGCACACTTTAACCTCGACAGGAATTATCGCAAGAAACGAATTGCTATCCTGTCAGACAGCCAAGCAGCCATCAAGGCCATTAGCCATACACCATCAGATCCAAACTGGTATGGGACTGTGTGGGAAAGCTAAAAAAGCTTGGCAAAGAAAATAAAGTGACGCTATACTGGGTACCAGGACACACTGGTATGGAGGGAAACGAAGAAGTCGATCACCTAGCAAGCAAGGGATCCAGTAATCCTTTTATAGGTCCGGAACCCTTTGCGGTATGAGTGTCAACACGCATTGCAAAGTAATCTGTAAGAAACGAATATTCGCAAAGATTTCGCAACAAATAATCATGGTTAACAGAGAGAAAATTGTGATAAGACGAAACAATTTGAAAACAAAATACTGTACAAAAACCAAATTGTATCATTGAATAAATGAGGAAAATGATACGATAAGAGTATAAATAAGGCAGTCGAATCATGATGGGATAAAGAATACCAGACAGTTGTATAATTGTGATAAACCAATTGAATTGTAGAACAATTGAATTAAGTGACGCACCACTGCGTGACGCACATACGTGTCCAACAAATATATGTATAGGAAACAATTGAAGATATTTTACGATATCATTTGTTAGTGAGATAAATAAGTAAAAAAGAAAAGCCTCTCAAGCAGAGGTTTAAATTTAATTTAAACTTAAGTAATAATTTTTTAATTACGATTAGGTAAACAAGTTTTAGGTTAAGGTTTTTTATTTGTAAATGCGGATGATCTGAAGGAGGTTCCTCCGAGGAGGTTCGATGTTTTTTTTGTTATTATTTAGCGTGTTGCAGTTATAGCTGTGTTGGAAAACGCTAAGAGTATTCTGTTTATTATTAAGGGTTCAATTCTCAATTCATCTAATTTCTTTCTGTTTAACTTGTTGCCATTTTCTATATATATATATATATATATATATATATATATATATATATATATATATATATATATATATATATATATATTTATATATATATATAATATATATATATATATATATATATATATATATATATATATATATATATATATATATATATATATATATGTGACGATTATTTTTGTAAGTAAACGAGAATATGTTTCTCTGTAAACAAAGTATTTTTTTTTAATTAAATTTCTTTTATAACTATTTACACTCTAACCTGTAAACAAAGAAACGACAATTAACGTTCACAATTCACTTCTCTATTTACAGTATCAAATCTATTTAACTTTTAACTTCTTCTTAACTGGACTTATGTTTTTCACGTAATAAACACATATTATTTTTCGACTCCATGACAATCCTTACAAAGCTATCTATTAAGGAAAGTATATTTTCCTTACATCTCCCCCTCCCTTGGTGAAAATTCGTTGCAATTTCAATTTTCATCCACATTATCTGCTGGTATTAATTTTGTTACTTGGAAGAAACCGGTTTCTTCATTTCGTTTTCCTGTTTTGATTTTACATACTGAATCTGAAATTTTCTCTATAACTTCGAAGGGTCCAATTCTCAATGTTATATTTTGTTTACATTGTTATACAAATCATTACATTGTTAAATATATAGTTTTGTCTTTTCTTGTCAAATATTTTTTTGTTATAATCATGTGATTTTTTTGTTCTTTTCAGAGCTAGTTCTTTGTCTTATCCAATCTTCTTTGTTATTTCTTCATTTTATTTCTTCGGGTAGAATGCTGGTATTTGTGCCGTTTAATAAATATTTAGGCGTAAATCCGGTTACCGTATGCTCTGTTTTATTCTACTTATCGATACATTCTCTGGCGATCGTTGTCCAGGCTCTCTTTTCCTTTTCTCTCGTTCAGACCATTCGCAAAAGGCGCATTAAAAGCCGTAAAAATTAGTCTAACGTTGTTTCCTCTCAGGAATTCCTTAAATTCTCGAGTTTATTCCTGGATATTGATCTGTAAGTATTGTTTCAGTTTTGTCCGTTGCTAGCACTTCGTTTACCAACTTGATGAAATCAGTTGCACTCTGAGTTTTGGATGTTAAGATAAACGCATATCTTGTAAAATGGTCCACAAGCAGGTGAAGGTATCTTTTTGTTGATCTTTGTCCTCCGAAGCCTCCAATGGTATTAATTGACATTATTTCGAATGGTTTTGATGCCGGTCCCAATTGTGACATCAGGCCATATTTTTCTTGCCCTCTGGATTTGTTTCTAATACATATTCTAATACATTTTTTACATACTTTCTTTATATTTGCAGTTATGTTTTTAGCTGTACCTACGGACATAACCTATTCATCATTTCTTTAATCCCCATATGGCACCATTCAGAATGTATTTGTTTAATTAATTCTAAGCTTATTTCTTCAGATAAAATTATTTTTTCTCTATTTCTAACTTTTCTATAGAACACACCATCTTTTTATATTAATTTTGTTTTTATTTTCTGCAATGTTCTATTTTTTCCTTGATCTGTCTTTATCTCTTTAATTTTTATTAGATTAACTATTTTTAGCAATTCTTCTGTATTTTCGAGTGGTACTAATACAGGGTTTCTACTCAAACTATCTGCTTCCGTGTTATCTCTTCCCGGAATATATTTAACTTCAAAATTGTATTGTGATAAGTGAAAGTAATAGACAACTCACCAAGTTCTTCATCAGTTCTAGCTTTTATATTCATGTTTTCTAACGGTTTGTGGTCTGAAAATACTGTAAAGTTTCTTCCAATAAGCCAGTCTTGCCAATACTTTATTGCCTCTTTTATTGCCAGGCATTCTAAATAAATTTCTTTTTTCCTTTTCTGTGCATCATTCAATTTTTTTGAAAAATATGCTACTGGCTTTTCTTTCCCATTATTTTGTAACTGTTTAAATACTGCACCAATACCTTCTTATTGTAAATTCTTGTTGGTAAATTCTTATCAAATATTTCCAACACCGGTTGAGAACATAGTATTTTTTTATATTTATAAAAGATTTTTCGCATTCTTCAGACCAAATAAACTTCTCATTTTTTCGTAACAGTTTGTTTAATGGATCTAGCAATATTGAACTTTTTGGTATGTACTCATGATAAAAATTGATTTTCCCAAGATACTGTCTAATATTTTTTTGGGTTTTTGGTGTGGGAAAATTTTGGATTGATATTAAGTTATCTTTCACTGGTCTTACTGTATTGTGTTCTATTATGTGTCCGAGGTATTTCACTGATTCTGCTGCAAGTGTACATTTTTTAAATTTTAATCTAAAACCCTCATTTATTATTGCTTTTATTACTTTTTCTATATGTTCTTCGAATGATTCCGAAAAAATTAAGATATCTATATAATTTTCTGAAAAGTCTCTTAAATTGTGTTTTCTTAAGATATTGGATAAAATTCTTTGGAAAATAGCTGGTGCTGTTTTTAGTCCGAACGGTAGGGACGTCCATTGAAAATGCCCCTCTGTAACGAATCCAGTTTTTTGTCTATCTTCAATGCGTAGTGGAATAGACCAAAACGCTGAATTTATATCTAATGTTGTGAAGTATTTGCAATTTCTTGTTTTTATTATATCATCTATTAATGGAAATGGTTGAGCTGGTGGTATAATTATTTTGTTCAAATCGCGAAAATCTATACATAATCTTGATCGCTTGTTTTCATCTCTTTTGGATGCTAAAGTTACTGGTGCGGCAAACGGACTGTAAGATTCTTCAATTAACCCATTATCTAATAATCTTGCTAATTGATTCTCAATTTCTTTTTTATCCTCTATATTGCATCTGTACGGCCTCTTACTACAATATTTATCAACTAGTAAGTCTATTCGAGCTTCGTAGTCTGTAACGGTGCCTACATCATATTTATTTTTTGCAAATACTGTGTTAAATTTTTCTATCAGTTTTTCAATCTTCTTTTTTTTGTCTATACTGTCCAAGTGATCTAAATTCATTACGAACTCGTCTGTATTTATATGTTCGTTAAAATTTAACTTATTCTGTTTTTTCATTTTTATCCAATGTGTATCTTTTTTTCTCTATATGTATTTCCATCTTTTGAGATATTTGTAAGTTTTCATCTTGAATTAGTTTAAATTTCTTTATAATGTCTAACCCGATAAGAAAATCTTAAAAATCTTCTCTTTCTATTATAAATACATCAATGTATTCCTCTTTCTCCAAAATTTTTACTTTCATAGTTACTAACCCTTTTGTTTGTGTCACACCATTGACTGTTTTAAAGATATTTTATTCACATCCTCTATCTCTTTTTTTTTCTTAAGTAATTTTGAATTTATTAGAGAGACTTGGGAACCTGGATCATATGTTCCATTTATCTCAAACTTTTCTTCTAATAATATTTTTATTTTAATCAATGGTGATAACTAGGTGATAATGATGGTGATAAAATGGTGATAACTAATCAATGGTGTGATAACTAGTTTTTTTGTTCTATATTTAGATCTACTTCTATCACTGCGTTGCTTCTAATTTCTCTAGCTTCATTTCCATTTTCCATTTTAAACCAGCACGAGTCTTTTGGGTGATACCTAACTCCTTTGTTCAATTTTTCGCAGTTTATACAAGGTTTCTTTTCTTCAAATTTCTTCTTATTGTCTTGCCTTTCATCTTTCTTTTTCATGTGATTATTTTTACCTACTAGATTTTCACATTTTCTAATTTCATGTAATAGTCTAGTTCACAATCTTCACAATTGTCATTATTTATTTTATCTCTAACGAATCCAGGTAATCCAGCTGCTTTAAGCAGCACTAGTGTCTGTGAACCAATACCATTGTCCATATCTAGCAGTAACTTCTCTTTCCTCATAGCATATTCCAACAATGAACCTTCTTTATATCTGTAGGCTATAGCATACATTCCTGTATTCCAACCTTTGTCTGCAAATGACTCCAAGAATTTCCCTTTTCATTCTGACCATTTAGCTTCCATTGTCAACGTTGTTAATGTTGCTGAGTACCAGTCCGAACATGGTTTGTCCAGAAATAATCTTAATATCTCAATCCTTGTATTATCATGACTGATTTCAAATCTTCTACATTCTTTCTCAAATGTCTCCAACCATTGTTTTGCATACGAGTGTTTACATGCAAATCTTTCTTGGCCTCTTTGATTAAGGCTTTTTTTCACTCTTTTATAATTCTCTGTTTTTATTAACTTACCATGGTTACTTACAAATCTTTCAGTTTCCGGCAAGACATATTTCTTATTGTCCAGTATTGTAATAGATGTTATGGTAACAACACTTGTCTTTCTGTCTTGTGTTTCTGTCACTGGGTGATGCCACATATTTAAATGAGAATTGCAATTTTTTTTCCATCATAAACAGGAATTGTCGTTTTATTATGTGACAATTATTTTTTTAAGTAAACAAAGAATATGTTTCTCTGTAAACAAAGTATATTTTTTTATTACATTTTTATAACTATTTACACTCTTACCTGTAAACAAAGAAACGACAATTAACGTTCACAATTCACTTCTCTATTAACAGTTTCAAATCTATTTAACTTTTAACTTCTTCTTAACTGGACTTCACTTTACTTTTTCTAGTTATATGTTTTTCACGTAATAATCACATATTATTTTTCGTCTCCATGGAAATCCTTCCAAAGCTATCTATTAAGGAAAGTATATTTTCCTTACATATATATATATATATATATTTATATATATATATATATATATATATATATATATATATATATATATATATATATATATATCCAGGTACGAAACTAGACTAAAATGTCAAAACGGAGTACATTTATATTAGGATAAAAATTATGCGCACTCTAAATCTGTGAACCTTTATTTGAGTACAAATAAATCCACAAAATAGAAAAATAAAATTATTTTCCACTTGAATAAAACACCGGTTTGGATGCCCTAATACACCCCCATACATCTGCTCAAAGACTGCGGACTTGAACGCAGAGGAGTTGCAGTCCTTGAATCCCACCCAGATGCTGAAATTCCCAAAGGCATCAGGACTAGAGGAGGCGCCCTAAATGAGTAAGTATACCAACGTTTAGAGGAAGGAGGGTAGGGTAAAATAGATGTATGAAGGTCGCTGTCCAAGTCGTCACCACCAAATCTACAATCTACCGTTGTAACTACAGTTATAGTATAACAGTCGCTCGTCGTCTCGCGTTTTTGTGAACATAGAGTTTTGAAACACAGAGCACAGTAACACTTTTTAAATTAAACTCACAAATCGCAATTACGGAATATTGTTAGGTGTCTTGGTGGCAAGCAGGTTACAATTGAACTGAACCGATTACATATTTTTAAAAAAAGTTCTTTGCCTGCCCTCACTGACATTAAAAATATTCCAATCCCATGTGCAGGTGGTCATTTCCATAGTTAATCTTTACAATACACTACCCAATTTAAAACAAATATCTAAAATTCCTAAAAAACATTACATTGTATAAAAGCATTGACAAAACATCAGTGGTCATAAACAGCTTCCAAACACGTAGAGGTCATAAACAGCCAATACGCACCCAAAAACCATTATTGGTCACAGTTTCCAAACAAGTGGTGGTCATAAGCTTTAAAACGCAACCACAACCCATAAGTGGTCACAAACAGTTTGCAAACACGTAGTGGTCATAAATAACATTAAAACGCACTTAAAAATCATTAACGGTCACAAAGAGATTTAAAACACGTAGCGGTCATACACAGCTATAAAACGCACTCAAAAGCCATTCACGACATCACGACCAGATGTTTGGACCTATTGGTCGCTTTACCACAATCTTAATGTAATCTGCTATTAACTAATTTAAGACAAAATAAAATAAAATTGTTGCGTCTTAATGGAAACTTTTAATGGAAACTAACGGCCCTCAGACGTAGTCTTGCTCTGAAAAAAATCCTCCTATTGCAATAATATTGTCCTTGAGGTTACAAATCTTCAATTAACATCATCAATTTTTTTTCTTGGTGCTCGGGGCCCTTACCCACTGAAATATATACTAACTGAAACGGGCGCTGACTCTTGAGCATAACAAGGTGTCTCTCGTATCGCTCTGTCTTCGTCTAGTACAGTCCAAAGAGAAAACTAAATGTGTGTCCGACGTCAGACGACCATTTTTCCGTGCAAATACAACAGTATTTGCACGGTATTCACCATTGTATTCACTAAATATCAGTATTTCACCATTGTCATTTTGAAAACAACTTTCATTAAAATATATAAACTTCGGTTTATAATATGCTCGATTCCAGTTCCAAATTCCAGTTTTTTCATAATTGCAGTTTAAAATCAGGACACTTTTTCGCTCTGACTGTATCACATCCTCCCCACTCTCGACTACTCTGTTGGCTAGACAAGGATGAAGGGAGGTTTTTTTGGACCTCTCTCTCTCTCGGTCCGCACAAGCCAAGAGGCTAGCGCTCGTTCCAGTTAGTATATATTTCAGTGCCCTTACCTTATGCACCTAGACAGTTGCCTACATTGCCTAATGGATAATCCGGCTATGGATGTAATTTTTAATTTAATGTTTAATTAATTGTTAAATTAGGATCAACCATTTAACTTGTTATTAAATTTTATGTTCAGCCACAAATTTGGTGTCCAACTTATTTCGTTTTTTCATAATTGCAGTTTAAAATCAGGACACTTTTAATTTGTCACCCTTTAGAAATTAGGTTGGTTTTATTAGTTTATTGGTTTTCACTACTTATTTATACAATATTATAATTTTTTGATTTCTTGTGCCTTTTCATACATTCTTACATTTAGGGTTTTATTCAAAACAGTCGGAATTTATTATCTAATATAATTACTGGGTCTGACTTCGTTGCACCTGTCGTGGAGGGGACCACCAGATCGGTGTTTGTAAGGTTCAGCAATGAAGGAAAAGGTAGGGGTAAAATAATCGTGAAGTAAGACCCGAACAGCTTCGCAGAAAACGTCCACTGGCTCGAAGTACGAAAATACACATCAATGTGTAGCAGTAAAGCAGAATGAAGTGAGGAATCCTAAACATACCACATTTGCTAAAGTGCTATCAAGTGGTATGCAGATGGTTCGAAAACGAAGGAAGGCACAAGGGCAGGAGGAATTGTACCTAGTACCAAATACTCATAAGTAGAGGTACAAGTAATCAAAAGATGAGCATAAATTAAGTATAAGTAATCAAAAGATGAGCATAATCAAACAGTCAATCTATGGCATAGGCCATCAAAGCTATTAACTAAAGCATATACCATCAGTTCCAAACTGGTATGGGACTATGAGGGAAAGCTAAACAAGCTTGCCAGAGATAATAAAGTAACACTATATTGGTTACCAGGATATACTTGTATAGAGGCCAATGAGTCGCTATTATAAAAACAGCTAACGCAAAAAAAACGTATTTTTTGGCCTCCTGAATTGTAAAGCTATCTTTGACATCGTGTATACGTCCAGCGAAACTAGATTTTTACGTACAATGTTGCAAAGTACGGCTACGATGCGTTAAAATGAGCAGTAAATTTTAACCTATCAGGGACACTTACAAAATAAATTAAGTATAAGACAATAAAATCAAATTATAAAAACGCTACTTTACACCACATTTGTCACGATAATGTAGAAAATAAGAGTGATTTTTTAAATTTTACTGTGCGTCTGACAATTGGAAAAATTACATTACCAAACTAATAAATTTGAATTAGTAAAAATGTCAAAGTTTGTGAGTACCAACATTAAAAAATTAAATAATTTGCAATATTCTAATTAAGCTAAATCTAATTGTTTCTTAAATAATAATTGTCGACCAAACAATCTTATACAAATTTCGTGCGGAAATGATTTTACAATGCTCCAGCAAATGGGGAACGAGCCCGAAGGGCTCGTTCCCCAAACTAGCTGTTGCATTGTTAAATCAATGTTTCCGCACTCTAATGTAAATAACTATTGTTGTTACTGAAATGAAAAACGCCTATTTTTTAAGTACTACAGTCTTAGAAAATTCTATTACAAATAGATAAAAACAACTTGCGGTTACGACTTTAATTGGCTAAATATTAGATAGCTGAGGTTTGAGAGAAATTATCTTTTACAATTTCAATTTAAAGAAACACTAAATCCCGACACATCTTTATATAAAGTAGATTTATGCAAAAAAGCAAGAACGATCGGCCCACTTGTACAATATTCGACAAGACCCACTCTATCCATCTAACGACTAGTTACTAAAGAAGAAAGATATTCTTGATCTTCTGCCATACATTCCGCCAATTTTCTACCATTACTACAAAAATCTGCCGATAGATATTCCAAATCGTTCAAGCACACTTAATGCTGATGAGCGTTCGTCTGATGACGAAATTACATATGATTAAAACAAAATACGCATGTCACTATAACAGTGTTGTAACTCCAAAAAAAAGTTCATTTATTAAATTAGTTTTATTTTGATTTTCTACGTTACTTCAAATTATTATATCTTTGATTTGTATTAAACAATAAAAAAGAGAAAACATTGAATGAATACCTATATATTTTTTCCTACACTTTAATTCGCAAAAAGCTTGTTATTTTAAAATTCAGTTTCAAGGAGATAATTCACTTTTACAATGAGCGACACAAATGTCAGTGTATCTGACAACGAAGCTGTGGTGCTGTCAGAGATAATGTTATCTCTGGTGCTGTTACAGGATATTTTAGATCATATTGTGCAAAGACTTGCACCGGTTCAGGGTTCAGTAGGATGTTATTATCCAAAACATGAACGAAAGTAAAAACTGTCTTGAAATTAGTTACAAGTGGAGTCTAGATGGCAGTGCGAAAAGTGCACAATGGCAAAGCAATACTTTGCTAATAATAATTTTTATGCTGACTCAAATATAATTGATGGATGTAATAGAATTTGTGTATAGCCATAAATTATTGATGCATGGGGCTGACATAATAAAATCACTTCCATTGCCTGTAGATCTCCTCTCAGAAGATGTAATAGAGGCTAGACATAAGACTTACAAACAGATTAGACATTACCACTCCAGGAAAATGTCAAGAATTAATACGAATATGGACATTTTGAACTGGTTACTTATATCACCAGATTCTCTAATCACTAGTGAAAGCACAAAACCCACCAATATTTAACATTTTTAACATTCCTGAACATTCCAGTGGAAACATTGTAATGGGAATGTTGCAGCAACATTCCTGCAACATTCCACTTGCAATATTATAATGTGAATGTTGTAGCAACATTCCTACAACATTCCAGTTGCAATATTGCAATGTGAATGTTTTAGCACAACATATTCCTACAACATTCCAGTAAGACTGCGCTAATTATTTTTTTCATTATTAATATTATCATTTATTTTTACTGTGATTATTTTTACTCGTCTCACTTTTTTTTATTCTTATACTCAAAAATGTATTATATTTTCAGTTATTTTTCCGATCGGCACGTGTATTTTCCGTCGATCGGCGCGTGTATATACTCAATGAAACGTTGCTGTATTTATCTACGCTCTCTCTTCTTTCTGTACTCCTCTCTTCCACTTTTATGTAGTGTATTAGCAGAGACAAGTATCTGTGCATTAGTGTATGAACGCTGAGTTCCTCCTAAACCCGTTTACATAACCTACTTGTACAAGAAACACGTTGCCTTAAAATTCAGTTGGCAAGGTAGTTCGAATAAGAAACGATGTTTCAGCCAATTGATGATGGCGAAATTACTCTGCAGTAAGTGTATTTCTTTCAAAGTGAAAATTTTTATATTTTTGCCAGATATTTTTACTTATATTTTATATTGTCCTACAATTTTACAGAGACTTGACGGAGAGAAATGGTCGGAAAAAGATATAGAAGAGATTCTGGCGAAATGGCTTATTCCAAATTCAACAAGAGTGAGTCGAGCCAAAAATGCATATGCGGAAGTTTCCTCCGATGAGAATAACAATAACAGTACATACATTAAAAAAAAAAAATTAAAAGTGAAACTGATAAATGTAAATAAAAGAGAAGAATAAAAGAGAATAAAACTAAAAATATAATTTTCTATTTTTCAATATTCAATATATTCCTTTAACATTCTTGCAATGTTCGCAATCTTCCTGCAAAATTCATGCAACGTTCGCAATATGCCCCCAACGTTCCTGCAATGTACGTAATGTTCCCGCAACGTTCCTGCAATGTTCGTAATGTTCCCGCAATGTTCGTAATGTTCTGACAACGTTCCTGCAATGTTCGTAATGTTCCCGCAACGTTCGTAATGTTCCGGCAACGTTCCTGCAATGTTCGTAATGTTCTCGCAACGTTCCTGCAATGTTCGTAATGTTCCCGCAACGTTCGTAATGTTCTCGCAACGTCCGTAATGTTCCCGCAACGTTCCTGCAATGTTCGCAACATTCCTGCAACGTTTCTGCAATGTTCCGTGCAACGTTCCCACAACATTTCTGAACGTTGCAGAGAGGCGGACATATATAGAAATGTTGTAGGAATGTTGCAGGAATGTTGCAGCAATGTTTAACGTTGCGAAAGTAACATTGCTGCAACATTCCTGCAACGCTGGACCATTCAACGCTGGCTGGGCGTATACATCTAGTATAGTCTCATTTTATATTAAGATCATCAGAATGCCATCATAAAATAATATTTGAGGCAAAAAAAATTTAAATGAACTGCTTTTTATTTTTGTCGCCGTAAATTTGTAATCCGGCACAGTATGCGGCGAGTAATATAAGATACAACTTCCGGAAAGCTAATAACTACGTTAAAATATATGATGAACTTGTAACTACATAACTATGTAACTACATAACTACATACTATGTAATCTAGGATCGACCAGTATCCTAGATTCTTGATGTGAATACAGAAGTTGACTTACTTAACTAATATAGAGAAATCCCTTTATTCTACTCCAAATAATCTTTGGAAATATGTTTATGCTAAGCCAGGGGCGGATTAAAGGTCGACGGCGCCCTAGGCAAGCACCTCATCGGCGCCCCTCTGGTGATCACAATAAACAAAAAAAAGGTCCTCCGAAAAGGAGTACTGAGTACGCATTTAAAAATTTACTTTACGGATAGTTTCTAATCTCCTACAGATTTGTTATATTGGCCGATGATTGTTTTTAATAATTAATTATGTATGTAGGATTTAACATTTAATATATACAAACAATAATGCTGTAAATAAAATAATTTATTTAAAATTGGTACCAATAAACAATTATTAATCCAACCACAATTGTTAAAAATTTCTTCGTCTACATTTTTGTCTTGCAAAATCGTCAATAACATCGTCATAGTTCAAAGATAGCAATAAGTTTGATTCAATGTTAAGTATTGCTAACGAATTTAATCTTTTATCTGTCATTGTTGAGCGAAGATAGTTTTTCACTCTACGTAGGCAAGAAAAACTCCGCTCACCACTGCAATTGCTGACTGCTGTCGATAGGCACATTCTTAAGGCTATGTCAATGTTTGGGTAAATTGTTTCAAGTTCTTTATTTCTTAGAAACCTTAGAATCGCGTTGAGTGGCAATTCTCCGTCTCGAGCTATTGTTGTTAAATAAGAACGTAGATGAATACATTCTTCTCCAAAGCATTGTTCTAAATACCATAATACATCGTTACTAACATTCCTGCTCTATTTTGAAGTTCTGCCACAAGTCTGTCTATAATTACTAGATAAACTGTCACTCTGAATGTTTCCCGACCAGATAATAAAGAAATAATATCTTCGGCAGATTCATCTGCTGTGAACTTTCTCTTCCGCATCCTCTTTGTGTCCTTTTCGTATTCTTTAACTAATGCGAGTTCCAAAGCTTGTTGTTCATATTTATGAAAATTTCCCCCTTCTGCAGAAATTATGTGAATTAGACCGTCATACATTTGAATAACTGTACAAATGTCAATATCAACGGACTGTAACTTAGTGTTGGTTTTGTTCATGTGAATCAAAATAAAACCCCAAAACACGGTCATGAAAGCAGTTTCTAGTCGTTCTAATTTCAATCTTATGCCTTTAGCTTCACACATAAAAAAAAGGTTTTGCTGAGGATTGCTCTCGATAGCTATCAGAGCGTAGTAGATTTCTTTAAATGATTCTTTTAAACTTTTGCAGGCATCTGCTCGAGCAGACCAGCGCGTATCAGATGGACTTTTGACAGTGGTTTTGTTTTTTTTATCACTACCTAAGAGTATTTGTGCTTGTAGAGTTTCCCACCTTTGTGTTGAAGCCGTAAAAAATGTGTAAATTTCTTGAAGTAAACCAAAGCTTCTTGACAGCTTTCAGCGGCACATTCGCCCACTATATTAAGCGAATGAGCGGAGAAGGGTATATATTCTGCTAGTGGACATACATCTTTTATTTTAGCCTGTAACCCGTTATAAGTGCCTGACATGTTTGCTGCATTATCATAGCACTGGCCTCTGCAATCTATTATACCAATTTCAAACATGTCTAATGTTTTAACAATAACATCTGCTATATCTTGCGATTTGTGACCGACATTTTCCATAAACGTTCAACGGGCGCACCATCAGCTTGAATATATCGGATCACAAATGTTAATTGGTCAGTATAGGAAATATCTGGTGTTGAATCCACTATTATTGAATAGTATTTTGATATCTTGATTTCTTCTTTTATTTGTGTTAAAATTTTGTTTGCCATCAATTCAATAAATTCCTCACATATTGTAGAACTTAAGTAATTGGTACATCCCTTACCCTTGCCTCCATATTGTGCAATATGTTTATATAAAAACGGATCAAATTCCGCGATGAGTTGCATCGTCATAAAATAATTTCCGTTATAAAGAGAGCCGAGTTTTTCGTCATGCCCCCTAAAAGATAAACCACGTGATACTAAAGCCTTTACAGTCGCAACCACTCGTTTTAGAACTTCACGCCAATAAGTCAACTCTTCTTGAAATTGAGATGCTAGCTCATTATCGACACGGCCGACAATGTTAGATCTACGTTGTAAGTTCAAAACACATGTTTTATGTTCACATGAGTTTTCGTGGCTTTCCAATCTAATTGGCGCGTTCTTCCAATCATTAAAACCAATATCTTGTTTTCCAAATTGAGTTTCTCCACCGAATAATAAACAAGGCCCACAATATACTTTTCCCGTACTTGGCGAGTAAATAAGCCATTTCCTTGGACGTGTTTCTGTGTTTAATAACTTCCGTTCAAACATTCTTTTCGTCAAAAAACGTGAGAATTTATTGTCATATATCCTTTTACTCAATGAAAAATCTGCGTTTATATTTTGATTAAAGCCATTCAATGCAATATATTGTTGCGTTGTTTTGTTGATATCCCACTTGACTGGGTCATAATCAACTACAACCAGACTTTCTTTCGACTGTTTCACAATTTCTATTACTGATGAAGTAGGCAGTGTGGGCACAGACAAATCTTGTGGCCGTTTAGAACTAGTTGGAATCTCGCATGGACTAGGGTTGGTAGCGGATGCACTGAGAATTGCGTTAGAAGATTCCGAATTATCACTTTTTAATTTCGAAAAGAATTCTTGATTACAATTTGATGTTTTTCTTCCTTTTCCTTAGCCTTTCGTTTATATGCTGCACCACTAGGTTTTTTCTTCAATACACTCATTTTTTGAACACTTAAAATAATAAAGGTATGTAGTAGCAGAGAGTCTAGCGGCAAACTGGCAATTGTGAATCGATGTCGCCTAACATCGCAACGTGTCCTAGTCGTTAGTTATTCACGATCTGTAGAAGGGCTAGGTGTTCAAGGATTGGCTGAGAAAATTAAAGAGTGGAAGGAATAGTTGGTTGCGTAAGTTTCGCGGTATTTTAACAAAAGAAAGGGGATGATCAAACAAATCCGTCTGTGACACCGCTGAAAGCAAACAAAAAAACAATTTTGTCTGAGGAAGGTAGGATGCCGTCTCAAAGACTGGTCACAAATCTAAAAATCTAAAAATACAAAATCTAAAAGAAATCTTAGCAACACAAATGATAAAATGTAGAATAACATATGCGTTTAAACAATTTTTGTCCTTTTTCTGAGATATTGTGGTCGAAATTTAAAACCGAAATTTAAAATTTAAAAATGACTTGGCGGCGCGCCCCTTTGTAATCTCGCGCCCCTAGGCACGCGCCTAGTTTGCCTTATGGATAATATGCCACTGTGCTAAGCAAGGCTCGACACTTTAATACCAGACTCAACGAGCTAGATGCAAGCTCTGTTACAATAAATATTTGCATGATAAGCAGGATGTAATTAATAGACTTGCACTTGCATCACATTCCCACAAAAGTACTAAATCTGACACTAAACAGATGTCACTTCAAGAATGTGCCGAAAAAACGAAACAGTGGAATAAAAATCTGTAAGGTCCTTGAAAGTGACCTTCTTTGATTGCATTAAAAGACTTTCCATTTAGTTTCGTGGAATATGTTGGATTCGTAAGACTAGTGAAGCACAATCGTTTAATTCAAGGTCTGGTCAGCATTTCACTTCTTTCATCTGCAATGAATTATATGGCAAACTGAGCCAAAAAATACACGATATACTGGTCCTTTGCAAAAATGTCATTTACTAGTGATATTTGGTCAGATTCTTGTTTTGGGATTTCATTACTGAGTCTTACTTGCCATGGGATTACAGAAGAGTTCGAAAGAAAAATGAACACTATCATTTTTCTTTTAAATTCTTCTGTAATCCCATGGCCAGTAAGACTTGTAACAAGTAAGACCATGGCAAGATCCCAAACGCAGATGTGTTCAATGAGTCAGCATACCGGAGAAAACGAGCAATGTTTTAAGCACGTTACGAGCAATGTTTACGAGCACGTAAACTTGAAGGTATGTCGTCCTCATGGAAAATACTCTAAGAAAAAGCGAAATGTGTAGTTCGGGATGGAAGCATAAAACATGAAGAAAGTTGTTTCCTTATTAAATGTTTGACTTAATACATCGTCTGTGCGTCACACAACATTAAAAACTTGTTATAAGACGGGATAACAGCTCAAGAAACTGTTGTGGCTGCCATAACAAAATTCAAGATGACAATACATTTTCATTATTCAAATACTGCTCAAGACGAACTTATAACTGTACAGAAAAAGCTTAATCAAACACCCCTCAAGATTATACAAGAGTATGCAACTAGATGGAACAGCATCTTTTATATGTTAGAGCGTATTTTGCAAGTCAAAGATTCTTTGCATCCACGACTAATAAAATTACCCAACTGACTAGCGAAGAGTGGACGATCATTGAAAAACGTATGGGTTTACTAAATATATTTGAAGAAGTAACCAAAGAATTAAGTTCGGCCAGTGTTTCTATCATCAGTGATTCCCATAATTCAGTTCCCTTAATTCAGATTCATCCAGTGAACACATTAGTGAGACGATAGCTGCTTTCAAACAGGGGCACATTAGCAAATTTTCAGCTTTAGAAAATGAAATACACCACATCGAAATAGACTTGAAGAAGAAAAGGCTTCGAAGCTTTTATTTTTGAAGTTTAATATTTCTCTATTAAAGTTTGATTATTCATTAGTTGCTAAAGGAAAATTATATTATTATTTTATAGATGTTATAAGAAGAAGAAGATAATAACTTTTTTTTGTATTTCATTTCAAATAAAAAACTTTGCGCCAGATTTAAAAACTTTTGCGTTAAAACTTTGGCCCAGAACTTTATTACTCAGATTATTTACCACTCTTGAATACGGTTTACCTCAGTGAAGAGGAAGACAGTTCTGAGCCTGAAGATGCAGTTGGCTCTGAGGATGACCACATTCCAGAAAAATCAGATGAAGCTGACCTTCCTCATGGACCAAGGTATCCCTTGAGGGAAAGAAAACAACCTGTATCTTTTAATGACTATCAACTATTTTATGCTTGTTTAAGTCCATTAGAACCCTTAACAATGCATGAGGCTAGAAGGTCTGTAGATGCTTGTAGATGGGAAGAAGCTATTGGGGCTGAGTTAGAATCTTTAAACAAGAACTGTACTAGGATACTAGTAGATAGGCCTGATGGTGTAAATATAGTTAAAAATAAATGGGTATTTCATTGATGGGGGAAATGAAGGAAAACCAAAATTCAAAGCAAGGCTGGTAGCAAAAGGGTTTACACAACGCTATGGTGTTGATTACTGTGAAACGTTCTCACCTGTAATAAGGTTTAGCAGTTACAGGTTGCTTCTAGTACTTGCAGTAAGGCTAGGCATGAGTGTCGACCATGTTGACGTCGAGACTGCGTTTTTAAATGGCAAGTTGGAAGAAACTATTTATATGGAACAGCCTGAGGGTTGCGGTGATAATAAAAATATGAGAAAACAATATATGGTTTGAAGCAAAGCAGTAGGATTTAGAATAGAAGGGTAAAACTCGTATTTTTTTACGAGTATTGGGTTCAAAAGACTCAATACGAACCCTGTATATATTTTAATCGTAGCGCCAGTATCCTAACGATTGTAGCCATCTATGTGGATGATTTCATTATATTATCAAATTGTGAGAATGAAAAGCGTGCTGTAAAATTAGCTTTATCTAAAGAATTTCAAATTAAAGATTTGGGGTCTATCAAATATTTTTTTGGGATTGATTTTAAATGTAGTGATGATAAAATAGATGCGAATCAAAAGGACAATATTGTAAGTTTACTAAAAAAATTGGAATGTGGGATTCAAAACCTGTGTCAACTCCTTTGTAGAACTGAAAGCTTGCTAATATGAAAGGACCAGAAAACCAGCAGGTAATATACCTTACCAGAGTTTAATAGGATTGTTAATGTATCTGGCTGTTTGCACCAGACCAGATTTGATTTTCGCGGTTAGTTATCTCATCCAATTTAACTCTTGCTACCAGGAAGAGCATTGGAAGGCAGCGAAATGGCTCTTACGATAGCTTAAGGGGACTTGTGATCTGAGGTTCAGCTTTATCAGGTCTCAGAAAAACCTTATTGGGTTTGCCGACGCAGACTGGGGAAATGACCAGGCTGATCACAGGTCGTACACTGGTTATTATTTTAGCTTTTTTGATTCTCCCATATCATGGGAATCAAAAAACAAAGGTCTGTTGCTCTATCGAGTACAGAAGCAGAATACGTTGCTGTATCGGAGGCAAGTAAGGAGTGTTTGTTTCTAAGAAACGTATTGAAGGAGTAATGCTCTGAATTTATGGATGTTTCGGAATATTGCCAAATAAGGGAAAGTGTTGTAATTTTGTCTTTATGATATCATTATTCTTTAGGTATTTGTCAACGTTATTATTACTCATGCGTGCGAAGCACGTTTTTTAATACGAGAGATGCCACTAGATGGTTAGATGGTTACATTAACAAAAAACAAATAAATAAAAATAAAATGTACACAATCAAGACCTCGATAATAAAAAAGTGACGTGTGAATTGTTAGAATTTTTCTTCATAAAAAAATAATAAAAATTAAAGAAAACGTTTTAGACTGAGTGTAAATACTATGGTGATACCGGAGACTGAGGAGAGTTCTTATAACGAATCCACACCACCAGGAAACAGTTAAAAAGCAAATTTATCGTTTTTGATTCCCCTTTTTTGGATGGCCCCTGAATCCCAAACTTGTAAGATACATTCACTCGCATGAGTAATAAAAAATATTGTTTGTAATACGGGCGGAATGGTCAATTTCCCTCTTGAGTGAATGTGCCCACCCACTTCGTTCGTGCGTCCAATTTCGCACTCGCGAAAAAATTTACAACTTTCCGCCCTAGTTACAAAATACACTTTTAATGGGATGAAATAAGCTAAGACTCTCATTTTATTTGTCATAACCAATCCATTATATCATCTTTTTTGATGGCTCACTATTTTTGTATGCCCATTCGTGGCTATAAAATTTAAAGATTCAGCTGTATGCACTAGGTGAAACTTTATAAAAATAATACTCCTATTAAATAATAGATACTAGGTGTAAGTTTCACGAATTTGATTTCGGCTTACGAAAGCATAAGAAGCCGAAATCGATAAAGTATTTAAATAAAACTAATTTGCGATACTTACACCTAGCGTCTATTATTTATTATTAATAATACTTAATTTAAAATAATAATACACATCCCTTTAATAAACAAAAACATACTTAAATCATAACATAATAATACTTAACAAAATCAAGATTCACTTCCTACTTTTTCTTCACTAAAGACCTTTGATATCTGTAATCTTGCATTGTAACACCAATCCACATGGAGCCAACGAGAAACAAATAAGTAGCAGCAAATGCCAAAATCCTCTGAGGCCAATTCAACACCCTTAAGAAGCCATATAACCAAACACCGTTATAAAAATGAGTATATACCAACCTAGAACATAAAATAATCAAAATTCGAATTTTAAATTAGTGTACATTTTTTTGTAGCACACCACAAGTGGTAAGTGAGCTAATTTCGTACACAATCTATATCTTGTACTTTCTTTATATATTGTCTAGTTGCTAGTCTAGGAGCTAATTTCGTACACAATCTATATCTTGTACTTTATTTATATATTGTCTAGTTGTATTTACTTCATTAGGACTTTAAACTTGACAAATTCTCAAAATTGTATAATTTTCTGTACCAAATAAATAAATAAATTTTAATACTTACACGGAAACATAACAAAGTGCATAAAGAGAGAGTGTTCGTAAAGCTGATATGAACTTTGGTGGTCTTTCTTTAACATTAATTGTTTCAAATAACAATAACAAGAAAATATTTGTGTGAATAGAATGATTTAGCCAGAATGGAAATATATAATCTATAAAGCTAGGAAAAATCAATTCTCTGTCGTAGAAATAGATGCTCCAGAATAATGACGGAATGTACAAAGACCAGGGAAAAACAATGCTCCAGAAATTATACCAGTTGATCTTTTTCAGTTTTGTGATGAGCTTCTCTTGGTTTCCGAAGAGTTTCGGCGCTAACAGAATGTAAAGTGCGATGAATATGTAGACAGTTTGGTTGAACTGAAAAAAAAACAATTTATTAAACAATAATAAAATGTGTTGATTCATTTTGTTTACAGGAAATACAAAATTGAATAGACTAGGAAGATACTTTCTTTACACATTTAATTATTAAAATCTAGTTAAAATCTACTTAAAAGTGTATAAGTACCTAAGAAGTACCTAAGACCGGTTTTAATTATATTTACACATTATACCTACATAAAAAGTCAAATAACGCAGACAGTCATTAAAATAATCAGTCAATATAAATTCTACTGTGATGTAGGTCTAAAAAGTACAAAGGATCAATGACAAAGTGCGAACAGGTATGCTTAGAATGATTAAATAGACTAGACTAGACAGATAACACTAGATGGACAAGAGCAAATGAACAGTACAAGACGGACTAAATTAAAGCGACAAGACCAGACGGACAGGTCTAAATGAACAAAACCAGACGGACAAGACCAGACGGACAAAATAGGACGTACAAGTCCAGATAGACAAGACTTAACGGATAAGACCACATGGACAGGAATATAAGGACAACACCAAGGATAATACCAAACGGATAAGACCCCGCGGAAAAGACCACAGGGTCAAGACCAGATAGACTAAATAAACAAAAAAGACTAAATAAACAAAACCAGACGGACAAGACCAGACGGGCAAGATCAGATGGACAAAACCAGACGTACAAGTCCAGAGGAAGAAGTCGAGACAGACAAGACTTAATTGACAAGACCACATGGATAGGACCACAAGGACAAGACCAGACGGAAAAGACCAGACGGACACGACCAGGCGGACAAGCCCAGACGGACAAGACCAGACGGCATGACCAGACGTTCAACACCAGGCAGACAAGACGATAGAGACAAGACCAGACACATACGACTAGATAGTAGACACATAAGATTAGACAAACAAGTCTAGACAGACAAGACTAGACAGACAATATTTATACAGACAAGACTAAACAGACAAGACTTGACAGACAAGACGAAACAGACAACACTAGAGAGATAACACTAGACAGAGAGCACTAGACAGAAAGACAAGGTAGACAAGACTAGACAGACTAGACAGACTAGACAGACTATACAGACTAGACAGACTAGACAGACTAGACAGACTAGACAGACTAGACAGACTAGACAGACTAGACAGACTAGACAGACTAGACAGACTAGACAGACTAGACAGACTAGACAGACTAGACAGACTAGACAGACTAGACAGACTAGACAGACTAGACAGACTAGACAGACTAGACAGACTAGACAGACTAGACAGACTAGACAGACTAGACAGACTAGACAGACTAGACAGACTAGACAGACTAGACAGACTAGACAGACTAGACAGACTAGACAGACTAGACAGACTAGACAGACTAGACAGACTAGACAGACTAGACAGACTAGACAGACTAGACAGACTAGACAGACTAGACAGACTAGACAGACTAGACAGACTAGACAGACTAGACAGACTAGACAGACTAGACAGACTAGACAGACTAGACAGACTAGACAGACTAGACAGACTAGACAGACTAGACAGACTAGACAGACTAGACAGACTAGACAGACTAGACAGACTAGACAGACTAGACAGACTAGACAGACTAGACAGACTAGACAGACTAGACAGACTAGACAGACTAGACAGACAAGACTAGAGAGACAAGACTAGACAGACAAGACAACAAGACTCCCCCTGCAAATATTATTAAGGAATTATAATGTGAACTGGTCAAACCCATCTCACACATTATTAATTGTTCGTTCGCTTCTGAGAAGATACCTGATATAGTTAAAATATCCAATGTTACTCCAGTATTTAAAAAAGGAGACCGGCTGGACAAAAATAACTACAGGCCGTATCGTTGGTGTCAGTAATGGCAGAGATACTGGAATACGCCATGGAATACCGACTAATGCCCTTTATTGCGAAAAATGAGCTAATTCCAAACCAGCAACATGGCTTCTGTAAACATAAACCCACAGCTACAGCTATCAATGATTTCTATAACAAAATCTTAAATGAAGTGGATGAAGGCAAATGTCAGGTGAGAATTTCCTGCGACCTCTCAAATGCTTTCGACTGCGTTACTCATGACAAACTCCTATCAAAATTATACTCCTATGGAATTAGAGGAAAGGCAGACGCTGGTTTGAATCTTACTTGAGCAAACAATTTGTCAAAATAAATTCAACAAAGACAATAATATATCAACCACAGTTATATGCTTAGGGTCCCGCAAGGAAGTATCTTAGCCCCGGTCCTGTTCTCCCTGTACAATACTGATATGGTAAAATATATCGGACAAAATCATTGTACTCTCTATTCAGATGACACCAGCAACATAGTTTCGGAACATTTCCTAGAAGAAACGACTGCTCAACAAAATATTACCCTAGAAAATCTCTACCAGTAGTTCTCGAGAACTGCAAGTTAATTCGTCAAAAACAAGTCAAATTTTTAGGTATCTACCTGGAAAAACATCTGACATGGTCCTCAACTACTTCTGAAATAGTGCAAAAACTAAACTCTAAAATTTCAGTTAGCAGTTTTAAAGCTCAAATAAAGTGCGTTTCTTAGCAGGACTCCATCAAACGCAACGCATCAAAATAACTCACTGACTTAATAACCCTAAAAGTCTAATGACATTTTAAACGTCAGAATTAATTTATAAAAATCTCCCACATATATTTAAGAAGTTATAAATAATAAAATACAACATCCCTGGTATAAAATGAAACTGGGGACCTTGTATGAATGATATGCCCGTTATAGAATCTGCGCTATAAAAAACGCTTTTCTAAGGTTGGCCTGATCGGATGTTTTATTTTCAGTAGTTTTATGCTTAATTTTAAATAATTAGTAACTATATGTTTCCTTGATGAGTTCTAACCTAACCAGTGGGACTAGTACGGGCGAAAAGTAAATTAAAAAATAATAAATTACAAGTAATAAATAAACGTTAATAAAATAAAATAAATTAAGTTAATAAAATAAAATAAACCTTACAAGTTTGGGGTCCAGGGGCCATCCAAAAAAAGAAGAACAAAATATTAAGAATTTGCTTTTTCAATTATCTCCGGTGGTGTGGATTCGTCATAAGAACTCTTATCAGCCTCTGGTATCACCATAGAATTTATACTAATTTTAAATCGTTTTCTTTAATTTTAATTTGTATTTTGTAAAGAAAAAAAAATGCTGCCACTTCCCGTCACTTTTTTTACATTGAGGTTTTGATTGTTTTTATTTTATTTATTTGATTGTTTTTTTTAATGTCACTTTGTAACTAATGCGATTTTTATTGAATATTTCCGTGCGCCAAGCATATTTTGTGTGCGACAAGTATTCTTGTCGCATGCACATGGATATTTCCAATGCGCTTATCCTATGCGCTTATCCTATACGCTTTCCTATGTCCTAGTTAATAATAAATAATAAATCCTTTATTGGCATAAATATAAATACACGACAGTTCGTACTTTAGTGTGATGCCACATGCCGGTGAATAAAAACAAAAAAAGGCAAAAAGCAAGGAGATGAAAAAGAAAATAAAAATATCTCAATTAATACTAGGAGCCTTCTACATTACATTCTCTATCGGATACTTCATTCTAGACCCGACAAGATTCCCAGTTTCAATGTTTATTAGTGATATATTACTTTATATTACTAAGAAACTAAATTACTGCGAACAGAATAGGAATCAAATTATGTGAATCACCAAAAAATTAGTGACTCAACATAATTAAAAAATTTACAGTAGATAAAATAGAGAGGTCATTTGAGAAACGCTGCACAGCCGCCATTTTTAAATAATTTATTCAATAAAAATGTTTTATAGTTAATCATATTGATATATATGTAGAAAAAACTTCTACCTTTGCAAACTCGATTTATTTGATATCTTCTATGAAAGAAAATCACAAAAAGCCTATTTTTTCGGCCTATAGAGTGGCCTAACCCCTTGAGGTTGTACTCGCATAAAAGCAAACGAAAGATCGCGAGCTGAATTTTTAATATGTTTTAGTCAATTTTAAATTCATTTAATTTATGTATGTGAGTAAGATCAGACGTGTAGTTTTTGCAAAATTAATTTGAATAACTGAAAATTTAACTTGCAGACTATAAGCAATCTTGTTTAAACCATGCATTTTAAAATAATTGAATCTTAACTGCAAAAGGTTAAAATCTAAGAAACCGACGTTTATATTATTCAATTCTCGTAGATTATGTAAACATTATAAAATAATATTTTGGCTGTAAGTTTGGAGATATTTTAATTCAAAATAGAAAATTAATTAAATATTGTTTATTTGCTGTTATATTGTTTATTAAATTAAATATTGTTTTATTTGCTCAATTCACTTTTTACTTCGTTTAACATAGTAAAAAATATAAATACTGTTCAAAGTGTTTCAATCAATTTTTTAAAATATATAAAATACCGGTTTTAATAATATATAAAATACCGGTTAAATTTGACCTATTTGAACGGTACCATTTATCGCGCGCTTTAGTTGACGTCACAGAGCACGTTGTCATTCAGTGTTGTTTACTATTTGTATAGACAGTTAAGGATTTTCTGTTTGAATCGCTATTTCGATAATGAAAAAATCTAAAAATCCATTTTATAGATGTTGTCTAGTACCGGAATGCAAAAACACTATTATAAGTACACCAGATAAATTGTTTGATAAAGTCCCAATCGAGGGAATCTAGTGTATAGTTCACCCTACCTAATTTTTTCGTGAATCGAGTTACGTAAAGAAACATACATTCAAAATCATTCTGGTCAGAGCCAGAGTGGTTCATGTTTAGTTTGAGCCTTTCTCAAGAGATGCAGGTTTTGGCATCACTGAATTGGTTGTTCTTATGAGAACCAGAGTGGGCCAAACCGATTTTTTGGGCATGGCCCATTTTTTAGTGAGTGGGCACTCCTTTTTAAGATGTGATGCTGATTTCGGATCAATTGAACTTAATAAAAAGTATCATCCAAACATATATCTGCCAGAAGACTGGTTCAAGGTGATTACAACAGCCAGAAAAAAAAATCCATTCCTCGTAGAGGAAACGAAAAAAAAAGACTTTTCCTCAGTAAAAAAATTCATGGCAGAAAATATAACTAACCGAAAAATAAATGACGAGAAGGTAAAAGTTAGTTGGCTAAAAATTGTATGCCTTAAATTTCTTAAGACAAAACCTTTAATTATTTATTTTTCTTACGGTCACAACGAATCAATGTTTTCCTATGATAACGTGAATATCGAAAAATAATAAAGCCAAATAATAAAAAAAATATTTTAATTGCACAAAATTTGCCTACACTTCACCCAAATGGGCATTCCACTTCAGCTGAAAAAAAAACAGACTTGCTAGATTTTATCCCTCCTGCATTTCATACTTAGGTATATGACATCGAATAAAAAAATAAATAAAAACTCCGTACACGTTGATGAATCAGAGTATTTTGATTTGAGTGATTCAGAGGATGATGAATGTTAATAACTATTATTATAGATAGGCTATTTTTTTTTAGTTTTATTTTATTAAACAAAAATATCTTTTTAAAATAAAAAATATATCATTATCTTTTTAAAACAAAAAATATTATTTCTTTTTTACTTTTTATATTATTTTTATAATAATAATAAGTAAATATGTTACAATATATTTGATTAAAATGGCATTTTAAAAACTACAATATGCTGGTATTTTTGTATGTATTGGTTATGTAAGTATCGGTGGTAAAAAAGTCAAGTAAACTTAAATCACTTGCATATTCCTTATTATCTGTCAGCCATCTGGGTATGGGTTGTGAAGGTTTGACAACCTTGAACTAAAAGTGCTGCATATTTTGAGATTTTGAGATAATTATTGCTTTGCTTTAGTAGTTAATTCTATTTTTTTTTAACTAGAGCTCATATATTTTTCCATTGAAAAAAAAATTATTTTGCCATCCGCCTTAGGGAAGAATTGTTGTTGTTTACTCACATATTAAAATCATTTTTAGAGTTATAACCAAATACTGCATGACAACACACAGCTGTTAGATGTGGGGTTGTCAGATATATTTCTTGCAAATAAATACCTACCGAAGTGATTTCAGAATCATTTATGTTCTTAAATTATTATATAATTAACTTTATCGGACTAACATAACATAACATATCGGAATAACATATAAATTCAGTATATTAATTTATAAAATTTATTTATAATAATAATAATAAACGTTTTTAAAACGAACAAAAAAGTATAAAATAATTTCTCGCAGCCTCATACAGATTCTTAACCCCATACCGATTGTCCTGAAAATTTGTGATTTAAATTTTTTACTAGCCATGAGGGGTCTTCAAGAGTCATATACTGGAGAAGGCAGGTTGGCACTGGGCCTCACAGGATGCACAACTCTTAGTTGTGGCTCCACGTGCCACACCCCGGTCAACTGCATTGACCTGCAGGCCAAACTAAGTAAGGATCTGCAGGCCAAACTAGATATAGCGTAAAATGACTTGGGGCAGCAGCCATATCATCACTGAGCTGAGGCGTAAGAGAAATGATCTCGGACCGGTCCTTCATTAGAGACATGGCCAGGATGGCTTCAATGGCTTTGGCACTGCGGTGCGGAAAAGCAACGGAAAACTATTGCACTAGAATTTCCTAACACAATCAATATGGAAAATACAAATACAGAAATGGCCGTCTGTCCGGAGCACCTCTTAAGTGGCGAGACGGTGCGAAGAATCCCCCCGAGAAAACAAATCGACAGACTAAAGATACACAAGAAAAAAATTAAAATTGCAACATGGAATGTGCTCAGCATGTTTCAAGCTGGAAAACTATAAAATGTCACTTCAGAGATTCAGAGGCTAAAAATTGATATACTGGGCGTGAGCGAAGTGAGATGGACACACTCCGGCAAATGCGTCACCGAAAATGGTACATTTTACTATACAGGGGGAATTGATGGTCAACATCGACACGGAGTTGGAATAATAATGTCACATCGGAGATGCAGAGGCTAAAAATTGATATACTGGGCATGAGCGAAGTGAGATGGACACACTCCGGAAAATGCGTCACCGAAAATGGTACATTTTACTATACAGGGGGAATTGATGGTCAACACCGACACGGGGTGGGAATAATATTGAGCAAGGAAATAAACAAACACCTACTAAATGCCTTACACTATTCGGAAAGACTAATATGACTATAACTACAAACTGTCGTAGGCGAAATGAACATCATACAGGCCTATGATACAACCGCTGACAAGGACGAAATCGAAATTGAAACATTCTATAGACAAATGGGAGAAATCCTCGCCCTTCTCAAACCCAGAGAAATAGCAATAATCATGACTTGGCGACATGGCGACATGGCGACTTCAACGCAAAAATAGGCGAAGAAGAATCAGGTGAATGGGTAGGAAAGTACGGACTAGGTATAATAAATGAACGAGGCGATAGACTGTTACAATTCTGCGTCGAGAACGACTTGATAGTGATAAACACACATTTCAAACTCCACCCCGAAGACTATACACTTGGATGGCTCCTGCAGACAACATAAACCACATAATACGCAACCATAGACTGATAAGACTGATAATATACTGATAAGCAAACAGTTTAAAAACGCCGAAAAATCGGTAAAAACATACCCCAGTGCAGACGTGGCATCTGATCATAACCCAGTAGTAATGAGACTAAATGTAAAGCTAAAAGCCAGGGAAACACTAAAACCTACAAATAAAACTATCGACATCTCATAGTTAAGGGACACAGCAGTGCAGAAGAAAGCATCAGACAGTATAAACGAGGGTCTGAGCAAGCTCAGTGCAGACACAACATGAAACACCGGAAATATTAACGACGTATGGAACAATGCCAGAGAGGTATTTTGCAGAGCACAGAGCAACAACACTGATGGGTCTAATAACAATACAAAGAGAAAGAAATGGATCACAACTGAAATTCTTGCATTAATAGATGAACGACGATCATAGAAAAATAGACACGAAGAAGACTATCAAAACATACAAAAGGTGATAATTAGAAAAATACGTCAAGCAAAAGAACAACAACTAATGGAACAATGTGGCGAAATCGAGGACCTGCAAAAGTGATATGACAGTTTCAATATCCATAAAAAGATCCGTGAAATGACAGGAACAAAAACCAGAAGAACAACAATACTAAAAAATTCCAATGGAGATATAGTATTAGATTTGAAAGACAAACTACAGATTTGGAAAGAACATATCATGAAACTATTTAGTGACAATAGACCAGATAGTTATAATTTAGACCACTGCAGCCCTGAAATTCAAAATAGCGAGGTGAAACATGCCATAAGGATCACCAAAACAGGCAGGCTGCGGGATCAGATGGATTATAAAGCGACATGCTCAAGCTGGTTGATGACGATAAAATCAACATTCTAACCGAGCTAATGAACACAAACTACAAAACGGGCATTTTACCGACCGAGTGGCTAGCGTCAACTATCGTCATCATACCGAATAGAAGAAGCTTGATGAGTCACGTAACGAAGGTATTCCTTAGAATCATTCATTCAAGAATCTTTCAAAAAATGTGAGTCGGAAATAAGCGATACCCAATTTGGTTTCCGCAACGGCTTTGGTAATAGGGAAGCGCTACATGCATTTAGTATATTAGTTCAGCGGTGCCGTGATGTCAATAAAGACTATAGCAAGGCTTTCGACAATGTCAGACATCAGAAGCTAATGAACATCTTGGCAAATCTGGATACCGACCGTCGCGATATTCATATTGTGTGGAATTTATACTGGGGTCAGACAGCTAAAGTCAGGATTGAAACCGAACTGACAGAGGCATACAGATTCGAAAGGGTGTGAGGCAAGGATGTCTTCTTTCCCCTATGTTGTTCAACATATACTCCGAAGTTATATTCAGAGAGGCGCTTGCCGATGAATCTACGGGAATTATAGTAAATGGCAGAGCAATTAATAACATCAGATACGCGGACGACACGGTCGTGCTGGCGGAAACATTGAAGACATCACACGGATGATGACCAACATATCAGTAGGAAGTAGAGACTACAGATTGGAACTGAACACGGCAAAGACAAACGTCAAGCTAATTTCAAAAACTAGACAGCAGATCCAACTGAACGTCGACGGGTAACACATAGAACAGGTCTCCAAATATAAATACCTTGGAACCTGGATAAATGACGAGTGGACAAACCGCCAAAAGGTCTTAGTACGCACCGAACAGCCAAAAGCAGTATTCATTACAAAAAAAAAAACGGACCTCTCCGGGTCTGAGCATAGAACTGAGGCTAAGAATGAGCTGCTGCAACCTCTTCTCGATTCTGCTATACAGGATGGAAGGTTGTACCTTGACCCAGGAAACAACAAACAGGATAATGGCCTTCGAAATGTGGGTCTACCGTCGTATGCTGCGAATACCGTGGGTGGACAAAGTAACGAACATAGAGGTACTTCGCAGAATGAACAAAGAAACAGAGATACTCTTCACTATAAATACACGAAAGTTACAATATTTAGGCCACATCTCCAGAAACGAAAAATATGGATTGCAACAGCTCATAATCCAAGGAAAGATCCAAGGCAAGCAAATTGCTGATCGACGCCGCATATCTTGGCTGCGCAACTTGAGAGATTGGTTTGGAATGTCATCCATGGAACTGTTCCGTTCCGCGATGTCAAAAATAAAAATTGCCATAATGATCAGCAACCTCCAACGGAGAAGATGAACCAAGAAGAAGAAGAAGAATTAGCCATTAAACTATTGATATTAAAAACGAAGGATGTGGGAAATAATTTAAATAATTGCTTATAGGGAACGCAATTTTTTAAATAAATTTTATTTTATTTACACCATATACTTACCGTACATGAGATGGGGACTCGTTTGTTGGACTGAAGATTCCTATAGAGTGACTATATAGGAATAACCTTTTTTGAGGGAGGCGATTTTGTCATTAGCATTAAACAAAATCAAATTCAACTAAAACTCTCATCTCTATAACATATTTTGGCAGAACAAGCGAACAAATCGCAAACGTCCTTCGAAAGCAAAATCTTCAAGTAGCATTTAAATCCTGCTCAAAGTTATCCCACATCTTGTTTTATTCTAAAGACAAAATCGACCCCCTCAAAATTCCGTCGTATATGAAATTCATTGTCCCGAAGGCAATAGCATGTACTTAGGTCAGATAGGACGAAGTTTCTCAACTCTCAGAACATTTTCAATTTATCAATTCAGTGTATTAAAACAATACATAAATCAAAGACATAAGTAAATTATATATCAAAGACAAAGTTTAAATGCTTTTTACAAACAAATCTATGTGTCTGTCTAATCTTCTTAACTTCTTAATCTCTTTAATTTAAGTCACCACCATATCTAATTTAACTTTAAGTGCATTGTACTTTCTCTATGAATAACGTCGTGCATTTAGTCTTACATCTAGCCTTGTGTTTAGTCTTATATATTTACTTTTAGAAGCTAACGGGAATTTAATGTTATACGGAAAGTTGTTTAAAACAATATTCATTCGACAGGCTGACTTTGGCATAGTATACTTTTGACTAGACGGACAAGACTAGAGAGAAAAGGCAATATTTGATATTCGTGAAGTATAAACGTGATAAATTTACGAGCAAACAATATTTGATAAATTAAGGTGTTTAAGTAGCTTAAAAACGTTTTATCAAAAACATTCGCTGATTTATATTTTGAAATATGCATGATTTTTTAATAAAAATGTGGTATATCCTCTCGTACAGCCGGTATTAACATTAATATAATGTTGTTTATAAGTTTGTGACTAGGTTATCTCAGGTCTTTTGATGTTTGGCGGCAAACAAATATGTTTTAATAAGGTAACGTAGGTACATTTCTACTCACAAAGTTCCAATTAGTCAGAAATCTTGGTCCAAAATCCTTGTAGACGCTCAATTTATCCTTAACACTCTGATCAATGACATCAAATTTTCCAATTTTAGCCAAACTAACCCAGGCGTTTATGTGGTGCAGGCACAAAACGGCCAACAGAGCCAATCGAGTTTGTTCGCCCATTGTCAACAGCTCCACTAAAAATGAAAAAAAAATAAATTTTAATATTCATTTGCGTAACAATTACATGCACGTTATCTAGCAGTTACTTTCGACTTAATTATGGAGCAGTTTTAAGTCACATTTGTTTAAATTCATATATTTCGATGATATAAAGTCTCAAGGTTGTAATTTGTATTTATTCTAACTGATTTGCATTTAGCGATTGGTTTTGAGACCATGCATGAACAAAATATATATTATTAGCTTATTGTAAAACATGAATCAACATTTCCATCGCTTGCAAAAACATTATTAATTACATGGAAAACAAAACTAGACAAAAAACAAACTAGACGTACAAAATTAAAAGGATAAAGACTAAACAGACAAGACTATGCTGATAACAAACCAACAAGATTATACAGACAAAACTAGATAGACAAGACTAGACAGACAGGACTAGATAGACAAGACTACACATACAAGACTTTTTATTTTAAGTGGTTTGGAGGAAGCTCCCACTTAACCCCCTATGCCACTTTGGCTTTAGTATGCGCCTCCCCGGTATCGCACATTTTACATTCATTCAGGGTGAGCAGCCTAGTTAGTGAAAACCGCCCTAGTCGCCTCCCTGACCAGGATTCGAATCCGGGTCTCCCGAATTGAAAGGCGGGTGTGTTGTCAACTACACTACCGAGGAGGAAGACAGACAAGACTAGACACACAATACTACACGGGCAAGACAAGACAGACAAGACTAGACACACAATACTACACGGGCAAGACAAGACAGACAAGACTAGACAGACAAGACTAGATAGACAAGACTAGACAGCCAAGACTAGGCAGACAAGACTAGACAGACAAGACTAGACACACAAGATTAGATAGACAAGATCATATAGTATAAGACCAGACTATAAGACATTTCATCTGTTTCTTTTTAAATCTCTTAAATTAAGTACCCAAAGTGCACAGTTTCTATATCAGCAAGCCGGGTTCAAATCTCGTTTGCATTACAATCTTTTTCTCCTTTTTTCCTTTTTAATAAAGAGAAGCATTTCTGTTATTAGTGGAATATAAACATGAGCGAGATAATCAATTCGAGAGAAAAGACTCTGCCAAAGGAACGCCACCCTCAGAAGTGGCTTACAGGGAGAGATCTGTCTCGTTCACAGGCAACCCTTGTTCATGCTCCGTCGGGGAACAACAGACAAAGAGAAAATGGCAAGGCATCTTAAAACATGAGCCCGCATTGGTAACGGGAAAGAGTTAGCGGCAATCACGCACAAAGTGATAGGCAGAGCTTTTGAACTCGGGACGCTAGTAAAGTCAAGCCCAAATATAAAACGAATATTAGGAAAATTATGGAGGAGATATGGATACTAACAGGTTCGTTAGAGAGCATTACACAATTTACAACAAACAGCGCGTCAAGAAAAGCACCATTGCGACTCAAGCAAGCGATAAGAATGATTAAGTTATAATGCTGCGAAATGAGATAAATAGTGGCCCAACATATCAAGATTACCAGGAGATATAAAAAAAAACTCGCCACACAATATCTACATACAAAGAAGTGAAGATGGAACACGAAAACGGATTTCACAACTATACCCTTAGCATGGGTTACCAAGGGCATTAATGGAAGCCTACACAAGACCAGTATAAATGCTCAAGCAACCCCCAAACGTAGGCAAAATTCTTTATTTACGATACACCATCGGCTTTCCAGATTTTCTTCGACCCTCCGCTTTGATCGTGATGGCATCTGTATTTTTGTACTTTTCTTTCTCTTGGAGACGAGAAACTCAGCCACGGGAGATAGTAGCAGAGATCTTTTCACCTTTCTTGAAAAAGTGACGCTTATTTGCGAAATAAATGACAGAAACAAATATACAACGTCCGAGGAAAATAGACTGACCTACGACCAAGAAAGCAATAGAGTTTGTATGTTGCAAGGCGGACATCTAAATCAGGGAATGCTGTCCAAATGAAGCTCCAACAGATGAATAGAAGAAACGGCGTGGACCCAACAACACCTGTTCGGAAATGACCATAACAGGATTACCGACAAGGGAAAACACAGTATAATTGAATATCCAAGAGAAAGAAAAGTACAAAAACACAGATGCCATCACGGTCAAAGCGGAAGGTCGAACGGTCGAAGCACCTACCCCAAGCTATTAAAAATGGTAAGGTCAGAGAGACTTTAAAGAGACTGGGGGCAACCATCGCTAGAGGTAGACGGGCAAAGATGTGAAGAAAGGGAAGCCATAGGAATTATGGGACCACATAAAGCAAAATAGCTATCTCGAAATGCGATGTAAATATCAGAAATCTAAGGCCCGCCAATGGGGATAGCCAGGCTGCAACTATCGCACTTTCCAAGGCCCTCGTAAGCACCCTGAAATTATATGATACAATCATAATAGGCGTGGTGGAATGCAATTTGCATGAAAGGATAAATCTGACTAAATGTCACAGATGATGGCCAATGTTGCAAAGTTTTAAGGAGTGCAGCGGTGCGGACAGGCAGAAACTATGCTTCCGTTGTGGAAAAGAAGGCCATGCAGCTCAAGGTTGGCAAGGGAATATGGCGGACTCTGAAGCATGCCCAGCATAGAAGAAGGCGTTGGCGGAGGCAAGATTCTTAAAATAACAAAAATTCTACAAATGTTAAGGATTAACTTGATGGAATGCCACGCAGAACATAACCTTTTCGAAGTTACTATCGCGGCCATAGGAATAGACATATTATTCGTCAGCAAACCTAACAGAAGGAGAGTAGTATCAGGAAGATGATATAAAAACAAAAACATCAACGAAGCTATTTCAATAAATAACACCAATGTTACAGACAGAAACACTGGAACAAAAACACAGGGTTCGTTTGGGTAGAACTGTAATAAGTAATTGTGTATAACTATAACTTCTCCCCGAACGATAGCATCCGACAGCTATACTATTTGGATTAACTGAAGGATTGCATAAAAGGACAACTACAGCCAACACTCATAATAGAAGGTGACTTTAACGCTAAGTCGCCATACTGATGATGAACAAAATGAACATCAGGGGCCATATGGTTTTTAATTGGCGGAACTAGACCTTAATATTATAAATAAAGGAAAAACGCCAACTTTCACCAAGAGAGTCTTGGTCGATCATAAACCTAACGGTCATTTTCGCAAATCTGTCAGGAAATGTCAAAGATTGGCTGGTCTTGAACAGAGAGACCATATGTATCTCCGATACCACAATGAGGTGGGTTAAGCCTACAAGACTTTACAGTCCAGGAATTATATTGGCTGATCGATTAAGAATATGCATAAAAAAAATTACAACTTATAGAGCGACGAGATCTACGAACTATGCTATCAAAAGGGAATTCTGGCGTAACGTGTGCGACAAGGTAGACGAAAGCCCATGGGAAGATGCATATGAAATCGTTACACATAAACTGAAATTGTTACACTTAAACCTCAAAATCAGGAAAAGGTGGAGCAGGTTGTGAATATACTCTTCCCAACTCATGAAAAACCAACATGTGTAATGACAGAAGCAAGAGAAATTGCAAGTTCACCTCTGAGGTATGGAAGATAACAACCGAAAGACTTTTTACTTTATGTAGAATAAATTCAAAAAGTTCTTTAATAAGCGAATATTACACAAACAAAAACATAACCTTTATACAGTTGAGAGCAAAGAAGAGTCTAGAAATAATAACTAAATACACTGAGTATATTACATATACTGCGCATACGTAGATGACGCAGCGGCAAAATTGTTTGAACGCTTTATATTGCAACATGATGAACTTCAATGTGCCAGTAATTAACTACGCAACGGCAGAGCACCAAGACCAGACCAATGAGCTGCCACCAGAAGCAATCTAAATAGCAGGAAACATATGTACAGACTATACTAGAAATATATATCAAGATAATGGAAGATGGAACATTTCCTATCATATGGAAGAAATCAGAATTGTCTTGGCTTTATTCCATATGCTGGAAAATGTTCCATCTTCCATTATTTTGTTATGTATTTTTAGTATAGTCAGAACAGATGTTTGCTTCGATATTGATTGCTTCTGGTGGCAGCCCGTCTGGTGCTGATGCTCTACCGTTGCGTAGATTATTACTGGCACATTAAAGTTCCTCATGTTGAAATATGAAGCGTTTAAACAATTTTGCTGCTGCGTCATCTATGTCATCTAGTTCTTTTGAAAAAAGGAGACAAGTCTATTCAGGAGACCTCATTGAATAGGCCAATATTCCTACTGGCGGAGTTATAAAAGAACTCTCCGAAAATACTAACCTTTCCGAAAAGCAATATGCCCTCCGCGCAGAAAGTCCCACGTTGGACGCTATTACCAGGGTAATAAAAATTGCGACAGAGGTAGCAGCCGATACGAGAAGGACACGACAGATGAGTGCTTTGATCAATCTGAAAAATGCCTTCAACTCTGCTGTCTGCGAAAATGTGCTGGAGGAGTTAGCCGAAAGAGGCTTTCCTCCATACCTGTCAAACCGGCTGCATAGCTATCTAGGTGAACGCAAAATAATACCCTATGGAATAGCCTATATATTGCCCCAGACTAGGACTGGAATTGCCGGAGGGAGTGGATATGATTGGATTTTTCGATGACCTTGTCCTCGTTGTAACGGGCAGAAACGAGCGTGGAGTAATGTTAAGAGCTAAAAAAGCTGGTGGACTCGTGGTTGAAAGAAAAACAACTAAGCCTGGCGCCCGATAAGACCGATACGGTGCTACCCGAAAAAGACATATAGGCGCAATTATTTTCAAAGATAAAAAGTGACTTAAAAAGTGAAGATTCGATTAATATTAACTGGAAGTTACCATCGATATCGACTAAAAAATTGTATTGATTGTGATAAAAAACTGTAGCAGCACTGAGAAGAATAATGCCAAACGCTGGGGGGGCAAGAAGTAGTAAGAGGAGATGCTCAGTTGTCCACTCAGCAATGCTATTTGGGGCTCCAGTGTGGTAGAAGGCGATGAATACGGCAAGCATAAGACAGAAGCTTGCCACGGTGCAAGGAAAAATGGCTTTAGGGCTGGGCAGTGCGAATAGGATAGTGTCGCAGGACGCAGTCTTGGTGATCCTGGGCATATCGCTCATACAGTTCATGGTCGAGGAAAGGTCGAGGACCTACCTACATGGTCGAGGACCTACCTGTATAACGCACAAAAGCACGTGGACAGGACAAATAAGTGGGGACACAAAAACAGAACCAAGTGTTAGATCATGTCTGTCACTTGCCTGACCAAACTAACTCCACTCTACAATTGTTATACTATCTGTTCTATGTTATATATGTTCTATATTTCTATACAATCTGTTCTATGTTTGTACAATTTTTTTTTCTATGTTCACATTTACCTATACAAATACATATTTTATCCTTTTTGAAATACAATTGTAAATAAAATATTTTAAATTGATATTGTTTCGTTTTAATCCTGATAATCCTGATTTTTTTGATAATCCAGCGGTTATCTGGTCCATATTTCCATATTTATAAAAATTCTTATTCTAAGTTATGACGTAAAAAAATTTTTCGTGACGTCATTGGTGTTTGCGCTATGACGTCATCGAACTTTTTTTTTAATGGTAACCCCCATTTTTTATTCTCGATTTGGATAGACCTTTTATTTGTCTAAATGGTGGTGTAAAAATTTTGATATGTTGCATTAGAAAATTTATGGAAAAAACTGATTTGAATTTTAAGAAAAACGACATTAGCCAGAAAATTGGGCTTGCACAACAAGAAAATCTTAATAATTTTATGACTTGTCATCGAACAAGTCGGTTTTATTAAAAAAAAATACACATTTTCATAAGCTCTCTTTTTTCTCTGCAATTTTTTAAATTGCGATTCCCACTTGTTCCTTTTGCTTCTGATTAGGATGAAGTAAGTTTTTTGTTTTGTATTTAATTTGGGTTTAAATTTCTTTTTTTCTGTTAAATATTAAATTTAATTTAATTTAACTTTTTATAATCGCCGTTTGACTAGTAAAATGAAGCAAAAGCAAACGAAACAAGTGAGAATAGCGATTTTAAAAAAGGCAGAGAAAAAAGAGAGCTTATGGAAATGTGTATTTTTTTTTTAATAAAACCGAATTGTTTGATTATATGTGGTAAAATTATTTAAATTTTCTTGTTACTAACCCATGTAACAAGGTTATCTTAATATTCAAATCGATTTTTTTCGAAAATTTTCTAATGTGACATGTCAAAAATTTTTTTACGTAATAACTTTGTATTTTGGAAAATAAAATTGACGGGTCCGAGAGATTATCCCAAAAACAGTAAATAAAGAAATTATTGGTTTGATTCCAAACTTGACCACTACACTGTATTTTTGCAATTTATTTATTATGTAATTTAGTAATTATTGTTTTTTTTTGTTACTTACCGATAAACAATAAAGTTAAATAGTCAAGACTATGGAAATAATACTGAACCCATAAGATTATTCACAAGATGGGACGACCAGTAAAACTAGCCGGCCACTAGTATATAAAATATTTTGAACTATTTGTGTGAATAATTTTGTAAGATAATAATCAGCCTAATCGTAATTTCTTTTACATGATGTAAATTACAAATTAGTTTCCTGTTTCCTGTCTACAAATTACTGTTTTCCAGAAAACAGTTTTGTTACAATAACATAATTTTTAACGATAAATATACCAGGGCCATTGAAAACGAAACAAAGGGATTTTCGTAAAACTCGGACACGTCAACTTTGTTTGTGAGGGGGACACATGTTACAAGAAATTTTTTAACCAAATCACATAACCCCTTCGCACTAGGACCACAACCCCTACAATTTTAAATGGCACGGTGGGGCATAAAGTGGCACAAGTGATACCTCATATGAAACCCCTTTTTGCCTTAAATACTAAACGGTTTACATTTTCCAAATTTATCGATTTGTTTTCGAGATTATTTAATTTCAAATCATATTCAAGTCCAGTTGTTCAATCTGGCCTTACAAAAACTGCAAAAATGAAGGAAAAAAACACTATTCAACGCATGAAAAGATTTTTATTAGTTTATGCTCAAATTGTGCTCCATCAGCTTCCATACAAAAATACAAAATCCGGTCGAAAATGTTCTCTTACATTTCGGAGGATCTGTGGCATAATTTGACGGCATTCTTCAATAACGTCGACGTAACTCTTCCGGAGACTCTGGTTATGTTGCATAAATTCTACTCTTTAGATGTCCCCACAAGAAAAAGTCCAGAGGACTTAAATCAGGTGAGCGGCCGGCCATTCCAGAGCACCTCTTCGTCCAATCCATTTTCCCGGGAAAACTCTATCCAGAAACTCCCGAGCAGCCTGCGTATAATGTGGTGGAGCTTCTTCTTGTTGAAAAGTCAAATGGTCTTCGTAAAGTAACGATTATTTTCAACGATATCAACAAGAAATGGGTGGACAACATCTTCCAACACTTCCAGGTAACGTTCACGTCAATTTACCATCAAGAAAAATGGGACCAATAATGCGGTCTCCAAAAATACCGGCCCAAATATTTAGTTTTAGTGGATTTTGAGTATGGACTTTGTGGAAAATTCTTGGATTCACATCCGACCATAATTGTCAGTTATAGAGATTTACATTAGAGTTTAGGAAAAATGTAGACTCGTCAGAAAAACAAATGTTAAAAAGAAAAATCGCATCAGCACCTATTCTTTCAGACATTACTTCGCAAAACTCCTGTCGCCTATCGAAATCATCATCATTTAGTTCATGTATTATATGAATTTTATATGGATGAAATTTATGTTGTTTTAGGATTCGACGAATAATTATTCTAGGGATTACTGTGGCCAATTTGCTCGTACTCAGAGTTGGGTCTGCAGTAGAGATGAGCATGGGACGAGTTCCTCGTCCAAGATCCCATCCCGTGGGACGTATCCCTGTCACTGTCCGATCCCATCACATTTTCGTCCCACTGTACCATCCCACAAACGAAAAATTTTCGCCCAATGCCATCAAATTCATCCCATCCCATTTTTCCCATACAGCAGACTTTCTTTTCGAATTTTTGACAATGAGTAATTCTTTCTCGTCGCAAACGGATCGGAAGATTTTTCAGGAACTACATCGTTATCCCAGAAAACTCCTGAGCTGGACAGGTATTAAAATTTTGCGTATTGGCACGATAAACGTTAATTTTGGATTATTGTCTATTTTCAGTGGCGTTTTTAGGCATACGCGCACTAGGCGCGCGCCTAGAGCCTCCGATTTTTGGGGGCCACAAATTGCCAACTAAGCAAGGTCAAACCATTTTTTGGCGGTTGACGGCAATAAGCGGCAAAATTTGACAACTGTGGTGAATACATTGGCACATTGCGGTGGTTCAACATAGGAGACCTTTGGAAGCATTTCTTTTGCCCAAAGAAAATTTAACCTCAAAAAATGTAGTTCATGTCCCTTCCACGTCGTCATCAGAGTCAAATATAGGTGCAGTAGATGAAGATCAGACAAATACTGCATCTACTTCAGATATGAATGAATCTATTACAAATATTAAAAATGTAGCTGACGAGACAGAACGATCTCTTACAAAGGATTCAACGACAAAGGATGTAGTTCATGTACCTTCCACCACGTCGTCATCAGAGTTCAATATAATTGCAGTAGATGAATATTAGAAAACTACTGCATCTACTTCAGCAATGAAGGAATCTATTACGAATATTAGTTGACGAGGCGGAACGATCTCTTCAAGTGCATAATAATTTATTGGACATAGCTTTATGGCCAGAACTCATGCAACCAGAAACAGAAAAAATGCAGAATCAAATTATAAACTAAAAACCAAAAAATATTGGCAATCCTGTAAAAACATGAATTTTAGTTAATGATCGCGATTGGACGTATATTCGGCACTTGACAGAAAATAAATTTTGTAGAATTAAATCTAATGGTTCAAAAGAAAAACGCGAATGGCTTATTTTTAGCGAAACGAGTTCTAGTGTTTATTGCTACATTTGCAAAATGTTTTAAAAAAAAAAACACTATTTTCTATACTCTTTTTCACGACTGGAAAAATATATCTATCAAAATTTCCGAGCATGGATCATAGAGGTATTCCATGTGCATTTTCTCCAAACGTTCACAGATTGAAGGCCGGATTGATACCGAAATGGTTGAACAAATTGAAAATGAAAAACAGTATTTGAGAAATGTTCTCAAAAGAGTGGTTGCAACCGTGAAATTTCTTTCTACTCACGGATTGGCATTTCGTGGACATCTTGAAAGCAACGGAAATTATTTTGGTTCTTTAGAGTGTCTTGCAGAAGTTTACCCATTTATTGCTAATCACAAGGATCTGTGAATTATTTGTCAAACACAATATGTGATGAATTTATTAATATAATGGGTGACCAAATAAGAAATACCTTAATCGACGAAGTGAAAAGTGCGCCTTTTTTTTTATTGTTGATTCCACACCTGATATTAGTCACGTCGATCAACTTTCTTTAGTTTTGAGATACTTGCTTCCCGATGGTCAAATCAAGGAAAGGTTTTTTTCCATTATTGACATTTATTCTCATACTTCCGGGAATTTGGAGAAAATCAATGTTGAAACTCTCAATAGGTGCGAAATAGGCCTTAACAAATGTTGTGGACAAAGTTACGATGCATCTAATATGTCGGAAAAATATTCCGGTTTTCAACACCGAATGAAGCAACACAGCCCATATGCAGAATATATTCCTTGTTTAAATTTGGTTGCTAATACTGCAGCAGAATCATCACTTACTAAAATAAAATTTGGATTATTTTTTATTAATAATTAATTGTCTCATGACGAACTAAATTTAATGATTAATGAACTGTTATCTACGAGACGTTATCTACATATAAAACAGATTTTATGAAGACTTGTCTCGGGACGAATTAATTCAGTTCTTGGTATATGCCAATGAAGAAAATCAGTCACCAACAGAAATGTATCAGGCGTTAATACGTCGACAACGATACGTAAACATATCTAAGAAATTCCGTTAAACAAAAGCGTCTTGCAAATTTAGCAATTCTACATATTGCATCAGTTCAATCAAACAACGAAAGGTGATTTCAACGATGTTATTCATAAGTTAGCTAACATGAAATGTAGAAAAAAAAATTATGAATTTTGTGCAACTAGGTCCAAGTATCAATAAAAACTTAAATTTTGTATTTTATTAAAATTCATTATATATTAAATACAATTTCCTATTGTATTATTTACCTACAATCACATTGTAATATAACAAATTACGACATCGACACGAGTTAGGTATTGAAATACTTTACCGCATTTACAGCGAATTGAGGTAATAATAGTATATTAAAGGACTAGTTCAGTAACCGCGATTTTTCAGCACGCGTCCAAGTTTAGAAAACGACTAGCTTAGCGAGGGATTTTCTAATGGACAAGAAACATCCAATATCACTATAAATGTTTTTAATGACTGTACGATTGGTGGACAGAATTTAAATTAAATATGTGATATGTCGTTTATTACCATCATTTAATTAAATTTGTGTATTAGCGATTAGTGTGTATTAGCGATAGAAAAAAACAACTCATAACAGCACTCGGTGAGCCATATCCGCACGCATATGAGTGCTGTTCTGAGTCCATTACAGACGCAAAATAGAAAAAATGTCATAACATTCATTGATTAATTTATTAAAAGTCATGCTTGACATTTATCAAATTATGACTTTTTTTATAAATGTAAGTAAATTATTAATTTATATTGTAGGTAAAACTTTGTACGATACACGTATCGTAAACTACTCTTACGTACCTAATTGTTATTTTTTAATGTGTTTGTAGTTTCTATTATAGTTTATAGCGAGATTATAGTTATACTATAATCTCGCATATTGAGAATTGGGACTCCCTAGACTAGGGCCACATACTCACCTTGCGCCTAGGGCCACAAGTAACGTAAACGTGCCCCTGTCTATTTTCAATCCAATCGTTAAAATCATTAAAAACAAAGCTGCAACAATTTCAAGGATAAAATAGGACTTTTCTTTTTCACAAAAGAAAAATACCAGCCGAATTGCGCAAGCGCGATTTAGTAACCGACAAACTGCCGCGCCGAGTCATGAAAAACTTAACTAAAGCATAAGAAAGATATGCGATGCAAAAAAATAAAATCTAGAAATAGCTAACAAAAATACAGTGATTTGTATTCGGAAGCCTACTGTGTCTACAAACAAATGAAAATAAAAAGATTCTTATATGAAAGCAATTAATTATGCACGCATTAGATTTACTAGATTACCAGAATCCGTCCCACTTCGTCCCATACAAAATTGTCGTCCCATCCCATCCCATCCCACGCGACGTTCGTACCACTCATCCCATACCATGGGAAGATAGGATGGGACGATGGGATCCCATGCTCGTCTGCAGCAACTTGTCCCCAAACTCCAACCACTGTAGCCTCATTTCTCACCGGTAGTTCACGTTGAGGGTCCCGTTTTTTATTGGCTACTGAACCTGTTTCTTGAAATTTCGCGACCAACTACAACACGTATTTTCTGCTGACGTGTTTATAGCGATGCTCTTGATTAAATAAGTCTGCCGTTCGATTGCCGTTTTCACCATTTTTAAAAAACAACGCGATCATTTCGACCCTCTACACGATAGAGTAAACCATTTTTGCACAACCAATGTTTATTTTGAAACACGATAATTCAAATAGCAGCTTAAATGGAAATCGAATGGGATCTGTTAGGTGTAAGAGACTAATAAAAAGTAGAATAAAAAATCATCGGTAACATTCCGATAACAGAACAAATCCCACTGCTTAATAGAAAAACACGTATAAAATGTCTTAAAAAGAAACAATTTGAGTATTTGTTGGACTAATAAAAATCTCTTTTGGCGTTGAATGGTGGTGTTTTTTTTTATACACTTTTCCCAGTAAGGTCAGATTGAACAATTGAATTTTGCTTTAAACGAAAAACGCATTCATAAGGCCTAGGCCGCACTACGGCTAAGCCGCCGCGGTTTTTAATCGCGTGATTTTGTGACTCAAGTAAGCTAATACAAGCGGCGTCACTTGCGGTTTTTTCCTGCGACTGATTTTTCCCATATCGTACTGTGTGTTTCTCGAGCGGTTTCAGGGTTATAGCGGTTACCGCTCGCGGGAAAAAACCGTAGTACGGCTTCGGCCTATCTTGAATTTAGATAATCTCGAATACAAATCGATAGATTTAGAAAATTTTATCCATTTAGTATTTAGGACTAAACGGGCTTTTAAATGAGGATATAACATACCCTACCGGGCCATTTAAAATTTTAGGGGTTGAGGTCCCAGCGCGAAGGGGATAAGTGATTTGCCTACAAATTTTCTTCTAAAAGATGTTCACAAAGTTGACGTGTTCGGGATGAATTCTTTGAGAATTCATCTTTAACTATCCGAAAATCTCTCTCTTTCGTTTTCTATGGCCCACCTGATATGTATATGAACATTGATAAATCTAATATTTATATATTTAATATGATTATCTAATATGATATATTTTTATTTACAAAATTATCTGCAATTACACAGACCACTCAAAATAACTTAAACTAACGCGTACATTTTTACGACACAATTAGTATGAATTAATGATTAATAAAATATGTTAAAAAAAAGTTTGGATCATGAAAATGCCCCTTCTCTTGATCTTAATTACTCCAATGAGGAATAAGCGGCTCAGAATGCGGTTCTGACCATTTTATGGTGAAAGCAAGTGTGCTAGTTAAGTTCAGATTTTCCCAGAAACAAAAACAAGTAATAAGTAAAAATAATCTACAAGAAAATATAGAATTTCCCAAATACAATCTAAACACAGTTTAACCCAAAAAATCGGTACAATTCTTATATGAGTAAAGACTGGCAACTAGAATACAAAATTTAGAAGAAGGTAAACAAAAACAGTACCATCACACTATTACAAATGAACAAATGGGAAAACTATTACCAATCATTACTGAAAGAAGACAGGCCTCAGCTTATGAAGACACCAATAGCGGAGGAGGAAAATTATATAGAAGAAATCAATGTCACGGTACTAAAAAAGGCCCTAAAATACAAGAATGGGAAAGCTGCTGGACCGGGAGGTGTTCCTATAGAATTGGTGAAGCATGGACTAGACATACTGCTAGGTTAAGTTACCGCCAGCTACGCCCCCCCCCTCCCCAAAAAAAAGACGTACTGCTAGAGAAACTGGTGGAAGTATATAACAAATGCCTCTTGGAAGGGGACGACATTCAAAATGATTGGAAAATAGGACATCTCAGCTCCATACATAAAAAAGGCAATGAAAAGATATGCTCTATAGAGGCTATAGAGCAAGTACTATAAAGGATATACTATAGAGGCACGTATAGGCATATATAACGGTAACCAGTTCTGTAGGAAGACTGTACGGCTGAATCCTAAAGACAAGAATAGAGCACGACGAAGAAATTGAAGAATAGGGTGGTTTTAGGGCGATTAGATCATGCCTAGACAATATCAGTACTCTACAACAATTAATAGAGAAAAGATCGGAAAGGAATTTGAGTACACACCTCACCTCGTTGATTTGGAAAAGGCCTACGATAACGTGCCCATTAATAAAATGTTCGAAGTACTACATGAGACTAACATTAACAAACTACATCAGAGCCATAAAAACACCATATAGGAACTCAGAATGTGCGATCAAATTAATTAACAAAATATCCGCGCCGTTCATAGTTACCAAGGAATTAAAACAAGGATGTAGTCTATCTCCGACCATTTTCAAAGTATATCTACAAAAAGCCCTGAGCCAGGTGCTCAGAAAAAAAGATGAAAAAATGTCATAGAATGGGAATTGAAGTTGGAAATACCTGTTTATACACTACTGTTTGCGGATGATCAAGTACTGATAGCAAACGACGAAGAAGACATTACATACATGGTAAGAAAGCTGATTGAGGAATACTGCAAATACGGGCTACAGATCAATATCAGTAAAACCGAATACATAGTTATCGGAGAAAAGCCCAATGATCTTTAAGTCAACAACGATATTATAAAAAGCACTAATGAATTCAAGAACTTTGGAACATACATATTTTCTGAAGATTCAACGCGAAAAGATATCCAAAACAGAATTGTTCAGGGAAAAACGGCAATTCAGAAACTGGACTCAATTTTATGGTCCTCCAAAATTCTCATAAATACAGAAGTCCAGATATACCGTACGATCGCGGAACCAATAACAACATATGGGGCAGAGTGCTGACAACTAACATCAAATTAAGTAACCAGCTAAAAGCAGTAGAGATGGACTTTTTATGCCGATGGTGTAGAATATTCAGGTTAGACCATATCTGAAATGACGATATCAGACCAAGGGCGCATGTAGAAGATACCATTATAGATCGGATAGAAAGCCGACAACTAATATGGTACGGTCATGTGATGAGAATGAGCAGTGAAAGATGGCCAAGAAGAATGATTTCTAACATTCCAACTAACAGAAGGAAGAGGGGAAGGCTAAGAACATCATGGAGAGAAGGAATAGAAGAAACAATGAGGAAAAGGGGAATGCTAGAAGGAGATTGGGAAAATATTAGAGAATGGAGATTGAAGTGCGGGGAGCGGCAGATATAACATTTGCATTAATTTATACTAGCCGTATAAGTATAACGTGAGTCCCAAAACTCTTGAAATCCACACCTGCCATGAATTTGAAGAGGCAGGTCATTTATTATTTCACACACATAAACTTAAACAAATTATCAAATGTCATTTTTAAGTAGCTGTCAGTTGTTAATATAAATTCATAACCATAAATTATTTGGTGTGGTCTTGAGTTTATGTCGCATTGTTTTTAGTGTTTCAATAGTTCAATAATTCAATATGTTCAATAATTTTATTAGTTGTAAATAATACGCCTTCTCATAAATTTAAAACTGATTTATTTTATAGTGTTGTGAATTATAAAGTTAACAAAGAAGAACAAACATTACAACAGATGTTGAATGTGTTGTCCATTTTCACGAATATTAGTAATTCATTTTGTAATACTGTGTTGTCTATATCTTCACATTTTCTTATTACATTGTTTCGCAGATCTTCTACTATATGCACTTGGCTGCTGAATACTGAATATAAATAAATACTTTCATTAACTGAAAGATTTGGTCTATTATCAGAACACGCGCAAAAATTTCATTTTTTGTCTAATTTTAATGAAATTTAATATATGGATAAGAAAACATTAAAAGATATTTCATTGAAATGGTTTTCTCTGACGACGAAGAAAAAGATGTTAATACAATAGAATTGAAATCAGTTATTGAAATCAATATATTCAAAGACATCCGTATGAAAGGTAAACCATTGATCATTATACAATTCTTAGACAGCAATAATTTGGAAACAGTTTTTGTAAATCTAACGGTTGCATTAAAAATTCTACTGACCTTCCCACTGTCTGTTGGAATTGGAGAACAATCTTCGAAATTAAAATAAGCCTTATTAAGCTTTACTTAAGATTAACTATGTTTCAAGAAAGATTGGTTGGGCTTGCAATAATATTAATTGAAAACAAAATTTACGACAAATTAGACGACAATAATTATAAAAAAATTGCATCACTGCAAGCAAGAAAAATAAATTAATTATAATCAACCTTTGTTATTTAATATTTTTATGACATAAATTAAGATAAGTAAACTACATATATAAAATGTGTACAATTTACACTTAAAAATAATATGTAATATACTTATAAATACTCAATTTTTTTCTTGTTACAAATATATTTATTGCGCCTTAACAATTTTTGCATTTGGACGCCATAAACCCAAGAGCCCGACTCTGCATACAAAATTATACTTTTTTTAAGATATGCGTAGACTTTTCGCTCTCTAAATAGGATCCAATAAACAAGGTCGACATGATTAAAACAAGTTGGGTACTTACGTATTAACGCCACCACCGCTATATATTGGATCGAGAGTTCGCGCTGCCGCGCGTAGATTGTCTTGATTTATCTGTCCGCTTCGCGGTGGACAACCTAATCTAATCGGGGTTAAACATTAATGTATTTTGAGTTTTAAAAATGTTTTAATTTTAACCCTTAACCACCTGGGTCCGGTCACTGAGACCGCAACGGTTTTACGAATCGTCTGTATCTTTTTGCAAACAATACCCACAACTTACAGCGCCTGGCTAATTGTTCACTGAGTCATAGTAACAAAATGTCAAAAATGGGTTTGTCATCAAATATGTCTAGACGCGTAATAAAAATATTTGAAATATTCGAGCGGTCGCTGTTGACCGGTCCCGGGTCTTTATGAGAGTTTTAGTCGCTTGCACATGCACGAACTTTCCACTTTTATTTCTAAATAAAAAATAGTTAGATTTACATAACTTGCTTCATCATCTTCAAACCATTGCCAAAGAGTTTTTTCAAAGTCTGGATCTGTATATTTCACTGATTTTGCGCCATTTTAAAGTGTTGAATAATAATTGATCAAGCAAATTGGTCAAATAACTGCGGCTTCTACGAAGAGCAGATTTTATGACTGTTCCAGGAACCGACGGGCTTAAAAATATGAGTATAATTAGGAAAAAACTATATCAAACGATTACTAAGTACAACTATTTCTCAGTAATCGTTTGGTATGGTTTTTTCCGAATTATACTCATATTTTTAACCCTTAACCACCTGGGTCGTTCCAGGAACAGTCATAAAATCTGCTCTTCGTAGAAAAAGCAGTTATTTGACCAACCCCTGCTCTTCATTTACTTCATCCCCTCTAATATTGTAACAACGATTTCATATTATTAGAATTTTGAAATCAGTTATCTGCGAGGTGATCACCCTGGCTTGATCAATTATTATTTAACATTATAAAATCGTTTGTTTTATATAATTCCTGTAAAGACACTCCCAACATGACAAGATTCGAATTTATAACTCTTTTGGCAAGGCAGTTAGTAACACCACATATGCAAAGAAGACATGAAAACTTTCATTTATCATATGAACTTCGCGCATGCATCCGCAGAGTACTAGGCATTCAAGCAGAAATTCCCCAAGGAGATTAAAAACTGACAAAGAGGAAAACCTGTTACATGTGTGACCCGAAGTTGAAAAGAAAAACATTATACTTATGCCATTGCTGCAAGAAACCAGTGTGTTTAGAATGCACAAATAAAATTTGTCGCAACTGGGTTGATATTTTTATGAAAATTTTTTATTTTATGTTTCAATTTATGATTTTCTTTTAGTTTAATCCCTTAGTTAATAGAAATTAGTAACTTTAGTCATATTTTTCAATCATGTTCTAATATAAATAATTTTTACTTAGATATGCTACAACATTGCAAATAAATGTTATCTTCTAAATAAATTTTTATATTACAAATAATAAAATATATTTAAAAGTTTTATATGGTTTTATTACTTGTACTAATCCCAATAAATAGTTTAAGCTTCTTAAAGCACTTAAATAATAATTTCAACTTTGTGTAATTCTACCAGATATGTTGCGGTCTCGGTGACCGGTGCCGGGTATGTACGTTCGGGTTTTTAGACCCAGGCGGTTAAGGGTTAAATAAAATGTTTTATTTTATGATTTATCATAAAAAAAATTGGTGTAGATTGGCGGCATTTATAAATGTAACGGTGGTGGCGTTAATACGTAAGTACCAAAAGTTGTTTTAAACACCGATGTAAAACTGCAACAACAACTTCCAGCAATAAAAATTTTGCGTAATAAAGATTTTTCAAAATTTTCTTTACAGAAGCATTGTATAGTAAGCGCTTCTTAAGCTATATAATTAAAATTTTATTTATTTTCCTTAAATTAGGCATATTAGTGATTTAAAGATTTTGTAAACACTTGTAAAGACTTGGTTCTCAAATAAGGAATGACAAAGTTGATTATTTCTGAAAATTTTCCGAAATAATATTACTCTCATTTTCCAGAAAAAACTTTTCAAAAATTCCAAATAATAAATGCAATTTAATTTACATTAAAAATAAATTATTTTGCTATTATAATATTTAGATTATTTAAAATAGCGCATTCCAAACAGTAAGCATTTTACTCAAAAATAGTAAAAAGCTAGTAAATCTTAACTTTTCTCAATTGTTCTTTCACATATAAAAAAATGAATCTGCCCATCAACAAACAAAAACATTCTCTTATTATTCCAAAAAACTATTTACCCATTCCGAAACATTAAATGAATCGCTACTATGCATCACCATTTTATTGCCCGAACTACAAATTGCAAATATTAAACAATATTAGAAGTAGAATACGGTGGTAACTTGTACTGCGACCTTCACAGATCTATTGTACCCCACCTTCTTCCTCTAATCCAGTGTTTCTCAAACTTACTTGTCTCATCGCCCACCTTTGATATGCTAAAGTTAATGACGCCCCCCAAATCTATCTATATATATATATATATATATATATATATATATATATATATATAATTAATGGGAAGGATGCGATTGATATTGCGTTATTAATTTATCTAATTGAGGTTCAATGTTCGTGAGGAAGAAACGCAAATCGCCACGTTTCACAATATACAGTATATTTCTTTGCTTCGTCACAAGTTGACAAACAGCACTAAGCCCTCGTTCGACTAAATATGAAGTTGGAAAAGCTATTAATAATTTCTTTCAGACTTTTCACAAAGACGGATAGTGGTCAATGATTTTTTCTGTAATCTAAACTCTTCTTATGACTTTTTAAATGTTGATTTTAAGTCGATATCATTCTGCAACTCGACTAATTCTTTTTCAAAAACCGGGCCTGCGTTTTCATAGCTTGAAAATGGCGTTATTATCCAATCAGGAACTTCCAAATCAAACAAATCTTTGAATCTCTTGATGAACCATGAAGTTCAAAAAATCGTTGAAACGTGTTCCCTTTTGAAACCATCGAACTTCAGTATGGAGTAATAAACATTTGCAGTTATCTTCATTTTTCTCGCACAACTTACGAAATAGCCGATCATTCAATGAATGAGCCTAAATCTTGTTTATTGCAGTAATAACAAGCTACATTGACTGGTGAATAGATTCACTTATATTTTTGGCTACTAAATGTTGGCGATGTATGATGCAATGAACGGATATAATATTTGGTACAGTTTTTTTTAAGTAATCCTAAAAAACCTATATGAGAGCCGATCATAGCTTTAGCTCCATCAGTCGCACAAGCAAAAAGGTTATTATATGGAATATTATTGTCATTAAAATATTGCTCATTACTCGAAATATTGATTCCCCTTTGGTATCTTTTTCTAAATATCTTGCAAATAATAATTTCTTTTTCATTTGTTCATCATGTACAAACCCAACATATCCTAGCAGAAATGATTCATTTCCAGGTAACATACTTTCATCTATTTGCAAAGAAAAATCTGTAATTCGCAAAATTTCAGATAAAAATTCTGCTCTATTGTCACCCATTTCTTCAATTCTTCTTTGAATAGTGTCATTACTGACAATGAGAGGAATTTATTTAATTATGTTTAATGGAGATTTGTGCAACACAGTATTGATTACCTCAGCAATTGCAGGCAAAATTAATTCTTCTCCAATTGTATGGGATTTTCCCGTCTTTGCAATTAGTAGTGATAACTGGTATGAAGCACAAAGCCCATCTGTGTTTTCTTGTGACAAGCTGTAAACATTGTTTTAAAGTTGGGCGTTTCTCAAAGTTTTCTCGCAAACGTTGGAAATATGACACATCTTGATTCTTTTTATGGGGATAAATGTTTTGTAAATGTTGTAACAATATGGAAGGCTTCATAGCTTCATTAGAAAATGTTTTATTGCAAATGAGGCACATCGGGAGCTGGCTATTATGTGGTGATTGTATAAAACCATATTTTGGGGGCACGGCAGTGCCCCCGCCAAGTCGAGCACAACCGTACTACCTTTTCTCGAAGCTACTACCTTTTCTCGAAGCGAAACACGACACTTTTGGCCTCCTGTAACTTCGTTGTGTATAAAGCAAGAAGTTTGAATTTTTAGATATCAAGAGACATACTATAACTGGCTATATTGGCGAAAAACCTAATAATTACACCTTATAGTTTTACGAATTATCGCCAGTCAAATTTTCTTAATTTTGTAAGTGACACACACACCGATCATCAAAATTCTAAGGTACTTCTAACAATCTTACAAACCTCAAATTTTGAATTTTAGTTTGCCTTTAGCCCATAAAGGAAGGAAAAAATAAAAAATCCCGAAATTTCATTATCCATTATTTGAAAAATAATATTTATCAAACATTTCTTAATTTTGTCACCGATCATCAAAATTCTAAGGTACTTCTAGCAATCTTACAAATTCCAAATTTTGAATTTTAGTTAGCCATTAGCCTATAATGGAAGGAAAAAATAAAAAATCACGAAAGTTCATTATACATTTAATGAAAAGTAATGATTATTTAAAAATTTCTTAATTTTGTCACCGATCATCAAAATGCTAAGGTACTTTTAGTAATCTTATAAACACCGAATTTTAAATTTTAGTTAGCCTTTAGCCTATAAAGGATGGACAAAGTGAAAAATCCCGAAATTTCATGATCCATTAATTGAAAAATAATAATTATAAAAAATTTCTTAATTTTGTCACCGATCATCAAAATTCTAAGGTACTTCTAGCAATCTTACAAACCCCAAATTTTGAATTTTAGATAGCCTTTAGCCTATAAAGGAAGCAAATAATCAAAAATCTAGAAATTTCATTATCCATTAATTGACAAATAATGTTTATTAAAAATTTCTTAATTTTGTCACCGATCATCAAAATTCGAAGGTACTTCTAGCAATCTTACAAACTTCAGATTTTAAATGTTAGTTAGCCTTTAGCCTATAATGGAAGGAAAAAAACAAAAATTCCGAAATTTTATTATTCAATAAATGAAAAATAATGATTATTAAAAAAAAATTCAATTTTGTCACCGATCATCAGAATTCTAAGGTACCTCTAGCAATCTTACAAACTCCAAATTTTGAATTTTAGTTAGCCTTTAGTCTATAAGGGAAGAAAAAAACCCTAAATTTCATTTTCCATTAAATGAAAAATAAGAATTATTAAAAATAATATTCAACGAACGCATCGCGCTTGTACGTATGATACAATAATGCTAACTTTAAATTAGAGACAGGGAATTAGCTTTAAGAAAATCAGTAGCTGACGGACACGGTATATTACCCGAGAAAGAAAAGGAACATGATCTACAAAAAGAAATGAGATCCCATCCAAAACATAAAATGTAAAAAATGACAAGTCTCGTAACGCAGTTCTTTCGCTACAAAAAGTTGTGGGATCTCATGTAAGACCAAGTCAGTTATTTTAGTTAGTGTGTGTAGAAGCACCTAGTCAACTACTTTGTTATAAATTGTTATCTAATCAATTACCTATCAACATTTATAGTAATTGTATCAATATTAGACACCTTTATTTCTATTATAATTATAATGACTTTGCAATTGCACGATAAAACAACGAAAATAATTATATATTAACTAGAAATCTAGCAACGTTGAAAGTAAACTTTGTATATCAAGAATACACGCGCTAGTGAGGACAAGCCGCAATTTCTTTTAACATCATCACTTAGAATCAATTAAAAAATGTAATGCAAAATGAATTGTAACTTTAGGTCTGAGAACCTATTTAGATTAAGAATAAATGAATTCTTAAATAATTAGCAACAATAATTGTAAGAGTTTTTGAAATATTTCAAATAAAAATTAACTTGCAGTGATCCCTGTAGAAAGAAAAATTCGTGAAAAGAATGTGAAGGCATTATAATTTTTACAGAAATAAAATTATAATAATATTTTTTTCAGAAACTTGAAAAGTGGGAAGATTTTTTTTCAAGGTAGTAGATTTGGGCAAGACATTAAAAGGTGGTAGATCTGCCAGAAAGTTGGTAGAATTAGTAACGCTAGCTGTGTGTGCGTGCATGCGATTACCGATACTCGACCAGCAGCGAATAGCAGATAAGCGTGGCCAGTTGTATCATACTGAACACGGCACAATTGAACGTATTTGTTTGTTTTAAATTAACAGAAATACATTGTATAGCTCGTGATACCTACCGCCCCCTATATGGCCCCCTGGCTACCTAGCGACCCCCAAAACGACGTCATCGCCCACTTTGAGAAACGCTGCTCTAATCGTTTGTGTACTTACCCATTTAGAGCGCCTCCTCTAGTCCTGATTCCTTTAGGAATTTCAGGATAGGCGTGGGTTTCACTGACTGCAGTAAATATTAACAGTTCTCAAGTTTTCTTTCGTATATCACTAGCCGATAGAACTAATTAGATATGTCTGCAAGTATTCTACAAAATTGGAAAATATAAAGGTGTTTTTACTCTATCTTCTTTCGCAAGCACCGTTTCTTCGACAGACCGTCCAAATGCATTTAATTTTTTTTTTCTTATATGATTAAAATTTCTAATAGGAGATGGAATATTGTAATATTCCTTAAAGTTATTTAAAAAAAAATCTCAAAAATAATGAACTTCCACTCTACATGCATACATTATAACGTAACGTGTTGGGGCGACAAAATGCAGTAAAATTTTAATTTTCTCACTTTTGATTTTATTTCCGAATAAGGGATGAATAATTCAAACTATCTATAAAGCCACAAAGGTAAATACACAAAGGTAAAATGTCCAAGCTCGACACAGGGACACAGGGAAACAGGGAAATTTACTCCCTGTAGGACAAAATGCGGTAAAATTTTAATTTTCTCACTTTTGATTTAATTTCCTAATAGGGGATGAATTAGTTAAACTATATATAAAGCCACTTCAAAAATTTAGTTAAAATAATTGATTCACTTAAGTTGGATTTCAATCCATAATATTTTCTTGCAAAATATTATACTGGAAATGTAAAAGTCAATTACATTAAGGTATGTTAGTATTTTTTGTGGAGAAGGAAAACAAAAGACGTAATATAGGGTCCGCCAGTGAAGCGGTAAAAGTACCCATTTTTTTGATAAAACATTTAGTATCAGAATTTTTTTTACAGATTTTAGATGAGTAAAGTATGCCATTTTTCTTTTTAAAAATATCGCCGCTCAAGTGAGAGCCAGCCATTTCTGTTTAAACCAGTAATTCTCAAACTTTTTTTGTCGCGGCACCCGTATCGAGGTAACAAAATCTCGCGGCACCCTTGTCGGGCTAGAAAAATTTCGCGGCACAGCTACCCTAAAAACGGGTTGAAAACTTGGGAGAATTAAAAAAAAAAATTCAAATTTAATGTTCTATTATTTTTGATAAAATAATAAATTTTAGTAAAATTATTTTTAATGGGATGAATGAAATTGTTTGGAAGATTCTTTAAGTTTGGTTAATTTCACCATCAAATCACCTGATACAGAGAGTTTGCTCTGTACCTGTTTTTAATGTAACCGTATTTTGAGAATGCAACATTGAGACAAGTGGCAGTTTCATTTGATTTTTCAAAGAAGTCGGAAAGGTATACTAATTTATGCAGCCAATCCACATCAGTGAATTGTAGGATAAAGGCTCTTCTCTAAATGTTAGTACAAATGTTAGTAATAGTGCATCTTTTAGTTCAAATAGTTTGGATTAAAAAAAGGTGGAAGTGATCCATACTCAGATCTTCGGCGGTAAGTTTTTAAAGACGTGCTTGGGCGGGCGGCTCTTAATATGATTAATTATCTTCACAGCACCATCCAATACGACTTTTAAATCTTCCGGCACCCTTCTTGTTGCCAGAGAATGTCGATGGTTGACACAGTGGCCGCTGGTGGCATTGTCTGCCACTTGTTTAATTCTCGAAACGGCTCCCTTTACTTTTCCAACCATTGCAGCCGATCCATCGCTGCTAATATCAACACACTTGTTCCATTTCAAATCATTTTTCTTTATATATTTGTCGATAACTTTGAAAATTTCCTCGCCAATGGTGTAAGTTTCAAGCAATTCACTCATCAAAAGTTCTTCTATTTTTATGACAGCGCATTTTCCTTCCGGTGCTTATTCGTTCCCAATAGAAACAAAGCCAAACAATGTGAAGTAGCTAGGATCATATTATTTTGCTCGGATTATCTTTTGGTCGTGAGTTGCGTTTTCGCGAACTAAAGCAGACGAACTTGAATGATTTAGACTCGCAGATCTCTGCTGGGATATTTCGTCTCCTCCGACGATGCTGGTTGCCATTGAATCAATCGCTTCAGAAAGTTCAGAATCACCTTTCCATTTTAAAGACTCAGATTTTAGCCAATTGTCCATAATTCTGCAACATAAGTAGAAATTCAAATTCGTTTACCTCCTTATGTAATTTTCTTTAAACATTTTTTGACATTTCTTGATTATTGCTGCGGCACCCCGGGCATACGCTCGCGGCACCTGGTTTAAATGCAGCAGGTTTTGTTTGTTTTTCATATTTGTTTTTAATTCCGGTATGGTTTGCGGTTTATCAATGTACTCCTTGCTCTTCAGAAATCCCCGAAGTAAAAAGTAGCAGACCGACAAATCTGGGGATATTGCAGGCTACGAGATGTCGCAATGTTTGGATATAAGTCGATCCGGAAAGAGTTTTCTTAAAGCAGCCATAGGCCAAAGACGCACAAGTAGTAGGATTTCTGGACCCATCCTGCTGGAAAAAAAATAATTTCCTTTTGCATTGTTGTTGTTGAGCTGTTGCATGAAAAATGTTCTGACCATGTGTGAGTAGCAGACAGCATTAACAGTTGTGGCGTTTCCTCTATCGCCTTGGAAAAAATATTAACCACACCGTAACTTTTGGACTACGCAAAATTTTTAAATTTAAATTTTTATCATTTTTTCATAGCTTGTATACTATTGTGTGTAATATTAAATTATGACTATTTTTTTTGTTTACATATACATTCAAAAGAAAATGTGCTTCATCTGACATGAACAAGCGGTGTTCATCATCACTTACACGTCGCAATATTTCTTCGTTGAAAATCCAGCATATCGCCAGTTTTCAATTCCTGAACTACTTCAATTTTGTGAGGGTCTTTATGATAATATCCAGTGAGGATGCATGCTTTATTGCAGAACGCCATGGACTACGCGTCAATGCTACTCTAACTCTTTCAATGTTTTCCTCTGCTCTTACTGAACTTGTTGCTCCTCTATGCTTTAAGTTTAATGTGGAACCAGTTCCTTCTAACTTTTTCAACAATGACATAAGATATGCGAAACAATATAATAAGAAAATGTGAAGAACACAGTATTACAAAATGTGTTCGATAACATAAAACGGCGAATTAATTTGTGTATTCTTGAAAATGGACAACACATTCTACATCTGTTGTAATGTTTGTTCTTCTTTGTTAATTTTATAATTCACAACACTATAAAATAAATCAGTGTTAAATTAATGAAAAGGCGTTTTTTGAAATATACTAATCGAGTAAGGTACCTTCTCTGAACTAAAAAAAGGTCAAAAAATTAAGATTTTTGAAAATTAATAAAAATTGACAAAAAATGCGGTTTACGTCTTGATTTTTTTCCGGTGAATTGAAAAAAAAATTAAGTTCTTTTTGACGAGACAAAGTTCCGCCCCCGCAGGGGGCGGCTGTCGGTGCATTTTAAATTTTTTACTTTTTCTTCAATAACTCCGTTCCTCTTGCGCGTCGAAACGGGAAATTGTCATTTTCTGTTGTAAAACTGAACGGGCCTTCGACCCGTGTCCGTCTGCCCCACGCAAGTACCACACGGCGTCCTCCAGGTGCCAAAAACAGGAGATCGTTTCTAGCACCTTTGAGGAGAAATTTTGGCCCGCGGCTCAATTTTTTTACTGCGTCCTCTTGCCGCGTCGATTTCACGTTTTTTGACGTCATGCGGAAAAGTACGCGACCGTCGGTTCACCCGGTGCGGCGGAAAATGTAAGCGAAAAAAAAAACCGTTTTTTCCATCACTCTTGTGGACGCCGTTCTCTTCATAGAAGAGCGCCGTGTCTCCAAACCGGTTCGTTCGATGCGAAATATTTACCCGCAACCGGTGCTGGAAGAATCTGATACCTTCGGCATCTTTTTCCCGCTCTGGGTCAATTTTAACACAAAAATCGGAAAAACGCGGTGTTTTTTTCACCTAATTTGCGGGGATTTGCGGGACCGGACCAACACCAATCGATTCGGCATAGTGCCTTTAAGTTTGTTTTGGAGTTTACTTGCGATTGCGCGCTGGATGGCGCCTGGACGCCCGTTAAACCATGTTTTGCAGACGTACGCGAGAATCATCCGGGATTCGCTAAATTAATTAGCAGAGGGTCGCGGTGGCGGTTTATAAATATAGAACGAAAGGGTCTATAAGGCGATAGTAACGACACACCGCTCGATCTTATTTGGGGTTTCTCAACGCCCGTCCAAACTAGGCACGAATTTTACAAAATTGAGCAAATTGAAACCTTCAATATTCGGTGAAATTTTAGAATTGTATTGCTCTTTTCAGGGATTATAGCCCCACGTGTCTTCTTTCGAACCACACCTCTCTCGGCGCATTACAGCTCCGGGGACGTTCCGCAGGCCCCAATTCAAAAAGTCACTTTTTTTCACCTCTTCAAACGGAAACTCGTAAAAGAAAATTTACATTTCCAGTCCGACAAGTGCATGCCCGGTGAAAAAGCTAACAGTATGGCGTTTGAATTTCTCAAATCCATCAACGGCTTCGCACTCCAGGTCAAAAAAACTAACACCATTGCTTGCCGCGGAATCGCAAATTTACACTTACAGCTGATCATTTTAACACTATTTTCGCTCAGGTTATGTGGAAATGTCATTGTTGAAGTTTATCCGTTTATAATTATTCGTGTGCTTGTGAAAAGATAAAATTAAAGATTAATTTAAATCAAAATTCTGATTTTTCGCTCCATGTTAGGTTGAAATTCAAATCAAATACAAAGAGATATCTTGAAATCTCTAAATTGCAGATTTCGACGGCTCTTGATTAGCAACACATAGCAACGTCAAAATTCGCAATTTTTCACAAATTATTACAAGAAAACGAAGTTTTTACACTTTTCTTTTAGCAGATTCTTAAAATTGAGACCATTTTACATCAGAAACAGTTGCTTCCGTTCACATTTGAATTCCAAAATTTATTTCATAATACGCAATATTTACGAGTTTTTTTTTAAGAATAATTAAATGGAATTTAGATTCCAACGATACCATTCGTGTCTTCCTCGAATGTATATCAACAGAGTTATTGGCGAAAAGCTGTCAGTTTTACCATTTCACTGCGCAAGGAACAGCCATTTCAATATTTATTGACATTTTCGATTCAAATTCGAATACAACTCATCAAGTTCTATTAAAATATGTTGCATGAATTTTCTGCGGCTGACGGTCCAGACGTGGCCGATGTTTGATATCAGCCCTCCAACTGTTTACTTGATTTTCAAACATTTGCGTATTTCTTTTCCCTACATTTCTAATAAATTCTTCTAGCATGAATTGATAGAGTAAAATTTCTTCTACCAGTGGAGCAAATTTTATCATTCCTTTGCAAACCGCTTTACCAGGATTTTTTTTAAATGCAATTCATTTGCCAAGATTCGGGGTGGCTAGCAACGGTTGCATAATCATCTCCGCCCCACAGAAGTTTCCTTCCATTGTCCGTGGTAAATGGTGTCCGGGAAAATTTTATTTCTCAGATTTGTTAAAGTTGGAAAATTCTACACTAGAAACAATTGGAATATTCAATTGTTTCTAGTGTAGAATTTTCCAACTTTTCAAAAAAATTCACACTTTTACGTGAGTTAAAGTAAGCTCGGCCATATTTGATTAGAATTTTTACTGATTTTATAAAAGAAAACTATTGTTTTACAAATTTCTGATTGGAGATTCGTGATTCGGCTAATTTTACATGGGGGACGATGTAAGTTTTTCGGTCATCTGGTGATTTAAAATCCATTTTTCAAACGGTGAGAATTACGAGTTTTCTACAAGAATAGTTAAAAATTACACATATAATTTGGAATCTAAAGGTGTATTCCTCGACTTCCTAGCGTGTATAGCAAAAGAGTTATTGTTGAAAAACGGTCAGTTCTAACACTTGACGGCTGAAGGAAAAGCCATAGCGAAATTTATCCGGATTTTCTTTTTAAAATCAAATAGCGCTCATTGAGGCCTATTGAAATTTGCTTATTGAAAATGTGCTTCATGCAAACTTTTTGCGGCTGATAGCCACGACATGACGAGCGTTTAAAAATGCCTCATTTCCTTGGGTTTGCATGAAATAATTTTAACACAGATATATAGAGCGCACTTTCTTTTAACAAACGCATTAAGTTTTATATAGGTTACATAAGTTTTAAATAGATTGTACGTGTTTCTATTGAAATTGACGTATTTGTGGTCGAATGCCTTGACACAGGATTTTTTTTGAATAAAGAAATACTTGCAAATATATGTTTTTGTCCAATTTTCCGAAGTCTAAGAAACATGCATTTAGCGCTATTTTATACAGCACTCATTAGCGCTATTTTATAGAGCATTCATCTAAAAGTTGTGTAATTTTCATTTCTCCAAAGCGAAGCGTTTTGGCGGAAGAGCTCAATTAAACCCGTGTAAATTGAAAAACGAAATTCAGAGAACTATTGCGAACTTTACTTTGATAAATTTTGGGATTTTATATTTTTTACTTTTTTGACGAAACCGAAGGTTCTTGCAAAATTTACAAAGAATACTTTTTTGTAGACACCGACGTCCTACATACGGCGTACCCATCTTGAGGCGTCGACGAGATATTTGCAAATAGGCTTTGTGGAAAAATCATTCCTCACGACGTCCCCATTGGAGTGGGAGCGTTCAAATTTTGTCAAATGATATCTCTGCTGAATACCCATATTCAGTAAAAGTTTCAATGAAATCCTTCACGGATTAATGTATTTTTTTGCAATTTTTGAATATTTTCAAATTTTCGTGTTCGGTTTTGATCGGAATTCGTGATTGACATGTCTGGATTTATTTAAAAAAATATTTTAGTAAATTTTACGCAACGTGGAACAATAAAATTTGTAGAGAATTAGTCAGTCTATGATATTATTCAGCTAGTTTTGCAAAATATTTTATCTGGCGGCGGTCGCCGCCCCTCAAACTCGAAGTCGCACACGAGGTCAGACATTCAAATAACTATAGTTTGAAAACTTGGACAGTTGTATTCAAAAATCCCTCGGGTCGGCGTAGCTTATAGATTTTTCTATTGAAATTTATATTTTGGTATTTTCGTGGCCGATAGCTTTGACAAAGAATTTTCTTTTCTGACCAAGACCACATACCCGCGGCAGCGAGTATGTGTTCTTGATATATCTGGTCTTGATTTACATTATCAAGACCACATATGCGCGGCAGCGCGTGTGTGGTCTTGATATATCTGGTCTTGATATATCTGGTGGTCTTGATTTATCTGGTCTTGATTTATCCGATGAAGACCAAGACGCGCGAGCTCTCGATTCAATAAAGGTCAATGTGAAAAAGAACCGTTGGTTTAACCCCGGTTAGATTAGGTTGCTCGCAGTGAAGTGGACAGTTAAATCAAGACAACATACGCGCGGCAGCGCGAACTCTCGATTCAAAATAGGTCAATGTGACAAGGACCGTTGGTTTAACCCCGGTTAGATTAGGTTGCCCGCCGCGAAGCGGACAGATAAATCAGCACAACATACGCGCGGCAGCGCTCGATCCAATATAGGACAGTGTTGCAACGACCGTTGGTTTAACCCCGGTTAGATTAGGTTGCCCGCCGCGAAGCGGGCAGATAAATCAAGACAACATACGCGCGGCACCGCGAACTCTCGATCCAACATAGGACAGTGTTGCAAGGACCGTTGGTTTAACCCCTGTAAGATTAGGTTGCCCGCCGCGAAGCGGGCGGATAAATCAAGACCATTCATACGCGCGGCAGCGCGAACTCTCGATCCAATCTAGCACAGTGTTGCAAGGACCGTTGGTTTAACCCCGGTTAGATTAGGTTGCCCGCCGCGAAGCGGACAGATAAATCAGCACAACATACGCGCGGCAGCGCGAACTCTCGATCCAATATAGGACAGTGTTGCAAGGACCGTTGGTTTAACCCCGGTTAGATTAGGTTGCCCGCCGCGAAGCGGGCAGATAAATCAAGACAAAGTTTAGTAACATAATTTTGCTAAGTGTTGCTAATTGTCTAAAAGCAAACTTACTATAATTGGAGGAATTTTTATGTTATCTGTCAAACTTTACAACAACAACGTAACTTCCACAAATAGTTGGTGAGATTACGTTTGAGTATGTTGGTAACTCAACAACACAAGATACCAACTTGATTAAAACAATATGTTGTTTATGTTTAACGTCAAAGTTGACAACGTTAATGTCAGTTAATTCACTTAAAGGTTATGACATTTTTAGTGAGATTTTTAGTAACTTTCACGACACAGCTGATTTTTGTTTCGTCCATGTAAGCCTTTGTAACTAATATCACATCGTTAGATATAGTAACTTTTTTTATGAACATTGGCAGCTTTTTATTTCTAATATCACTCCTTTAATTATAGTAACTTTGATTTCAGACAAATGGAAACACTATATGTTTAAGTTTTCATTTCAAAAGTGTTTGATTATATTATTTTAAAAACGTGACAGCATTAAAATCATTTAAAATGATTGAATTATTAGCACATATTTTGTTTAGCAGGAGTTGTACCTCTTGCAACTCCTCTTATTGTGCACACACACACATACACCTTAAGCTGATGCTGAAAGTGCCACAAGAATCGCGCATCTTGCGATGCTGCTTACTCTTTCATATACAACTTCACGCTCCACATATATCATGTGGCGCTGAAAGCGCCACAAGTATCACACTCTTGAAAATGTATTATACAATTCCACCCTTATCAATTATTCCACCTTTAACAACTATTCCATTCTTTTCAACTCTTCCATCCACAAAAACTATTCATTCCGAAAAATACGATCCACATGTACTGGTTTTATAACTAATGAAATTGTTGAACTTAACACTAAAAACAATGCCACATAACCTCAAGACCACTGACAGCTACTTAAAAATGACATTTGATGATTTGTTAAATTTTATGTGTCTGAATTAAGAAATGACCTACTTCTTCAAATTCATGGCAAGAGTGGATTCCAAGACTTTTGAGACTCACGTTATTACTGTAATTTATCGTTCGGGCAATAAAAGGGTGCTACAAAGAAGAGATGCATTTTATGCTACGGTCTGGGTAAATCATTTTTTGGAAAATATGAGAATATTTTTGTTTGTTGATGCGCGTAATCATTCTCTTGTGATAGGGTATGTGGAAGAAAAATTGAGAAAAGTTAAGATTTACTAGACTTTTACTATTTTTTAGTAAAATGCTTATTGCCCCGTGTTAATGCTAAATGAGGGTAGTAGCCTAGTAGAAAATTCTCTTTGAAATTATTTAGGAAAAGTTTGAGAAATAACCAACTTTATCGTTCCGCATTTGTAACCCTAGTCGGGGCAAGTGTTTACAAAATCTTTAAATTAACAATATGCGTAATTTAAGGGAAATAAATCAAATTTCATATAGGTTAAGAGGCGACGTACTATACAATGGTACTTTGAAGAAAATTTTGCAAAATCTTTATTTAAGTTAATACGAAGCCTTTCAAATAAAATTTTTACGCAACATTTTTATTGCTGGAAGTTATTACCAGTTTCACATCGGTGTATTAAGCAGTGTTGACGTGTTGTAAAGAATGTTTTTTTTTAAAATTAGTAGTGGAATTATTTGTTTAAAAACAAGTTTAAAACAAATTTTGAACAATATTTAAAACATTAAGAAAAATATGGAGTTAAATAATAAATAGTAATATATATTTTAATTGTAAATGAACTGGAAATAAAGGAAGAGAAATAAATATTTAGAACATAATATAGTTATAAATAAATTAAAAATTGGGATCTATGTCTTTATTTGTCGTTTGAATTAAGAATTACAAATAAACTTTATTTCAATTGTTTTCCCAGTTTCTCATAATTTGCATTCTCATTTTAATCATTTTAATAAGCAAACTCAAACAATAACAATTTTATTCATAAAGTAACTAACATTAATTAACAATCGGAATTGTCTGTTTATTTATTTTTTATTTAGATATTTAAATAATGTAGCAAGTTTTGCAACTTTCCCGGTACTAACTGTAAGTTCATTTCGTACGTCGGAATGAATTATTGCTGGAAATAAAAGACAAGTTTCCAAGTTATTTTGCATTTTTGCAACAAGAAAAATATTTGCCGAACATAAACAGGTTTTGACTTTGTTCAAGTATAATTATTATTGTCGAAACGGATATTTATCAGTTGGCGGTCCGTTATGCTTCATATATAACGTTATCAAACTAACTACGTTAAAACGTAACTCTACATATTGTATGTGCCTATATTTTGAAATAATGTAACTGTTCGAATAAAAAATATTTTAAATTAAATAAATATTATTATGTATTACCAAATGATAGACAAAAAATAGAAATAGTAGATAACAAGGTTATGTGGAAATAAGCGGTGTCTTACAGCACATGTAAAGGGAAAAATCTGAAAACCGTAAATATGTAGTTTAATTACAAGAAAAATGCGAATTTACTATTAGAAGCTTGAAAATACACTAATGTGTTGCGTGGTATTGTCAGGCACCGGAAGCATATGGGTTGCATACAGTTAGGTACTCCTAAAGATACCTTACTTACAAGTTTGTACGGAACCCTCGGTGCGCGAGTCACAACTCGCACTTGGCCGGTTTTTTTTGTAAGTGCGCACGTTCGCTCGAGAGCTAATTACAAAATATACTATTTTCGTATTTTGAAATGCATACCCTATATATCTTTTATAAATGCAAAACTGTACATAAATATGAAATTTTGTCTTTCTATCATGATTGCAACCAGTGCCGACTAATTGTAAGCCACAAAGTTTATCATAAATCGTGTTTTGTCCTAATATTTGGTTAGTCCTACAAAATTAATAAAAATGCAATAAATGAAGCGAATAAAAGGCAAAGTCTAATTATTCGATGGGATATAACGTCCCTGTTTAAGATGGCAATCAATTTAATCTTAGTTTGATAATTAAACTCATTGTCAAAAAGTGATTAAATCACTGTCTCTTTACATAGATACCTTAGTTGGTGGCAAACTTACATATATCACCTTAAGAAACTGCTGTGTAAACTTTTTCGCAGTCTTTTAGCGTCTTCAAGAAGCACAAATCTTGGTTAGGTGCCTTAAACGCCACTGGGCATTCGAGTCAAGGTTTTACATACAATATGAGATAAATAAGCCATTGTGCCTGATGCATAGCTCCAGCGTTGTTCAATGTCAATTTAATCGATAATTTTTCAATTTTTTTCTGAACTTTTTGAAGATCGAAATATCTGGGGTGCTAGTAATTTGCTTTATCTTGGTTTCGAACACAGTTTTTAGAATCAACTCATAAACATGATGACGATAAGCAAAAAGTAACAATTCTCTTTCCAAAGTCAGCTCCAAATAACCACAAGCTGCATTGAAATGGCCAGTATTCGTAGCTTTTGTGGCGCAACACCTTACTTGTACCTTGCCATTAAGGTACCATTAATGTAGTCGTAGGGCAATTGAGGCGACTTTAGATTGATGTTGACCAGAAGAACTCTCTAGATTTGGACTGTGACTACGTCAGGTACATTGTTCTTAAAGTCAGCTTTTATTACATCTGCCCTGGATTTTTTCATCCGAGTACGAATTCGCTGGGTCGAGGATTTGTTAATTGGGAAATCATCGCTGTTTAGACCAAGCGCTTTTACGACGGCATGAAGAATGTAAACGGAGTCTCTTATGTTTAGCTGGCATCTATCTAAAGCTCCGACAAGTTTAGCTTAGTTATCAGATTTTTTATACCTCTTTTCGAACTTGTTTTAGAGCAGGGAATCTCAGGCAAGCTGACTTCAGAAACTAGAATCTGTCTTTCGTTTGAATTTTGTGGATGTTCCAAGTTATGCATAATAGAAGTCGATGCAACACTCAGGGCCGCCGCGTGCGGGTGTGCAGGTTGTGTTCTGCTCACGTTGCATTCCCTATACGTCGCATTGCTACGATAATTTCTATACTTCATATGTGTTAATGCTCAGGTGCTATGAAATCTCCGATGTAATGAAAAGTAATAAATAAACACATAATATAAAAATAAAAAATTTAATTTAAATCACTTGATTTGAATGTTATAAAATGAATAACTTAGTAAATAATTAAATTTTTTAATTAATTAATCAATTTTATATAATATAAAATGAAATGCACTTTGAACAACGCCTGTGTCAAGGCTCGTGCTGTGGAATTGTCATCTTTCAACATCAAATAGCGGCGCCTGCCTCCTATTGCTGCACTCCATGCGTTTTGACGCATGTCCTTATTGAAAGCAAATGCGTACCAATATGCGTAGTTGTGCTGTTTAATCAGATATAGTATCTTACACAAAAATAATAATATTTTCTTTCATTCCGGTTTTAATAAAACTGTCATGCCTAGAACTAAATTTGTTTAAATTGTATTTTTTTGAATAGTCGAAATTGTCTTTCGATGTCCCTTTGTGTTTTTGTTGGGAAAGTACTTTAGGAATAGCAACAATTAGATTTAACGGAAAACTAAGTAAATTTCCAGTATTTATGAAATAAACATATGATGTAAACTTCCTAATCTCTAGATGACGAAAAAAGCAAGTTATCTAAGCAAAGCATTAAACAAAACACTAACAAAAAAACACGTGTTATTACTAAATACACCTACAGCAAAGAAGCAAAAAGAATGGTTGGAAGGAGCTTACACTTCGTGCGCGAGTATCTCTACTCCAATATATTACAGACAACATTGCAAGACGATTATAATGTTGACCATTTCGTAACATTAGCGTAAAAATTAGCGTAAAAAACCTGACCTGATTGATATCTTTGAAACATTCACCATAAGTTCACATCGAAATAATTTGCAATTTTGAGAGCAACAAAAAGCTATGAACTTAGTAGGTTATGGATTTAAATGATAATTTACTATTGGTGAAACTTACTAATTATAGATGAATATGTTCATGTCTCTCTCGACAAACGTCAAATTCAAACCTAACCTCGCCAGTCATGCATGAGGTGTTCAAGTAAGTGTATTCCAATTTATAATTCAAAACAGCAAGGCTGCACCGATGAGAGATAAATCTCAAAACGCGTCTGCGGATGACTATTCGCTTAAGTTAAATAGAAAGATATGATGTTAAATAAAATGTTATTTATCTAGGATTCGTTTAGTGGCACGAAAATGGACTGGGGCGAGTAAAATCATGCAAATATCTGTTGTATAGTTCAATATCTTGCGTGGTATTAGCAAGGGAAGTAGTTGTCAACGTGAGATTTGTTTTGTAGTCTTAATAAGACTTAATATTACAGAGTTACGAATAGGATGAATACATTTAAATATTCAGGCTATATTGCGCCTTTCATAAGTTTATAAAATCTATTATTATTATTATTATTCAATATTGTCTTTTTCTTCTAATCTCTGTGGTTCTTTGTTTCAGTAAATAAACATTGCATCATAGAAAAGGGCGCTAAATTTTGCGCCTTGGCAACACTCAATAACTCTCTTTGTCTTAGTTTTCTTTTTTCTTCGTCTAATCGTCTTCGTCCACCTCTTCCTTTTTGTCCACCAACTTTTGTCGGCACCAGCTTAGCATCCAGGTCGACCTGGCACTTCATTCTATCAAAGGCATCAGCAAGTACAATATCAAAATAAGTTATCCTGGGTTAAGTGTACTGAGTTTTTTTTTTAGAATTTCTCTGCAGTCCTCTCCAAATATGATATAAATCAAGTTTCTCCGCGCAGTTAGGAAATGCCTTTATGGGAATTCTTGCTTTTCCCAAAATATAATGCACTCTTTAATCACAAGATTAGCACTATCACTGACTGTCAGCTTGACTTCGCGAATATTGCAAAACAAGACAAGATAAGGAAAATATCATTCCGTAACTCAACCGATATCTTTATGCAATAAATAAAAGAGTTTAAGTAATATACTGAAAAATCACGTATTAAATGAAAAATAAAACACGTAGGTAGAGGAGGCAAGTCGGGCTATCGTTCATAGAATGGGCTAATATTTTTTTTCTGGACTATATTATTTTATAACGAAAGTTTTAAATTTAACGTTAAAAATCGAACTTGAAATATAAGGGACACCCCAATAAAAAGTTTCTTATAGGAAATTGAATTTTCTACAAGTTTTATTGGAAACATGTTTCACATTTGATCATGAAGCATGTGAAAATAATGTTTTAGCTTTGTTCAAGGATGATTATTACCAGCTTGAAAGTCAAAAATCACTAATTACAAAGTCTTTTAATTTTATTTGAATCATTTTTTTTTAATTTCCCTTACTTTCTGATTTATTTTCGAATCTTTAAGACACGCAAAATGTTAAACAAAAACATAATTTAACTTACCAACTTGACAGACAAGGAATCACTAAATAACATGTTTCTGGTAGAAAATTTAATTCTCTTTTACTTTTTTTCTTTAGAATATTCAGTTCTATTCGAAATATTTTGAAAAATTCAGACTAGTTTCCGAGATATTTTCGCATTTTTGAGACAAACGTTTATAGTGGTATGTACTACTAAATTATGTGTTCATGTGTTCAATTATTAAGTTCTGTAAGTATAAACCAATTTTGTTTTCCAATAACTCAGTGAGTATACTTAGTAAAGTGCTTAATACAGGCTTAAAAGTAGTTTAAGTAGGTATAATTAACTTTAAGCTAGAGTGTTGTAGCTAGTATGGTTAGTAAGTTATACCTGTTTTGCAGAAGTCTTCTGTATGCATTACATAATCTTGAAGACTAATTCATTTATCTAGATCTCTATAGATGTAGATATTAGGTTTGGTTATTATTATTTGGTTATATTGGCCGTGTGAGATTGTTAGTCCTCCATCGGGCACCTCCCCAAGTGACGGATAGGGGAACGCCTCCCAGATATGGGTGGTACCGGGGAAATGAAATACCCGGGGCGGACCAAAACTAGCACTGAGCAGCGGCAGCTGGCTGTTCAATACTAACCATGAGCAGCTATTCCTAGGAACAGTATGGTTTGTACAGCGGTGCAGAAAGCAAGAAGAAACTACTGCACTATATTCTCAAGAAAAATCACTAGGAATGGAAGTTCTAATCAAAACGGCCCCGAGTACCCGGCGTCTCTTAAATGGGACAGGGGTGTGAAGAATCCCCGGGTGGAAAACCAAAACAAGTATAAATCGCATTGCAACGTGGAACGTACGAACACTGTATAAAGCTGGAAAACTTGCAAAAGTTTCATTGGAGATGAACAGACTTGGAATTGATTTACTAGGCCCTAGCGAGGTGAGATGGTCATGTGCTGGACAATGCTACCATGATGGCATGGTGCTTTACTACTCGGGAAGTAGTACCGGAGAACATAAAAACGATGTGGGTATCATGAATAAAAAAGAGCTACTCTCTAACTTTAGTCCCTATAATGAACGAATAGTAATGGTACAGTTAAAAGCGCACCTTTTAAATATAATTCAGATCTATGCCTCAACCTCTGACAGCACCGATAATGAGATAGAGGCGTTTTATTCAGTTTTAGAAGCTTTAACTAAAAACATAAAAAGCACGAAGTCAACATAATAATGGACCAAAGCTGAAAAAGGAAAAGTGGAGGACATTGTGGGGAATTAGGGTTTGGAGTAAGAAATGAAAGGGGAGACCGGTTAGTACAATATTGTCAAGAGAAAGAAATAATCATCACAAACACCTTTTACCTATGACCACGAAAATAACTTGATAAGACACAAATTGATTACGTCCTTGTTAACAAAAGATTTAGAAATGGAATTCAAAGCGCAAAAACCTACCCCAGTGCTGATTCAGATTCTTACCACAATTTACTACTAGCCAACATTAATATAAAATTGAGGAGACAGAAGAAAAAAAAAACAAATTTATCAAAACTTGTGTGAGTGAAGCCTGTCAGCAACAAATAAATGAAGCAATCGCACAGGCATTCCTTGAAGCTACAACAAAAGATATCAACAGTGCCTAATAAATAATATACGCAGGTGAAACGTTTGTTGGAAGACAGAAACAAATTGCAAAAAAATGTTTGAATGACACCAGATATTAATACTCCTTATAGACGAAAAACGCAAATATAAAAATACAAATAAACAAAAATATAATCAAATGAAGAAACGAATAGACTACATGATTAAGGAGGCTAAAGAACGCTGCAAAGAAAAAAATTGCCAAGAAATGAACTTGAAACACGACACAGGAAACCTACACAAGAAACTGAAAGAATTTACTGGCAACACTAGGAAGAGAATACCACTGGTAATAAGAAATTCAAATAGAGAACTACAGTTATCAGAAGAAGACAAAAGAACAACATGGGAAGAATACATGAAAGACTTATTTACAGACAGTCCGGACATCCGAATTCCAGCCGAACTAATGAAAATCTTGGATGATAAAAATATAGAGTGTCTAACCAAAGTATTTAATAAAATATATAATGAGGGCCAAATAGCAGACAAATGGTTAAAATCTGTTCTATTACCTATACCCAGGAAAAATAATCCTAAGTCTTGCGATGACAGATTAATTAGCCACACATTGAAAGTTTTACTGAAAGTTATCCAACAGCTGGATAAGAACTACATGTGAAAAGCGGTTAGACATCACACAGTTCGGATTTAGAAGTGGAATGGGAAACTAGATATGCGTTGTTATAATGACGGTATTATTACAAAAATGCAGGGAATATAATAAAAGCGTGTTCATATGTTACATAGATTACCAAAAAGCGTTCGATCGAATTTAACACGGTAAGCTTATACAAGCACTAACAAATATAAACCTAGAGACCCGAAAGATATTACTCTAATAAAAAATCTACACTACAGCCAAACAGCTGTTATATGGGTAGATGGCAATGAAACAAACCAGATAGAAATTCAAAGAGGAGTTAGACAAGGCTGCGTGCTGTCACCACAATTGTTCAATGTGTATTCACAGGTAATATTTCTGAAAGCACTATAGGAAAGAACGGAAGCTGTGAGCATCGGAAGTAGGACCCATCCTTAATGCAACCATCATTAATAACATATGATTTGCAAACGATGCCGTAAAATTGCAGAGAGTTTAGAAGACCTAAAAATCCTTTTAGATAGTATTAATAGGGTATGTAAAAACATGGGGCTAACAATGAACATAAGTAAAACCAAATACATGGTCATCTCAAAAACTCCAATTGACAACATACAACTTTCAATTGAGGGTAAACAGTTAGAGAGGGCCGACAAATATAAATACTTGGGAGCAACCATAAATTCCCAATTGGACCAAGATGAAAGGATTTATAAAATACAGGTCAATGTTTACAAATAAAAAATTAAGTTTAGCCATGAGGTTAGGGTTTCTAGAACGTTATGTATGGTCTCAGCTGTTATTGGGGTAGAAACTTGGACGCTAAAAGTACAATCCATAAAAAGATCGGAGGCATTTGAAATGTGGCTCTACAGACGCATACTTAAAATTCTTTGGACTGCTAGACCCACAAATGAAGAAGTACTGGACAACGCAGAAAACTGATGGCAATCGTTGTGATGGCCACATACTTCTTAATGACAAATACTCCCTTCTACAAGTAATTATGCAGGGAAGAATAGAAATAAGAAAAGGCATAGGAAAAGGCATAGAAATCTTGGCTGAGGAACATCAGAGAGTGGACTAACCTCAGTGTTGAACAAATATTTCACGCTGCAAGAGATAGGTTTAAAGAAGTGATGGCCAACCTTCGTTAAAGAATACGGCATATGAGGAAGAAGAATAAACTTAATTAGTTATTAAACGGTGAAAACTAGAACGATCTAGTTAATATGTTAAGTTATCAAGGCTAGTTATCAAGGATTTTGGTTAACTTGAGTTTGAAGTAAATTGGGTTAACTTGTGTTTTGTGTTCGGTTGTTAATTCTTGTTTAAACTTCAAAATTTAGATAAATGTCAACTTCAAAAAAGACAAATTCAGAAAAGTTTAACAGAAAAGTTTATTTCGCTTAGTTTTAGACTTATCAACTTCTTTACAATTTGTTGTCTAAATTTCAAAGTTTAAACATTCGCAATGTCAGAAAAAAAATATTAGACAGTCAAGTATAACGTCAAGTATTTTAATGTAACAGTTATTCTCAAACACCATCTTTTTTTAAGAATCCTTTGAAAACCAGCCATATCTATTAAAATATATGAAAGATTCGGTCCGATTTGTTATCAGTTATGAGCACGTTTGCCTATTTATTTACTATATATACTGTTTATTTCCAGGCATTAATGTTGATTTGAATACAAATAATCTTTTTTTTATTTTTTAATAGAAAATCTTATAAAGCAGTAAGGAAATAGAGAGACTAGATTGATAACAAGGAAATACATGAATGCGAAGTAATATTATCTGCCTAGCAATTATTAATTCAACTAATGTTATTTGAAAGTGTTTAAATTAAATAACTATGTGTTACTATCTTATGATAAATATTATAAGATTGTCTGGTATTTATTTCTCTTGTCAAATATAATTTATGTAGAAAGAACAAAGCAGACGAAATAATTTAGAGAAATTTTGGAAATATTGAGCCAAACGACTGGGGAAAAAAATTGTACCAACAAAATCACAATATACATACATTGGCACCTTATTAAATTTAATTTAATTACTATAAATAAAGGATATTTTAGTAAAATATACAAATCAAGCAATATTTCTTTTAATATATATTTATTTTGGTAATTTTTTGTTTTGTTTTGGAGAGATACGTATAATAAAAATAATCTCCAACAGTTTAGTTCAAATGAATCTTTGACACCGTGAAATCTAATTGATCACAAATTAACAACACAGTCATCAGCAAAAAATTAACAAACACAAAAAGCAATAAAAATACTCACAATACCAAACGTTGTGCTGAATTAAAATTTTGCACACATGCCACGAATTTTTGGAAAACACTATTTCTATTACGTAAAAAAGTAGACGATTATTTATCGATAAACAAAAACGTCCCGCTCTTATCAACAACGCAGCGATAAATGAGCGAACATATATTAAATTTAATATGACCTGCTTTTAGAGACATCGAGATACATCGACGACTCGTCCGGTGTATGACGCGGCGGTCATGGCCACCGCTAACGGAATCACCTATTTAATAAAAAAAGCAACGCAAGGAAGTGGAATCAATTGTCTGTGAATTTAATGGGTTTTGCTTTTGTGTTTGTTCGTTTTGTAATTTTGGATGTAAAAACCGATGCGAAGAAAGCCCAAAGAAAGTACGTATTGGAACATGAAGTAACTGGAAAATTGCTGCCAGGTTAAGTGGTAGCAAAGGCCGTAAAGCCATCGTCCAAACTGATAATAGGCAAATAGAAATCTGTAAGGAAAATTACACTATTGTTAGACAAAGAAATTGTTACCCAGCATACAATGTATGCGGTCGTTTCACATAGTTTAACCGTATTTGTAGTTTAATGTATCTTGATTGCATGTATTTTTACTTCTATACTCACCATATATTATTAACTTGTCTAAGAAATGAAATACTGTTAGACTTTTCTTCAAAAGTTATATTTTTAATAATATATGTACTTATATATTTGGTTAACAATGGTAACATCATCAGTGTAATTAATTTTACAAATTGAAAATAAAGTTTATATATCCTGATTATAGTACTTCGGCTGAAAAGAAAAAGAAAATACGAGAGATAATTTTTTGAATAAATAGTTTGTTTAATTTTTTTAGGTGGAAAATTAGTTGTACTGATGATAACATTGTTAACATTAATATAGAGAATAGAAAGAAAAGAGAAGAAGAAGAAGTAAGGAAGAGAAAATAACTTAGAAACTTATATAATAATAACTTCTGAAGAAAAGCCTTAGAAAAGTATTTCATTTCTTAATTATAAAATCTTCAAATTCAATAAACCCAAATATATAAACTTGTCTGTTTAAATTTAATTAAAAAACTATTTTGTCTTACTTGAATGCACGTATTGCAATATTTATACTTCTATACATTTATCCAACTAGCCAGTCTAAATCAAATTAAAACATTTTCTAGTCGTTTCTGTCTAATCTTGTATATGACATCTAATTATGAACAATTTCCTCAGGTCTGGAACCTTATATGATACTGGGACGAAAAAAGAAGCAGTCAAATATAGCCGATAAAGAACTCTCTCAAGGGCAATTCAGGTTCAGAGAAGGTAGATCAACTTGTGACGCAGTACAGGTAGTTATAGATATAGCAGAGCAGGCAAGAAACGGCACACGGCGAACTCGGCGAATGTGTGTTCAATTCTGCATCTTGGCAACACATCATGGATGAATTGACAAAAAAAGACATGCCACCCTATCCCTTACGGATTATAAGGAGCCATATTTATACAAATGGAGAGCCTAAAGAGCACAGTGTGAACAAAGGTGTCCCACAATGATCTGTACTAGGACCCATACTCTGGAAAATCGTCTATGGCGCGATGCTTAAACTGGCTTGGCGGACGCTCTGACGCTTGTCGTTACAGTCAAATCTGAACTGACATTAATGGAAAAAAGCGAACGCAGCCATAAATCGCATAAACAACTGAATGTCCAGCAAGGACCTGCAACTGTCACCGGAAAAATCAGAAGCCGTTCTCCTGACTTCATAGTTTTTGTTCTAGTTGCTTCCTTTTCCTTCTTCTTGTTGTCCTTTCCTCGTCTCGATTTTGTCTTTGTCTTCTGTCATATTAATTATGCAGTCGTGTGCTCAACTATTTTTCCGTCTTTTTGTCACATGTCTAGTCGTCCATGTTACCTTCCTTGTGTGTCGAGTGATACTATAGTCGCCTTCCATTCCCTCTCCATTTGTTCTTTTCCCATCATGATTTCGGTTATGTAAGTTTGTACTGCATCCCAGTTATGCTCACTTTCTAACATAACTTCCATGATGTTCTGTTCTTCTAGGTTTTTACCGCCTAATGTCTCCGCTAGTCGAGTTCTTTCATTCTCTGATTCTGTACACATGAAGATAGTGCGTCTGGGATATGACTGTCCCTTTTTTTGTGTCTATGAGTGTCCCTTTTTTTAGCCGTTCAAGGTATACATTTAAGCACCCATGGCCAGTGAGTGCCTGTGTAAGATGGTTACTCATATGTTCGTGTGACATCGAGTTGGACGCCAAGGTACCTCAATGATTTCGATAAAGGGATATTTTGCCCATCCAGATCGAGTTTCGGTGGTGCGAATAGCCTATTATCCATGAAAAGTATTGCTTCTGTTTCATGAACTGCCATTGTTAGACCATGCTCTTTTAACCAATTATTTTCCCGCCGGAGGGTTGCGTTAGTTGCTAGTTCGAGAGTGCTTATTTTCTTTGCAGTCACCACCACTGCGGCGTCATCTGCGAATCCAACTATTCTCGATATTCAGGGCACGTCTAGGTTTAGCAAGTCATCGTACATAATGTTCCACAAGAATGGTGCCAGGACCTATCCTTGTGGGACGACTGCCGTTACCTCATACTTAACTTCACCTTCGTCCGTGTGGTACATCAACCGTCGGTCGCTCAAGCAGCTGCTTATCGTCTTTCTCAAGTATTATGGTGTCTGTCTTGATGCTAATGCCTTTATGATAACATCCCACCTGGCTGAATTAAAGGCGTTTGCTACGTCAAGGGTTACATATGCATCATCGAGATATGTAACATCGAGTTGGACGCCAAGGTACCTCTATGATTTCGATAAAGGGATATCTTTTTTCGGTGGTGCGAATAGCCTTTTATCCGTGAAAAGTATTGCTTCTGTTTTATGAACTGCCATTGTTAGACCCTGCTCTTTTAACCAATTATTTTCCCGCCGGAGGGTTACGTTAGTTGCTAGTTCTAGAATGCTTATTTCATTTGCAGTCACCACCACTGCGGCATCATCTGCGAATCCAATTATTCTCGCAATTCTGGGCAATTCTAGGTTTAGCAAGTCATCGTACATAATGTTCCACAAGAATGGTGCCAGGACCGATCCTTGTGGGGCGACGGCCGTTACCTCATACTCAACTTCACCTTCGTCCGTGTTGTATATCAACTGTCAGTCGCTCAAGTAGGTGCTTATCATCTTTCTCAAGTATTCTGGTGTCTGTCTTGATGCTAATGCCCTCATGATAACATCCCACCTGGCTGAATTAATAACGTTTTTTACGTCAAGGGTCACTAATGCACAGTAACCTTTCGATCGCCGTGGACCAGTTTTGATTTTATCTGCTGCCTTTATTACTTCAGCAATAGCGTTCACGGTCGATCGACCTCTTCGAAAACCATACTGCGCTTTGGTCACTCCTCCGTTATTTTTAAGTTAAGTTCTCCGTTAAGTAATAGTGTATCAAGAAGTTTCCCTATGTTGTCCAGGAGGCATATCGATCGGTATCAGGATGGTTCTTCCAATGGTTGGTCTCCTTTTCTCAGTGGGACGAGTTTTTTCTTTTCCATTCGTTTTTCGTTTCTTTTCCATTGCGTAGCAAAAATTCCCTTTTGAAGGCACGCATTGTAAGTTTCCAGTAACAACTACGGCCACATTTCTACCACTTCTGCGATGATCTCATTTGGGATATTGTCTGGACCAGGTGGTTTCCCTGGCAGTAATCGCTTCCTATCCTTAAAGATCTCCTCTACGCTGAAAGGTGTCATGAGAGCCCCAGTGGCTTAAATAGCGTGGTGACTATGTCTCTCATCCGATGTGGGCACGATATCCCAGGTATCCGCTGTCTACCCATTAGTTTTTTCGTAGCAATTCGATATTGGAGGCCCTATGGGTCTTCATTTATGGATCGGAAGAGTTCGAGCCAGCATTTTTGCTTGCTACTTTTGATGGATATGCGCAATTCTTTTCTCGCTTTTTTTAAATTCGCTTCCAGGTCCACTTCCTGTCCAGCCATCATGTCTGTTGCGTTTTGCCGCCACCTTCTGCAGCGTTAGGCAAACCGGCGTGCCGGAACGTACTTCTTCCTTAGGTTATTAATTTCAGCGTTTCGTCAGTAAACTGACTTGTTTGCATTTAAGGTAAATTTGGCATCGAAGCATCGCACGCTGTTGTAATGGTTTCGATCGCATATTCTACAAGTCGATCTAAGTCAGCTATCTCTGAAAGTCTTTGCAACTCTCCATGCATCTTAGCTGCTTCCAGCGTCGCTCTTAGCTGGGTGCTATCGAGTTTCTTCACCAGCCATCCGTCTCCGTTTCCATGTTCGATGGAAGTGTTTCTCTGTTGATTCTCTGGGTTCGTTTTCAGGCTAAATTCCAAATATTAGTGGTCGCTAAGGGCGGCGTCCTCTAATAATCTCCGCCTCTCTACAATATGCGCGATGCCTTCCGTTGCTATTGTAACGACGATAACCGATCCGGTATTTCTTCTTCGGAATGTAAAAGAGTTTCCCTCGCCAAGGATCACCTCGATTTCAGACAGAACTTCGCCCCTCTATCCATTATTCTTGAGCCCCATTCTGGTGATTTGCAGTTAAAATCACCTGCCACAAGAACTTCACTGCTCGCCGATCTCAGATTTTCTTCCACCTCGTCTAACTGTCTCAGGAAATCTTCGTGGTCAAGATTTAGTGAGATATAGTAGCTATATACTCTTAAACCTTATATCGATCCATACAAAGTTGGATGTCTTCTTACTGACTTCCCTGATTTAGCACGGCGATGGCTATTCTACCTGTCTCATACTGGAACCATGAGCCTGTATCAAGACATCTATACTGCTCGCTAATTATTAGCACGTCCGTACATTTTTCCGCAGCAGTCTGTAGCATGAAATCCTGTGCTTCGAGGCCTCTTCCTAAGTTTATTTGAATGAACTTCGTCATTACTTTGTTTTCTTTAATGCTTCCTGGAACGACTGACATCTTATACCGCCAAGAATGTGTTTCGCATCTCTTTTTCATTACAGACTGCGCAGAAAGCCTTCCCTTTGTAATCTTTTAGCAAAGTTGTCTTGCTTTCCACATAGACGGCACGATTTGGATCTGTCTGTCCCTTTGCAGTGTAGTGTTACGTGGCCAAATCCATGGCAGCTGAAGCATCGAATGACTTTGGCAGTCTTCAGCAGTGTTTCTGCAATTTCCTTCGATGTTGTCACTATTGCTGTTTGTGTACCACTGAAACCTTTTCTGAGTGATCGCACTTTCACTGAATCTGGGGAGGTTTGTTCTACTAGAGAACTACCGTTCTCTTGACTGGAAGAAGAAAAGTGCTACCAATGCGCTACCAGCTTGGCAGTATACGGAAAAGGACAATGGACGAGACTGATAATTCCGGACATATCTAAATGGACAAACAGAAAACATGGGGAATTAATCTACCACTTGGCCCAATTTTTAAAAGGACACGGATTCTTGAAAGACTATGTACATAATATTAGTAGAGCATCAGACGGACAGTGCGACTACTGCGGACAGGACGACAGTGCTGTGCTCAACATACTAGAATGTGACAGATGGGAAAAGGAAAAAACTACAGCTCTGAAAGTCGCTACTATGGAACCCAGAATACTAGTAGATTTTATGCTAGAAAACGAAAATAACTGGAATACTCTAAGCAACATGTTTTCGGACATCCTGGCACAAAAAGAAAAAGACGAGAGAAATGCTGCAGCGTTTCGCACACCGAAAGACGAACTTATAAACACGATAAAACATAACAAAACCATATAAATTTCACCCTGAGGTAATGCAGACAGCGGTTCCAGTGTGTGTGTGTTCAGATTCCACCGTTCCCAGGAGAGCCACTTGACTGCGCACTGTCTGTCTGGTTTTGTCTGTCTGGTCCTGTCTGTCTGGTCTTTTATGTCTGGTCTTGTATTGTCTATCTGGTCTGTTTGGTCTTGTCTATCTCGTTGTGTCTGTGCCAAACTGGAGCTGCTTATAGCATAGGGGATTGCGACACCGAGCACAATAGCCTAGTTTAGCTGCTTCTGGAACCTCTTTGGTATGTCCCACTCTAATACAGCAGCCGTTTTGCGAGCGTTATCAGCGGCCTTCATGATGTGTTGTTTAAATGAGATGCTTTTATCGATTACAAAACGCAGGTATTTTACAGCATCTTTCGGTATTATTTTAGCGTCTCTTATTTGAAAGGTATATGCCTCTTTAGAGTGTGGAAAACTGACTTCGTTTTCTCAGGTGCCAGTTGCAGCGGCCTCTTTTCCATCCATTCGTCCACTAACTTTATTGAAATTTTTGTTATAGTGGTAGCGTCACGAGTTATGTCTGATCTTGTCTGTATGGTCTAGTCCGTCTGGTCTTGTCTCTCTGGTCTTGTCTGATTGGCGTTGTCTGTCTAGTCTTGTCTCTCTGTTCTTGTCTGTCTGGTCTTGTCTCTCTGGTCTTGTCTGTTTGGTCTTGTTTGTCTGGTCTTGTCTATCTGCTCTTGTCTGTCTGGTCTTGTTTGTCTGGTCTCGTCTGTCCTGTCTTGTCTGTCCTGTCGTGTCTGTTCCAGCCTCTGCGAATACTGCGGAAAGAAGGACGGGGTTGCTCACACCATCATCGATTGCAACAAATGGCAGGTAGTGCGACAAAAAATAACGAATAGGGTCCATGCAGCAACAATCGTGAGTACATGCTCGAGTATGAAGAACAGTGGCAAGTTATGGATACAATAATATATAATATAATGTCACAGAAAGTGTAGTACGAAAGGACTCGGCAGAAAGCAGAACAAACATAGGTTTTTAGAGATGCAACGCCATCCCGCAGAAAAGCGAGGAGCGGTGCCGATATGTTCGAAATGCGGAGGGCCGACATATGTTATCCACCACTATATTTATTTATGTATATTGTATTTCAATAGATGTTGAACCCGGAAAAAACTCTTGTCTGTCCAGTCTTGTCTGCCTAGTCTTATCTGTCTTGTCTTGACTGTCTAGTCTTGTCGTTCAAGTTTTGTCTCTCTAGTCTCGTGTGTGTAGTGTTGTCTATCTAATTTAGTATGTATAGTCTTGTATGTCTAGTCTTGTCTGTCTGGTCGTGTCTGTCTAGTCTTGTCTGTCTAGTGTTGTCTGTCTGTCCTCCTCGGTAGTATAGTTGACAACATATCCCCCTTTCAATGCGGGGGACCCGGGTTCGAATCCTAGTCGGGGAGGCGACAACTAGGGCGGTTTTAACTAACAGTCCGGGCTGCCCACCCTGAATGAATGCAAAATATGCGATACCGGGCTGGCGCATACTAAAAGCTAAAGTGGAATAGGGAATTTAGTGAGAGCTTCCCCCAAAACCAAGTGTTTGCTGTCTAGTCTTATCTCTTTAGTCTTGTTTGTCTATTCTTGTGTGTATTGTGTGTCGAGATATAATTATTCATACTCACTGTGTGACATAGATTACTCCAAATGTGCTAAACACACTAGCAGCAATTACGAATTTGGGCGTAGGTAATCCCTTTTTGGCAATAAGTAATTCGGCTATTAAAAACACTAAAATATTAGTATGCACAGCATGATTGATCCACATTGGAGCGACTTCTGTGAAATTTGCTGGCAGAATCAAATCCTGATAAATCCAGAACAGAATCCAGAAATTTATCGCTACAAATAATGTTGTGGGGAATATAATGACCGTGTAAAGATATCCTTTGAATTTGGATAGAGGTTTTTTTAAAGTTTGTAGTTTGTTGTTGTATGGATGGAGAATGGCCAAATCCACGAAGATTGCCATTAATAAATATAGGGTTTGACAAGTCTGAAACAAAAATATATTTTAAGAAATAGAAAGGCGTAATTTATAGGAATAGAAGATAAATTCTTTGTGTTTCATTGACTTTTTGCAACAAACAAAATAGATTTTTCAAAATAAATTAAAAACTAAAATACGAATTCCAAAGTAAAAATTAATTATAACGAAGGTGATATTTAAAAAAAAAATCTTAAATTTGAGATAACTCTGTAACTGTAAATTAATGGAAAATCTTATAAAATATAATTTCATTATCACAGTAAGTATCCATTTATTGTACATGTTAATTATTGTTATTTTTGAGGTTTTTAAACACTATATATTAAAAGAATGACTTATATTTAATGAATAAAAATAGATCGTAATAGGATATGTTAGCATGTTGTTGGGAGTACTTCGGTATCGTACTAACAGGATTTGATTGCATCATATTTCACGGTGAAATATTTGAAACCTTATAATCTCACACATAGTATTGGATTAATTGATTTATAAAATAATATGCTTTAGTAATCTTGCTTGACTGGCAAAAAAGAACTAGTTCTAGATGTTTCGACGAACTAACATTCGTCATTTGCAATTATCTATAATTCAAGTATCATCTAATTTTTCAAATTATGTTATAAAATTTTGCATCATCTTTCGTTTATATCGATTGATAAGTTTACGAAACATGTCAACGAATAATGCGAAATATTGGCTATGCTCACGACAGAAGCGCCATCTAGCATGCGCAACTATTCGGGAATATGTCAAATAGTGACAGTCAAATAGTGAATAGTGAGCAAGATCTCGAAGTTCCTGATCAACTTTTATTGATGAAATACCAACAAATTATTGGCCTTTTATTTCGGTTGATTGATCCTGATACGATTTTTTGTCAGTGCAATAACTTTTATCTTTCTTTCTTAATTTATTTGTCATTGCAATACTTGGAGTTGTTATATCCACTTGGATTTCACCATCACAATGATCACTGCAAATGAATCCATTTCAAATAAAGGTTGTTTCTCTTAAATTTGATTCAGAGAACACATTAACTTGATATCCTTAATCGATCACAACAGAGTTTAATTAAGTTCATTTCCTTCTTCAATTCTTACTCGATTTGATGTGGTATCTGAGACCTTTGTGGTTCATCATATTATTAGACGTGTATACTTAGCTAGGACTTGTGAATCAATAATACTACTTAAATATATTTATATATTCAAGCTGTGTTCCGCTGGAATAAGTTGGTTTAAGTGAATAGCCATCTGCAGACACGTTTCGAGATCGATCTCTCATCAGTGCAGCTTTGCTCTTTTGAATTATAAAATGGAATAAACTTACATTAGATTGAACACAATGTGTGTTCAAAAATGATTTTCATTTTTGACAAGGAAATTATTTCGGTTGTTTAGAATATATTGCAGAATATATTCTTGAACAGATGTACGACCCGAGAACGATACTCACGCCTCGTCACTTCACGTCTCGTCTTGTAAATGAAAATTTGTTTGAGATTTTACGAATTCCAAATTCTAGTAACATCTATGAGATATTTTATTTTATAGTTCTGCCTTTTATTATATTTTGAGGCTGAAAGAAAAAATAATATTTAAGAAAGAATGATTTACTGGAAATGTAGGAACAAGGAAGAACAGTATATTTGTCCTCCTGAAAACATAAGATTTTAAGCAACCAATTATATGCAGTTATGTGTAGTAACGTTACGATATTAATAAATCAATTTTATTTGCGCTATATTTTAATTATTGTCTTGCAGTGTTGATAGTTTCCAAAACCACACGACATAATTTGTCGTGAACACTGGAGGTAAAAAATCCGAAGCGCAAGTCTGATTATAAAATACATAGAAAGAAAAAGTTAGTAATTTAGAAGGGATACGAATAAACCGCTATATATATATATATATATATATATAAAAGTACCAAACGCTATATATAAAATTACAAACGCTATATAGAATATATGAAATCCCTATATAAAAAATACATAAAGGCTATATTAAAAAACGACAAACACTATATAAATTAAAACAATTTGCTATAAATCTTTTGCTATACATTTAAATAACTCTTGCTTAATAGTTAATAGTATATTACGTAATGAGAGTTGTAAGAAGCATATTACGTGCGAGCGGAACAATTACGTAATTCCGCGAGTACGTAATTGCCTTACAACTCGAATTATGTACTATACTTTATCTACGACCACACTATTTTTTTCTATTTAATAAGAAAAATATTGATGTAACTGATATAGTGATTCGTCGATATAGGCAACACAATGTACACAGTGTCAGTGTCAAATGAAATAATTTATATTTACTTAATAATTTATATTTTCTATGTTTAATTTCATTAATACCTATTAATACCTACTGTGTTGTAGCCAGTGGTGGATTTACAAATTTGCCCCCTATAGGCTAATTTATATTGCCGCCTAATATATCTTAAAAAAATATCAAATACGAGCACAGTGACCAAGAAAAGCGCAATTGTTGAACACGCGGAGTGCTCTACAGTTTTTTTCATCAAAATCTGCACGCCGCCGCTATGTTTCGAGTATAGAGATAAGAACCTTTGCGAATTTGATTGATTTAATGTGTATACTCTGCTTATAGTGGCGGGCGGCTCTCGGCGCTGCAACAAAATTCTGTTTTCAAAAATTTGTATGTTTTTAAAATTTTTCGCTTACAAAAATTTGCCGCCTACAAAAATTTGCCGCTGTAGGCTACAGCCTAGCTAGCCTATTTAGAAATCCGACACTGGTTGTAGCAGTATCGTTTTGATTTTTCATGGAGCAGTCTATATAGCCTTTTGCTACTTCAGACGAACGCCAGCCACCCATGCCTTTTTAGTCACAATAAATCACCACCGGAATCCACAAGAATGGTGGCTGACGAACATCTGTAACAATGTCCTGTATAATGATTTGCTGCCGGCAAATGAAGAAAATTGGCAATTTGTTTAGGAATAGAGCCAATTTTATTTTTTTAGGTTTGGTAAAATTCTTTCGGTAGCACAAAAGATCTTTGAGTTTTTGTTTTGGAATCAGGAATTTTAATGATCAGAGATGTTCCGGTGTCTTCTATATGGCAGGGTTTGACATTTCGTAGTTCTTGTTATCTGCAAGCACAACTAATGCCAATGATAAGAATAATCTAAAATTATATAAAAAAATATGTCGTTATGCCCATTAGAGAGCATTAAAAGATACAAAATTAATGAATACCTTCATCAATAAATAGTTGTTATCCGGCGAATTATTGAGGAAATTGATAATTTCTTGAATGGCTAAAATTTTTGATTTTCTGCTTTTAAATCCATCAGATTTTCTCTTTAGTAAAGCTATTAACTTTGAATGTCTTGAAATGTCGTGCTTTATATTAATTGTTGTCCGAACCATTCAATAAATTGCCCAAAGTGAAGGTGGTTTCATTGTTTGAGATAACTCATCAAAGTAAATAAAACATTTTCTGAAAAGGATTTAACTTTATGCTTCATTCTCCGGTCCATATATTTTCTATATGCATCCTCGTATCGATCCCGAGATTTAATCCGTAGCAAATTATGGGCAGAGAGGCCCATTAGAGAGCATTATAAGATACAAAATTAATGAATACCTTCATCAATAAATAGTTGTTATCCGGCGAATTATTGAGGAAATTGATAATTTCTTGAATGGCTAAAATTTTTGATTTTTTGCTTTTAAATCCATCAGATTTTCTCTTTAGTAAAGCTATTAACTTTGAATGTTTTGAAATGTCGTGCTTTATATTAATTGTTGTCCGAACCATTCAATAAATTGCCCAAAGTGAAGGTTTCATTGTTTGAGATAACTCATCAAAGTAAATAAAACATTTTCTGAAAAGGATTTAACTTTATGCTTCATTCTCCGGTCCATACATTTTCTATATGCATCCTCGTATCGATCCCGAGATTTAGTCCGTAGCAAATTATGGGCAGCTTGTTTCGCTTTTTCAACAATTTCGGGCGGAGTAGCATTTTCTATTTCGCTATTACTGGACTTTAATTTTTTTATTTGAAAATAAAATATAGTGTTTATGTATTAGTTTGACGTTTAATTTTTTTTTTGACAAATAACGGAATGTATTGGGTTGCCTATATTAAACAAGAGTAGCAGCTCTTAACCAATCAACGAATCGTAAACCAAACGCACTAGTGTGTTATTGAATCATTAAATAACATTAATCGCGGACTGTTACATACGTGTGTTGTAAGATGTATTTACATAATCCACGAACTGTACAATATTGGGCAATTATAATAGTGGTCGTAGATAAAACAATTTAATCAATATAACCTGCAAAAAAAGCAAACATAACCTCGCAAATTATCTCAATACGTTCTTGCCATATTCAAAACGTATTGATACATAAATGTATGTCAAAATGTATGTATATTTTAATAAATGTCTTTTTATTGAAATTGTCTTAATAAAACCATGTTTAGATAGACACATCTCCTTCAAGATGGAATCAAAATACGTAGCAGAATACATATCAGACGAAGATGTAGAAAATGAAGAACCCAAGAAGAGGAAGAAGAGAACATCTATCACATGGAATAAAGAATGTTCTTTCCCGGATAGTGTTTTAGCAGTAAGTGCAATTGAGCAAGAACATTGTTGGAGTCGTTATACAAATTATAAAGACACTGATGGGAATGAAATAGTTAGATATAGATGCAATAAGGTGAAATTTAGAGGTGAGCAATGTGCGGCTGCAGGTCGCCTGCTTTATGTTTCACTCAGCAATGAAGTATTATTGTGCAGATCAAATTTTGAGCATACACATCAAGGAAGTGAAAATAAAGCAAGAAATAATTGTAATGCTGAAATAAAACTTTAAATACAGACATTATTTGAAAATGATTTTAATATTAAGCCCAAAAAAGTACTTGAGTTGCTAGCAAAAAATAAAGTGCTACTACCATCTAAAAGACAAGTTCAAAACATATTAAGGACGATTCGAAATGAAAAATTTGGATGTGCTACAATATCCTTAGGCGAATTGGAAAAACTGTTAATTGATAACAGTATTAAGCCTGCAGATGATTCACAGTCATTTGTAACTTCATACGATATACAGCAGGAAAATGAAAATAATATCCAATTTAGATTTTTTGTGACAAGTAAAACATTATTAAAAAATGCGTCGAAAGTCCACCATTTACATGCTGATGCCACTTAAAAATTAGTTTGGCAAGGCTTCCTGTCATAGTTGTTGGATCTACAGACATGGATCGTTCATTTCATTGTTTTGGTATATGTGTTACTTCTAGTGAAACAACTGTTGATTATGAATTTTCATTCAATGCATTACAACAGGCCATTAAAAATCTTCTCTTGGTCGATTTTCATCCTAACACATTAATTGCTGATGGCGCACCGGCAATAAAAAATGCTTTTAGAAATGTTTTTGGGAATGAATGCTTCATTTTAATGTGTTGGTTCCACATGAAAAAAATATTAATAGAAAAATTGATCAATTAATTACAGATAAAATAAAAAAATCTGAAATTATTTCAGACATACAGATAATGCAGTTAGCTAAAAGTGAAGAAGCATTTGACCTCTTCATTATTTAAAGAAAAATTGAAGGAATACGCTCATGCATTTATTGAATATTTTGAGAAAGAATGGCTAATGGAAAACAGATATTGGTATGAAGGTGCTAAGAAATTAGTCCCGAGCACAAAAAATGCCTTGGAGAGTTTAAATCGAGTGATTAAAGATGAAAAAACTTTAAGAGAACGTTTACCAATTTCTAGATTATATTTATTTTGCTTTTAAAATATGTTTATCACTTGTCTCAAGACGATATAAACGGCCTTAAAAGTTTCAAAGAAAATCATACATTAACGTTGAAAATGTTGACTTCAGAATTTAACTGGGCCCGTGAAAATAAAGAAATCAAAAGCACTAAATTTTCTAATTCAACAAAATATATAGTACCAGGCAAAAATTTAAAACACCTACCCGAAGAACCTAGTTATAGTACTGTTGTGTCTACCTTTAATCAACATAAAACGTCATGTTTCCAAGAATACATCGTGATATTGCCAGATGATAAGAACAGTTTTATAAGTGGCACTTGTGAATGTCCAGCTTATTCAAAATTTTATATGTGTAAACATATTTTAGGGCTTGCTATTAGATTGAAGCGTACTGTTCCTCCAGTCGAAGCTAAAAACATTCCAATTGGAAAGAAAAGGGAACGAGGCCGTCCGTCCAAAGCGAAAAGAGCGTTAATTATTCAATAAAAACTAAATTTGTTATTTTTATATAGCGTTTATTTGTTTTATTTAGCGTTTGTTTTTTTATATATAGCGTTTGTTATTTTTATATAGCGATTGTAACTTATATATAGCGTTTGTTATTTTTATATAGCGTTAGATTTTTATAAATAGCGTTTGTCTTTTGAATATAGCAACCACATTTTTCATATAGCTTTCCAATATAGCGTTTTTTTTTTTAATATAGCGTTTAATTTGTTCTCATTTAAAAGTCCTAGCTAGGTATGACAAAACAAAAAACCATAAAAGTCTCAGATACCATATCAAATCAAGTAAGAAGGAAATTAAATCAAACTCGGCCTCAACCTCTAGTGTTTGATCAAGGATGTCAAGTCAATGTGTTTTTTGAATAGAATTTAAGGGAGACAACCTTTATTTGTAATAGATTCATTTACAGTGATCACTATGAAACAACAACTTCAAGAATTGTAAGATGTAAGACAAATAATTCAAGAAAGAAAGATAAAAGTTGTTGCATAAACGAAAAATCGAAAAATATGAGGATCAAAGAGCCGAAATAAAAGGCCAAGAATTTGTTGGTATTTCATCAATAAAAAATGATCCAGAACTGTGTCATTTGGTAATTTTAAGTTCATATTAACAAAATTAACCATGAAAAATGTACAGTTTCCATTAAAGCCTGACATCTAATTTTTTTAATGAAAATGAACACTGGCTTGACATTTTCAGCATTGAGTGGGTTATTTGCTGTATATAAAACCACAATCTCAGGCACATTGCATTAAATCTTATAAAATCTAGCTTCTGCAACGGTTAATTTAGTCTTTTGGCCGAATAGAGTCACTGTAAGAGCAACAATTTATAAAATATTGTGTTTTACACTTTCAAACAGGCTTTTAGAACAAGATCCATGTTCTAGATATTGTTTTTAACAAAATCCTCTAAAAATATTATTTGCCATCTTTATAGCTTCCTTTTGATTACTTTATTTATTATAAAACAATAAAACATTTGTATGTCATTATTTGACATAATCCCGAATAGTTTCACATGCTAGGTGGCGCTAATGTCGTGCACATAGCGAATAAGATTTTTAGTAATCTATACCAGCTATAGGGTATAGTAGTCTATACCCAAAACTATTTTCATTTGCTATTTAACTATTTTCATTAGACCGAAGACGTTTTTTAATCGCTAACGTAGTTAAAGTGAAATTCTTTCTGAGATTTGCGCCTAAAGTACAGCCTTTTTAAAATAACGCACCACACTTACTTACCACTTTCATTTTTCAAATTTATTGTAAATAAATAATAAAAAACATATACATAGTGAAAAACATATATCGCCAACTATGGCTTCTTCAGGTAATTATATTCAAATTTAAATTGTCACAAAACAAAACTAAATAAACAACGTCAAACAAAACATACTACTTATAGATCACTACAATTTTTAAAAATAAATAAATGCAAAACGTCAAGCTAAACATACTAGTTATAGATTATCACAAATTTTAAAGCACATGTGTTATAAGTTTAGATTAAGAAAGGGAGGATTGTTTGATTGATTGGTGGATTGTATGTCTGATCATTCAAAATAATGTCTATTTTATTATATTTATTTTCTCTCTGTTTTCTAAACTCTCTAAACTTTCTAACAAATTTGATTTTTTACTTTTCTCGTCTGTGTGTAAAATTTCCAACTCTATTAAATTAATGGTTGTATTCTAAACAATGTTTAGCAAAAGTAGAGTCGGTTTTTTTTGAAGTTGTAAGTTCTTCCATGCTCATTTATTCTTGTTTCAAATGACTTCCCTGTTTGTCCTATGTAGACGTTTTTACATTCATCACATGTTAACTTATAAACCCCAGAGTTCAACTTATTGTCCGTTTTGTCCTGGTTGTTTTTTGTATACAGTTAAGTAATTTTTTATACAGTTGTTTGTTTTGAAAGCAATAGTTTGCTTCGTTGATTTATTAATGAGAGTACCTACCAATTTTTTCCTAAATTTTACCAATGTACGTGATGGGAGTGATCGAAACAGGACGGAAAAATATTAGGCAGATATAACTGCGCTGCAAGAAGTAATGTGAACAGGCCAAGGCCATATTCGAAAAAAGATTACGATGTGTTCTACAGCTGCCATAAGAACAGGCACGAATAATCAAAAAACGCATCAGAGAACAAGCAATTGGTTTCAATCCTAATAAGTCCCAGGCTATGTACGATACGCATAAAGGGGACACAATTTTTCAACATGAACATCGCTAACGTACACGGGGGAACGGAAGAAAAAAGCACAAAAGAAAAAGACGAGTTCTATGAAAACCTAGAGACGGCTTTCGACAACACCCCAAAACACGACATAAGAATAATCATAGAAGACCTAAACGCTAAAATAGGAAAAGACCTAAACGCAAAAATAGGAAGAGAAAAACAATTCGAAGCACAAATAAAAAACAGAGTGCACGTGAAAAGTAATGATAACGGAACGACAGTAATAAACTTCACGGCTAGGAGAACGTTACGGCTAGACCTCAAAAGACCTAGTAGTAGGAAGCACCCTGTTAGAAAGGAAAAATATACACAAAGTGACATGGGTATCTCCAGACGGGGAAACCTTTAACCAAATCGAACACCTACTAATAAACGCTCGTCATAGATGCAACCTTATGAAGGTGGGAGCAAATATTGACTCGGTCGATTTCCTGATAAAAGCGCAAGTGCGAGGATCTCAAACACCAAATAAATTAGAGGAGAAAAAATACCCAGATTTAATACAGAGCTACTACAGAACGAGGACAAACAAAATCATTTCGAAGATAACATAAGGGCAAAGCTGTCCTTGAACGAAAATATTTCAATCGGAGAAAGGTCGAATATATGTAAGGAAACACTACTCTCGGCCGGCAAAGAAGTCCTGGGCCAGCACAGGCAGCCTACGACGAACGACTGGTTCGACGCAGAATCAGAAAGACAAATAGCAGAAAAGAATGGTGTATATAAGAACATGACACAAAGAAGAACGAGAGAAAACGTTTAAGAATACAGAAGAGCAAGAAGGCGTGAAAAGTATTAAAAATAGAAAAAAAACTAGCTTTTAAATAAGCACAAATAGCGAATTTAGAAAAACTCCGGCAAAACAGCAACTCTAGACTTTCCTATAAGCAGATAAACGAACAAAAACGGATACAAACCCAGAAACGTACTGTGTAAGGACGTCAATGGAAAGCTACTATCGGACCCAAAGGAGATACTAACTAGGTAGACGCAGCACTTTAAACAACTCCTAAACGCGAACACAAACGGAAACGAAACCCCAGAAATCGGACAACGAATGGATGAAGAAGGGACTGAACCACCTAGCAGGCAAGAAACTACAGACGCCCTTAAAAAGATGAGGAACAATAATTCGTCTGGCAGCGTCCGAATACCTGCAGAATTACTCAAACAGGGAGGAAATAAGCTGATTAACCAGCTACAAATAATATACTCTGAAATATGGCGAAGGAAGAAATGCCCGAAAAGTGAAACGAAGAGTAATATGCCCCATACACAAAAGAGGGGACCTTTAAACTGTAAGAATTACAGAGGCATTACGTCGTTAAACGTAGCACATAAAGTCCTCTCCAACATACTCTACGGAAGACTACTTCCAAAGGTGGAAAAACTCATAGGGGACCATCAGGGGCGTTTCCGCTCCGGAAAATCCACAGTTGACCAAATATTTGCGCTTAGACAAATATTAGAAAAGGGCACGGAACACGAAATGGACACGTACCATATATTCGTCGATTTTTAAACAGCATATGACAGTATTATACGAACCAAATTCTATGACGATCTAACAACCCTAGATATACCAACGAAGCAAGTGCGACTGGTAATGATGACAATGAAGAACGTTAAGTGTACCATAAAAATACAAAACAATATCTCAGAGCACATAGAAATACACAACGGGCTACGACAAGGAGAAGCACGGGTGTGCCTCCTATTTAACATATGCCTAGAAAAAAAAAACAATCAGAGACGCGACGCAAACAGAAGAGGCAAGATTATAACTAGATCTGCACAGCCACTAGCATAGGCAGACGAGGTTGACATAATTACCAGGACGACAAGAGAAATGACTAGAACTTAGTCAGCCCTCAAGGAGGCGGCCAACAACTTCGACCTACAAATAAACGAGGAAAAAACAAAAATATTGCCACTAATCACGTCACAAAGAGCCCTGCATGAACTCGGTGAAGCACTTACAATCGGAATAAAAAAAATCGAAATCGTACAACGGTTCACGTACCTAGTCGTCAACGTAAACGCAAAAAAAACTACAGGCTGAAAACACTAACATGTACAGGCTGAAATAGGAAAGAGAATAATGCTCGGTAACAGGTGCTATAACGCCAGAAGCAGAACAAATATAGGTCTATACAACGCCATCCCGAAGAAATGCGACGAGCGGTTCCGAGATGTGCGCGATGCAGAGGGTCGACATATATTATCTACCACCATATTTATTTATGTATACTGGGTTTTAATATATGTTAAACCTTAAAAAAAAGGTGCTATAACGCACTACGAAAACAACTAGCAAACGCTACCATTAATAGAAAGACGAAGAAGGTCATTTACAAGACTGTAATACTGCCTGTAGTAACATGTGGCGCGGAAACATAGACAATAAGCCAACAAGACGCCAACCTCTTAAGCATTTTTGAGAGGAAAATCTTACGCACAATCTACAAAAAGACATGCGACAACGGTACATGGTGACGAAGATACAATTTTGAACTGCAACACTTACTAAAAAAGCATGAAGGACCCGACATCGTAACCAGTGAAAATAATGCGGTTACAATGAGTAGGACATGTAGCACGAGCCCCGGAAAACAGCGTACCAAGGAGGCTATTAGACGCCCAACTACGGGAAGGACAGAAAAGAGGCAGGCCAAAACTCAGATGGGAAGGCGGAGTAACAGAAGACGCATCAAAGTTAGCACTCAAACCTGGGGAGAACTAGCACAAATCAAGGACGAATGGAGGAAGACACTTTAGGAGGCCAGGTCCCGAACAGAGCTGTAGCGCGACAGATGATGATGATGACGTGATGGGGTTAAAATAAATAAATTTGTTATTCTATTTTAGGGCAAACTAATACATGCGTAGAGAAAAGAAATAATTCCAGAAGTAAACTTATCCAAAGGCCAACAAGAAATAGAAGAGAAGAATACGAGGAACTAAGAAGGAACATCAAGAAATTGATGAGAAGGAAGAAGAGAGCACTGCTGGATTCCCAAACACAAGAACTGGAAGAATCACATAGAAGGAAAGAAGTGAAGAGGACATATAATATATTAAGAAACACCAGACAAGATTTTCACCCAAGACCATCTATTTGTAAGAACAAAGAAGGAAAATGCATAGTAGAAACAAAAGAAGTTATGGAAATATGGCGTCAACATTTTGCGAACCTATTGAATGAAGCGAAACAGAGAGAGAAAATGACAACTACGAAAATCAAGAAAGACTAACGGCACAACCTCTAATAATAGACCCCACTTACGAAGAAGTCGTTAAAACCATACGAGAGCTAAACAACGACAAGGCACCTGGTATAGATAATATCCCGGCAGAACTAATAAGGAACGGAGGGGAAACACTAGCCAAACAAATACACAAACTGATCACCGAGATATGGAAAGAAGAAAGAATCCCTGAAGAATGGAACACGGCGATCATATGCCCGTTTTACAAAAAAAGGTGACAAACTTAAGTGTAACAACTACAGAGGAATATCGCTGCTCTGTATAACATATAAAATATTCACTAGTATACTACGCCAAAGAATAGCAGATATAGAAAGGAAATCATAGGGGAGCATCAGGCAGGTTTCAGAGAAGGACGATCAACTATTGACCAAATCTTTACCACCCGACAAATATAAAAAAATCATGGGAGTATAATGTACCAATATATGAGCTATTCATTGACTTCAAGGAAGCCTACGATAGTATAGACAGGAACAGGCTATATGATATAATGGAAGCTTTTGGCATACCAATCAAGTTAATGAGATTAACCAGAACAACAATTATAGACTCAAAGGCTGTAGTGAGAATACAAGACCAAATGACAGACAGACTCTCAACCACTAAAGGAGTGCGGCAGGGAGATGGACTTGCACTGATGCTATTCAATATTGCGTTAGAGAAGGCAATAAGAAACACCAGTGATAATCTCAAAGCACAATAATACACAAGTCACATCAAATAATTACCTATTTATTTTTTATTTATTTATTAACCTACTGGCATATAGAAACCACATACAAAAAAAAATATAAATTTAAAAATAAAAATACAATAATATCACAAAACACAAAATAAACTCCAATTTCCTTTATAATACACCTTCTCTGTTACCAGTTTGCTCTTTCCATCTTTTTATCCGTCTCAGCAGTTTCAGACCCTTTCCGCTATCATTCATACATTCCTCCCATTTCTTTCCTTCCCGCCTCTCTCCCTCATTCCATTCACCCCTTGTACACTCTTCCATCCAATGCTCCCAAGTATCCTTTGCTGTCCCACAAACACTACACTTTCTATGCTCCTCACTCATCCAGTATCTTCTTCCACGCTCCTCACATCCACACCTATACCTTGCTAACATGACTTGTGCATCGTCCTTTTGATTTACACTTAAATAGGTTGGTAACCGCCCATGTACCTGTATCCTTACGTACCCTTTATGAAAATTACTACTTTCTATTTTGCTTTGCCGCTCCTGTAGGTCCACTTCTTGCAAACGTTCTACCAACCTATCGGCCCACCCTGCCCTTTCCTGCTTTAGCGTTTCGAGCTCCTCACCAGATATACCACCTCTTTCATACAATTTCCTCTTATTCTTACCCCAGTCACTCCCTTTCATACCGCCTACTCCCACTCGATTTACCATTCTAAAAACCTCTTTTATTAACCTTTCATCTCCCATTTCACTCACCTTATATTCATACCTTATGACCTTTCTTGCAGCCAAGACTGCCACCTTGCACGCATTCACCTCCTGGAGGACAATGTAACTAGGTGTCGACCTATCAAGCTTCAGGATTTTTTTGAAAAACTTTAACTGGACTCTCTCTATCCCCTCCTCCTCTCTCGTCCCCCAGACTTCTGCGCCATACAATAAAATGCTTCTGGCACACACCTTCCACACCGTCTCAGCCGCCCTGAAGTTACCTTCGAATTTATTTCTCCATTCATTCCAGACTCGCCCAGCTGCCACCCACGCTTTCTTCGCTACATACTCCACATGTTCTCTATTGCTGCCTCCATTTCCAAATACATACCCTAGATACTTAAACCTTTGCACCTCCTCGATTTCCCTCCCTCTCCATTCAAACCTCTCTTTCTTGAACTTCCCACCTCTTTTGAACCGCATCCATTTAGTTTTTCCCACATTCACACTCAAATCTCTCCTTTCAAAAAACCCTCTCACCCTTTCAATTACCTCTCTCAATTCCCCAGCTGTCTTGGCAAATACAACTACATCATCAGCGTATGCTAAACTCCACACCTTTGTTCTCCCTACAACCACTCCTCCAGCTTGTCCGTCTGCCAAAACTCTTTCCAAATCAGCCACATAGAGATTGAAAAGTGTGGGGCTCAGTGGACATCCCTGCCTCAGGCCCTTTTTTATCTCGAAATATTCCGTTACACACTCATTCACCCTGATCTTACACACCGTTTCCCTATACACCTCCCTTACATTCCTCCTCACCCTCTCCGAAATACCCTTTTTAACCAAACATTCATACAATCTCCCTCTATCTACGGAATCATACGCTGCTTTCAGGTCGATAAAAAGAGCAAAAAGGCTGCCAGATCTAATTTCCTGATCAATTATAAATCTAAGTGTTATGAGTTGTTCGACTGTGCCTCTTCCCTCTCTGAATCCTGCTTGCACCTCTGGTATTAACTGCTTTTCCTCTGCCTCTTTTCTCAACCGCCCTTCTAGAATCTTGGCGAACATTTTGTAGGAAGAGTTCATCAGCATGATCCCCCTGTAATTCTCCACCCTTTCCTTGTCCCCATTTTTGTGGATTGGCTGTATTATCCCCTCTTTCCAGCTCTCTGGGAAACCCTTTGTCCCTTTCCATATCTTGTTGAACTCCTCCGTAAGCTTGTCGATACATTTATCTGGTACTAACTTCCACGCTTCATTTCCAACTCCGTCCGGTCCCGCCGCTTTCTTCTGCTTTAAGGCTGCAATTACCTGGTGTACTTCCCCGGCAGTAATTTCTTCTTCGCCTACTTCTTCAACAGTCTGTTCCCTTCTGACACTGACTTTCCCTCGATCCACCGTTATCTCCACTCCTTCCAATAGAACCATATAGTGCCTTAACCAGGTTTCCTTAGGTATACTGTCTGGAATTCGCTCCTTCCTTCCGCTCTTCTCCTTTAAATATTTCCACAGCTGCGCTTCAGTTTTAATCTCCAGTATTCGTTGTCTCTCTCTTCGCTCCCACATTTCTTTCTTTCTCCTCTCCAGGTTTCGTAAGTCCGCTCTCGTACTTAACCACAGTTCCTTGTCACCGGTACCCTCTCTCCACCTTCTCGTCACCTCTCTATATTTTTGTTTCTCCCTTATGAATTCCTTATCCGCCCATAATCTTCCCACTGTTCCTTCTGTGACTTTCCTCCTGACCATTGCTGTTTCCATTTCATCGGTTATCATATCTATATCATTTAAATTATCCCAGTCTATTGCCTCCATTCTTAATTTAAACAGCTCTGTCGCACCGCTATCCCACCTGGTAACCCATTTTTCTTTCCTGGACCCCTTTTCTACCTGCTGCTTTAACGTGATCAGTATGGGCATATGATCAGATTCACCTTTCACTCCGATCTCCATCTCTCTAATTTCTTGCCTCGCGGAGTCGTTAACAACTGCAATGTCTATCACCGACACCCCCCCAGCACTCCCAAACGTATACTGTCCCTCCCAGTCCCCTTCCACACACCCGTTCAAGACATCCCATTGCCAATCCCTTACCCACTCTGCCCATTCTTTTCCTTCCGCATTCCTCGTTTTGTCCTTAGATTTCCTTCGTAGTACTTTGCCAGCTCTATCCACCGTGTTGAACTGCTCCTCTCCTATCCTCACATTCCAATCACCTCCTAGCAGCAAGTTTGTCGATGCCGTACCTTCTATATTACACCTTATGCACTCTTTAATTCTTTCCAGTCCCTTATTGTTATACACCGTGGCTATCTGCCACCAGCCTCCCTTCAGCTCTACCTCTCTGAAAACTATACCCTCCACCTCTTGCTGTAATATCTCCGCTTCCCTGATACCATACTTGATCCCTGTTACTATCCCCCCCTTTGCCCTTCCGTAGCCACTCTCCCTCAGGGCCGGTTGCATCTTCCATTTGTACTCCTTGGGAAGTCTCTCTTTACAGTTCACCCATTCTTTTTCTTGGACCCAGGACTCCACTAGTCCAATTATTTCGAATCCCTTCAAGAAGGCTATGAAAGAGCCGTCCTCCCTTTCCAATTTTTTCCTAAGCCCAGCCACATTCCAAAATAATATCTTAACATTTTCCCTTTCCGATCCGTCCTTGTGTTTCTGTCCCTTTCTTCTTTGGTCCCTTACTCGTTTTTTTCCCCTTCGGACCAAGGTACCCATTTCCCGTCTATTTCAACTCTTTTGTAGCCTACTTTGACCCGATGACCTCTTTCCTTGAGCTCCTTTGCCTTCCTTAATAACTCCCTCTGGATTCCCTGCTTCTTCGGGGTGAAATCGTCTTGTATAAAAATATTTGTTCCTTTTAGCTTGTGCTTATTTATCATTATCTCCCTTTTTGCCTCCCAACATTCTAGCTTTAACAAAATTGGGCCTTTGTTCCCTCCTTTAGCGCCGCGCTGGTATGCATTCACGAAACCCTCGTTAATTCCTAACCTTTCCATAAACGTTTTCTTTGCCTCTTCTCGCCATGTTTCTCCTTCAATTCCGTAAATTACGATGTTATTTCTTATCTCCCTCCTTAATCTCCTCTCTTCAATATCCTTTAGGCTAATCAGTTCGTCCCTCAGCGCTTGTCGTTCCTCCTCCCACCTACTCTCGGTTCTTTCCTTCTCCTCCTTAACTGATTCCGCTGCATCCTCCAGCTTCGACATCCTATTCTTTATTTCCTTGTTCTCATCCCTTATTGCCCTCAGCTCCGATAACAATTCTTTTCTCCAGTCCTTTTCTACTTCTTCCTCCTCCTTCTGTCTCTTCACCACTCTTACCAGCTTTTCCTCCAGCCTTCTGTTTTCCCTTCTCATTTCCTCCAGCTTTCCGTCTACTGCTGTGAACTCCTTTTTAATTTCTTTTAATTCCTGTAGAATTCTATCCAGTTGCTCACTCTGCACGGTGCTACTCTCACCTCTTCCTATATCTTTAAACTCATCTTTTATCGACCTTTTAGCTATCTGAATCGGTGACCGATTTAGCTTTGCGCATCTTTCAAACGGATTCATCGACTCACTGTTCGCTCTCGGTCTGTTCTCGTATTCGTCCATTCTCAAGCTAGAACTATTCACATATGGTGGATAACACGGCTACTAGTTCAGCTATTCCTCACTAGATGCGCTCTGTAGAGCTGAATAGGTGATTACCCTGACGCGCCGCAGCTACCAATAGTATCTTATCACCACGTGTCTTTTATCACAAACATACGCGACCTTTCACTTTCCTCACAACCAAAACAACTAAAAGAAAAACTAAACCTTTAAAAGGAAACCAATCAAAACAGCTCCCACTAACTAAAGTCAGATACTCGCGCGATAAACCACACTATCTTTATTTTAACCGAAAAAACAGCTTATTAAAATCATCTAGAAATTAATTTATCGAGCACTCTAACGCACGTCTTCACTCGCTGAGACTTCAAACCTGAGGGGTCCGATGTTACTGGAGTAATATCCTTTAATTTGAAGTGATTTGAAACGGCATAGTTATAATTGACGATTTCGCATACTGGAATAATTACCTACGCAGACGATATTAATCTAGAGGCCAGAACAGAACGGGAAATCAATGAAGTATTCAGCAAACTGGAAACACAGGCCAGTAAAATCGGACGGAAGGTCAACGAAACAAAAACCAAACTACTGCCGATGAAACCAAGAAGAAGACTTGGCCATAATTACACAATAGGAGATAACAACTTCGTAGTAGTGCAACAATTCACTGTCCCAACAGTGAAACAGTGAAAATATATGGACCAGTCGTAGAGAATGGGGAATGGAGAATCCGATATAATTTCGAATTAAAACAGAAATATAATCAGCTAGATATTGTCGAATTTATAAAATTACAAAGATTAAAATGGGCGGGACACTTGGAGAGAATGGGTGAGAAGCGAATACCAAAGAAAGTATATAATGGGCGGGTGGAGGGTGCAAGGGAAGAGGACCAAGACAGAGATGGATAAACAACATTGAAGAGGACGCCAAACAAATATTTAAAGTTCATAATTGGAAAACAACAGCAAGGCAACGAGACGACTGGAGGCAGAAAATACGGGAGGCCCAGGTCCGGATAGGACTGTAGCGCCACGAAGAAGAAGTACATGCGCATCGTATTCCTTTGGACGGAAGAGTTTTTCTGGATGGAATAGTTGAATAGGGTGGAAAAGTTGATGAGGGTGAAACGATTGTTATAGATGGAATAGTCGTATTGGTGGAATAGTATGTATAGAACTCATATGTCCATAGAACTTATATGTATGGAACAGGAATACAAATCATAGAATTGTGTCCAAGAAGTGAGATGCAAAGTCTCATTCTATTTTTTTTTTGCTCGAAATGCTCATGCGCGGCCTACGCGTGTTTTTCGATGTTGTTTACATTTGCTATCTTGTTAAATGCAGTTTATTAAGAGTTTAATTTTTAACAAACCTAATGTAAAAAAATTTATTCTAAATAAAGTGTTTCGAATTGCATATAACGATATAACAAAGTATTTATTAGTGAGACTATGTATGATCATATTTTAGAACAAGATATTTCGACAACCACAAGCTCTTGTTAATTAAAAAAATAATTGGCTTCTTTGTAAAATTGATATTGTTTCATGTTTTCATGATGTATATGAGGAAATATGAGGAGGAATATATGAGGAGCTCAAAGACAAAAAGGGCCAAACCTAATTTTTTCGTGAATCGAGTTACTTAAAGAAGTGATTCATGTTTAGTTTGAGCCCTTCTCAAGAGATGAAATGCACTATACAGGTTTTGGCATCACTGAATTGGTTGTTCTTATGAGAACCAGAGGGGGCGAAACCGATTTTTTGGGTATGGCCTATTTTTTAGTGAGTGGGCACTCCTTTTTAAGATTTGATGCTGATTTCGTATCAATTGAACTTAATAAAAAGTATCATCCAAACATATAGCTGCCAGAAGACTGTTTCAAGGTGATTGCAACAGCCAGGAAAAAGAATCCATTCCTTGTAGAGGAAATGAAAAAAATGACTTTTTCTCAGTAAAAAAATTCATGGCAGAAAATATTACTAACCGAAAAATAAATGACGAGAATGTAAAAGTTAGTTGGCTAAAAATTTTATGTTTTAAATTTCTTAAAACAAAACCTTTAATTATTTATTTTTCTTACGGTCACAACGAATCAATGTTTTCCTATGATAACGTGAATATCGCAAAGCGAAATAATAAAAAAAATATTTTAATTACACAAAATATGCCAACACTTCACCCAAATGGGCATTCCATTTCAGCGGAAAAAAAACAGACTTGCAATCTTTGCTAGATTTTATCGCTCCGGCATTTCGCCGCTTTTCCCTAGGCTATTTTTACCTTTTTATGCTATTTTTTTTAGTTTTATGTTATTAATCAAAAATATCTTTTTAAAATAAAAAATATATTACTATCTTTTTAAAACAAAAAATATTATTTCTCTTTTACATTTTAAATTATTTTTATTATAATAATAAGTAAATATGTTAGAATATATTTTATTAAAATGGCATTTTAAAAACAACAATATGCTGGTATTTTTCTCTTGGTCCAAGTTTACAAGTTGTAAGGGAAAACTAGAAAATTGATAAAGCCATAGTGGGCCATGCCTAAGAAAAAATAATTTTCATGTACATTGGAAAATTTTGCAACACCTATTCTTAAACTACCTCTCAAAAGTAACGCATCTACAAAATCCTGTGAAAATTGGAGTTGTAATGATGTACTAAATTTGCGAAATAAGTTTTCTGAAAACTTTAAAAACAAATTATCTAACTACGCAAGTGAATGGGTTTGGCCCACTGTGGCTTTGAACTCCTTATATTTTTTATAGTAAATTGATCCATTTTAAAAATCAATATTGTACAGTAAATTTATTTTTGTTTTGTAAAAGTTGTAATGTATATTAAATAAATTTGTAATAAAAAAAGTTGTAATGTAATAATAAACAAAATAAGAATAGTAGTTTTCTTGTTACACTGTCGTTATATTTTTATTAAATCGCACTATACTAGTACTTATAGTAAAACAAAAAAGACTGTTAAATTATCTTTCGATAAATCTCTTATTTTTTATGTAAACTTAAATAATTTTCTACTTTTAAAAAATAAACATACATTTTTTTTTAATTTTTCTTTAACGAGATGCAAATTATATAACTAAATACTTCACAAAAAAATAAATATTACCTAATGTTATAAAAATTGTATACGTAACAATAAAAATATTTCAAAATTAAAGTTCAACCGGATTTATGGTTAAAAAATTAATGTTTATTTAATTTGGGACATGCGCATAGCAAACAAAAGAAATGTTATGTTTCCTTGTAGCACAGAGGTTGGGCACAGTTTCGGTATATGTAAGTTATACGGTATTCCTATTCCATAAGTATATTCCATAAGTAAGTTCTAAGGTAGAATCTTGAAGTGACTGTCAGATGATTCTTCATGAGCAGGTATGTGGTTCAAGCAGATTTGAAGGATGTGCTACTCTTGTGGCGCTCTTGCGCCAGATGGGTTGTGTATGTGTGTAATTAAGGGAAATTTCAAATTGGACGACTCCTGATGTACACAAATATTTTTCTACACATCCATTAGTTCAAATCATTTTAATGGTGTCAGGTTTTTTAAATGACAAAATCAGTTTTTAAATGAATTTATTCATACAATGTTACTAACTGTCTGGAATCAAAGTTACTATATTTAATGAAGTGATATTAGAAATGAAAAGCTGCCAGCATGGATAAGAGAAAGTTACTGTAAATAACGGTGTGATATTAGTTACTTTACTTTAAGGCTTACACCAACAAAAAACAGCTGTGTTGTAAAAGTTACTAAAATATAACTGTAAACACCATAACCAATAAATTAATTAACTGACACTGATATTATTTACTTTGACGATCAACATAACCAACATATATTTTTTTATTCAAGTTGGTATTGTTGTGTCAAATGTGACAAATAACATATCCAAGTTAGAAAAATTCCAAACCAACAATCCTTGCCACCAACACCAACAATCCTTGCCACATTCCATTTTTCATCAAGAGTATAAGCTGCACAGAACTGAAAGAATTTTGAATACATCTATCCAAGTTTCCAAGCTATAGTAATTTGAAAGTCTTTCCTTGTGTGCCGCTTTGAGTTTGAGGGGAGTTTTAGGTTTGAGTTTGCGGTCGCCGCCAGATAATATATTTTGTAAAATCATGGGGGACTTTTGTAAAAAAATGAGGACTTGATAGAATGATCCTTTCTCTACATATTTGTAAAATTTTATTCTTCCACGTAGTGTGAAACTTATTAACCCCTTGACATGCGAATAAAATGCGCGGTGACATGTCCATATACATGTGATCTTATCACATATATAAGACGTCTTAGAGACGTCATTGTATGTTAAGGGGTTAACATAATTTTTTTAACAAATCCAAACATGTCAATCATGAATAGTAACCAAAACCGAATACAAAAATTTCAAAATATTCAAAAATTGACAAAATATGTATTAACCCTTCAAGAATTTCAATGAAACTTTTACTGAATGTAGGTGGCCACATGAAGTAGCTGCTGGCCAAATTTCAACGCTCCGCTTCCAATGGAGGCGGTGTTTTTTGGAGACGGGAATTATTTTTACTTAAGAAGATTTTTGCAAATATTTCGTCAACGCCTCAAAATACAAAATTATGATATATGGAATCTCCGTATGTAGGACATCGGTGTCTACAAAAAGTATTTTTTGCAAATTTTGTAAAATAGTTCGGTTTAGTCACAAAAGTAAAAAAAATTGAAATGCAATTTTTGAATTTCTGAATTTCATTTTTCAATTTACATGGGTTTAAATGTAGAACGTGATTCGAAGTTTGCAAAAACAAATCTTAAGCCAAAACGGTTCTCTTTGGAAAGATGAAAATGACACAATTTTTACTTCAAAATCTGCTCTATAAAATAGTGTTAAATGCATGTTTGGTAGACTTCAGAGAGTTGGACAAAAAAAATATATTTTCACGTTTTCAATAAGTATTTCTTTATTAGAAAAAATCCGGTGTCAAGGCTATCGGCCACCGCCAGATAAAAATGTTTCACATTTTTTTGTTCTACTTTATGTGAAATTTATTAATATATTTTTTTTAACAAATTCAGACATCACATCCAGTCAATCACGAATCCGATCAAAACCGAAGACGAAAATTTTAAAATACTCAAAAATTGCGAAAAAATGTATTAATCCTGTAAGGATTTCAATGAAACTTTTGCTGAATGTGAGTATCCACCAGAAGTATCAGCTGATAAAATTTAAACGTTCCCCGTCCAATGGGGACGGCATGGAAAATTATTTTGTCTTCATAGCTTTTCTGCAAATATCTCGTCAACGCTTCAAAATTGAAAATGATAACCGGGATATCCGTATGTAGGACTTGGTGTCTACAAAAAAATATTCTTTGCAAATTTTGTAAAACCTTTGGTTTAGTCACAAAAGTAAAAAATATCAAGCTCTGAATTTCGATTTTCAATTTACATGGGTTTAACTGGAGAACGCGGTGGAGGTTTGCAAAAAAAAATCCTCCTCAAAAACGGTTCCCTTTGGAAAAATGAAACTGACAAACCTTTTAGAAGAAAATCTACTCTATCGAACAGTCTTAAATGCATGTTCGGCAGAGTTCAGAAAGTTGGACAGAAAAAATACTTGAAGAATTTCAACATAAATTTCTGAATTTAAAAAAAATACTGTGTCAAGGCTAAAACTAAAAGTAAAGGTCATGAAGATGCAAATATGTCAATTTCACTAGGTAAATGTATGCGCTATCTAGTACTGAAAGATTTCTGAATACATCTACTCCAGTTTTCAAAATATACTTATTTGAATGTGTTACCCTATGTGCTGTCTTGAGTTTGAGAGGCGGCGGTCCTCGCCGGATAAAATATTTTGTAAAACTAACTAAGGGATATCATAGAATGACTAATTCTCTACAAATATGTAAAATTTTATTGTTCCACGTTCTGTGAAACTTACTAAAATATTTTTTTTAATAAATCCAGATATGTCAATCACGAATCCAAATATGTTACGGCAGCCGCCGCGCCGCCAGATAAAATATTTTTCGAAATTGATGTGTTAGATATTAAGGTGTTACACAGATCGATATTTTCTCTACAAATGTGTACAATTTTATTGTTGCACATGGTGTAGAACCTATTAAAATATTGTTTTAAATGAAACCAGCCATCAATGATCAAAGATTTAGATTTTTCACCCATGATAAATAAAATACTTGCTAATTTGTTTGTTACAAAAAAACGTTTATTACGAAATTAAATACATTTAAAACTCAACTTTATGAAAAACAGTTTACATAACCACAAATATTTTGGCAAATATCAAATGATAAATATCACAGGTTCCAAAATAATTTTCACTGATTTCAAGAACCAACTTTTCTGTGCGAAAAAAGAAAATAAATAAATAATATAAAATAAATAAACAAAAATTCAAGAAACCTGCTTGGGGTTATGTTCTTGGTCAGAATTGGTCAAAAAGTTCACAAAGACTGAGTTTTGTCCGAAAACAATTTTTTCAGCGGTCGTAGTTGATTTCAACTGACTGACGGTTGGGTTGACTTGTGTTTGCGTCCTGCCAGTAGCGCCGGTGTGTTTTCTTGGAGAATTCTTGGTTCATGAAATTCGGTAAAAAAATCGAAAATTCGAATCATCTTGCAACGGGACTTGCAGGTGAAAGTGCGGAAATGTGTTACCACAGTTTGGTATTCTTCGTTGCAGCGTAAATGTCGTGGTAAGAAAATTCCGATTTTGACTTACCCGAAATTTGAGGAATTTTGTAAAATTCCCCCTTACCGAACCGCAGCCCGCGATGTAGGGAAATTTACAACCCTTGCAGAAAAAAGTTGAAATATGCGAATTGCCGCGGTAAAAGTTGCTAAAGTTGAAAGATGGATGAAATATGACGCTCGAAAAATAGGCGACGAAAAATGTCGGCAATGTCGGCAATTTCCGGCGAAAGGACACCGTTCAAAAATTTCTGAAAAAATCGCAAAGCTAGGACACAAAATGCCAATTTCGTTTTTTTGCAATAACTTTGCTAGTTGCGAACTTTTTGCAACTTTTAATAGCCTATCGTACGATCCGGTCTATTCTCGATCTGCAACTGTAGGGCAGGAAGTTGTGCCATTTGTACTTTTGAAGTTATTGATTGCTGATTGTCATCCTACCGCTTTTCTACTATCGGCCTTGGCGACCTCGTGGTTTCTGCGAATCGGCACATCCTACGCAATATACCGTCGACCTCCATCGAAAGGTGTAGAAGAAATTGCATTTCACCCACTTCCGGTTCGGCAGCCGCAAACGTCCGGTTTTGCAAAAACATCTACCGCCCGGCCATTTTTGCAAAAAATCACGCGGCCTTTGTGTGGGGCTTTTTTTCTCTCTGAGCATGTGATTGCCCAGAGAGAAAGAACCTACGAAACCGGACCCGCAAACGGGAAGGCGTTCCGTTCAGCGGTCGGCTTGCAATAGAACGTCAAAGAAGATTTTTACGGTTTTTAGCACTTATCTCCAAATTTTCAGGGAAGACTCGAAAATTCGAGACGACAGTTTTGTCCGGAAAAAATCGACGCTCCCGATAGCGCTACTCAAGTCGCGATTGGTCTAAATACGCTCGGCGGCCGAGAAACGGACATTAACTCATCACAATAACTCAAAGATTAGTCAATTGTCTGGAGTTTTCTAAACATTTTACCACTTTCGCCCGGCAAAATTTCGTTCGAAAATCACTCAAAACGTCCGTTTTCATTCTCCAAACCCGATTCGACGTATTTTTCCTGCCCCCTCCCAGAAAGGCGTACGATACTATTTTAGTATATGTAAATAATAGACCATGTTTAGACCATGTTTGCCGAATACCCATTATTTAAAGCTATTATTTATTATCTATATCTTTAATTTATTAATCTATAAATCATGGATTTATATGATGATAATGTGTGTGTTATTGGGTGGAAAGATCTTGCATGTGTTATTATATTATTGTTTTTTTGGACGACTTTTAAAAAGGTGAGTCCCCGCGGAGGGCGGCTGTTGGTGCGTTTTAAATTTTTCACTTTTTCCTCAAAAACTCCGTTCCTCTTGCGCGTCGAAACGGGAAATTGCCATTTTCTGTTGTAAAAATGAACGGGCCTGCGACTCGTGTCGGTCTGCCGCTCGCAAGTCCCACGCGGCGTCCTCCAGGTGCCAAAAACAGGAAATCGTTTCTAGCACCTTTATGGAACAATTTTGGTCCGCGGCTCGATTTTTTTACTGCGTCCTCTTGTCGCGTCGCTTGCACGTTATTTGATATCATGTGGAAAAGTACGCGACAGTAACCGACTGTGCGTAACCAGGTGCGGCGAGGATCTCTCTCCTGGGATAAACAACAGTTGGATCGGAACATGACCGGTACCAATGGATTGCGATTGCGTCCGGAACGCCAGAAAAAAAAACATGTTTTGCAGATGTCCTCGAGAATCCTCCGGGATTCGCTAAATTAAAGAGCAGGGCGTCATGGTGGCGGTTTCTAAATAGAAAACAAAAGGGTCTATATGCCTATGGTAACGACGCTCGTCCAAAGTCGAAACGAATTTCTCAAAATTGAGCAAACTAAAACCTTCCATATTCGGTAAAATGTTTTAGAATTTTACTGCTATTTTCAGGGATTAAATGTCTACTTTCGAGCGACATCTTTCTCGGCGCATTACACATACGGGGACGTACCGCAGGCCCCGATTCGCAGTCACTTTTTTCCAACTCTACAAACGGAAACACGAAAAGGAAAATTTGCATTTCCAGTCTGAGGACTGCATGCGAAAAGGCCAACAGTATGGAGTTTGAATTTCTCATATCCATCAACGGATTCGTACTCCAGGTCAAAAAACTACGACATATTGCTTGCCGCTGAATCGCCAACTTGCACTTACAGCTGATGGGTTTGACACTATTTTTGCTCAGGTTATGTGCAAGTGTCATTTTTTAAGCTTATCCGTGTATAAAAATTCGTCTGCTTATTAGGTTCAGATTCAAATGAAATTCAAGGAGATTTCTTGAAATCTCTAAAGTGCAGATTTCAGCGGCTCTGGTTCTTGATTAGTAACACATAGCACAAGAAAACATCTACAAGAAAACGAAAATTGTTAACTCTTCTTTTTGCAGATTCTTAAAGTTCAGAAAATTTACATCAGAAATAGTTGCTTCCGTCCACATTTGATTTCTAAAATTTATTTCGTAATCGGCAATATTTACAGTATAATAGAGTTTTTTTTAATATTTAAAGCTTTTAAATTGAATTTAGATTCCATTGGAACTACTCGCGTCTTCCTGGGATGTATAGCCACAGAGTTATTGTCGAAAAACTGTCAGTTTTACCATTTGACTGCGAAAGGAACAGCCTTCTCAAAATTTATCGTCAATTTCGATTCAAATTCGAATAGAACTCATCAAGTTTTATTAAAATATGTTGCATGAGTTTTCTGCGGCTGGCGGTCCAGATGTGGCCGACGTTTTAAATCTCCCTCCAATTGTTTACTTGATTTTCAAAGATTTGCTTTCACATTTCTAAGAAATTCTTCTAGTGTACATCGATACAGTAAAGTTTCCTCTACCAGTGAAGCAAATTTTATCATTCCATTGCAAACCGTTTTACCAGGGGATTTTACAGGGGATTTCACAGGATTTACAGTCAGACCGAAAAGCTAGTTGTATTGTGTTGTATCAAGAAAGAGAGTGAGATCGTTCAATCGGTGAGCATATTATAAACCGAAGATTATATATTTTAATGAATGTTGTTTTCAAAAAGACAATGGTAAAATACTGTTGTATTTGCAAGGAAAAAATGGACGCCGGACACAGACAGATCATGTTTTCGGTACTAGACGAAGACTAGTGATGCTCTCTGTCGGCCTGCACAAGCCAAGAGGCAGCGCTCGTTCCAGTTAGTATATATTTCAGTGGTTTTAACAGGGGATTTTTTTGAAATAGCAACGGTTTCATGGGTTGCATAATCGACTCCGCCCCACATAAGTTTCCTTCCATTTTCTGGGTTGAATATTGTCCGGGAAAATTTTATTTCGCAGATTCCGTAAAATTGGAAAATTCTACATTAGAAACAATTGAAAATTCTTGCAAATTCACACTTTTAAAAAGTTTCGTAAGCTGGGCCATATTTTATTAGGCTTTTTTTTCGATTTTATCAAAGAAAACTATTGTTTTACAAATTGCCGATTGGAGATTCTTGAAATTCGGTTAATTTTACCCATATATGGTAATTTAAAAGCCATTTTCCAAACGGTGGCATTTATGAGTTTTCTGTAAGAGAGTAGTTAAAAATTACACATTTAATTTGGAATCAAACGGTAAATTCCGTGTCTTCCTAGCGTGTGTAACTAAAGTGTTAAGCTTGAAAACCCGTCAGTTATACCACTTGACGGCTGAAGGAACAGCCATCTCTAAACTTTCCCGGATTTTCTTTTTAAAATCGAATAGTGCTCGAGGCCTATTGAAATGTACTGCATGAAATTTTAGCGGCGGGTAGCCTCGACATGACGAGCGTGTAAAAATGTCATTTCCTTTTCCTCATTTCCTTGGGTTTGCAAGAAATAATTTTAAAATAGATCGACAGAGCGGACTTCTTTTAACAAACGCATTAATATCATCGCTCTGCTGTTAATTGTTTGGCCATGGGATTTTTTTTCGTTCACCTTCAAATTCATTCTCCATTTAAACCCATATAAATTGTAAAACCAAATTCAGAGAACGGGTTGAAATTGAAAAAAAATATCACTTTTCACATTTGTGACAAAACCGAAAGCCTTTATAAAATTTGCAAAGAATACTTATTTGTGGATACCAGAATTCCACATACGGGGCACCAAGTCCCAATTTTCTGTCTTGAGACTCTGCAGAGATATTTTCCAAAAACATCCAAAACTAAAATAATTTCCCGCGCTGTGCACGATGGCGGCGGAACGTTGAACTGTCGTCTGAGTGTACTTTTTATGGGTGTCCATGTATAGAAAAAATTCATTGGAATTCCTCGAGGATTACTGCATCTTTTCGCAATTTTGAAATTTCCGTGTTCGGTTTTGGTCAAAACGCACGATTGACAAATTTGATTTCCTCAAAAAAATTGATTTTATAGGTTTAACCCCACATGGAACAATAAAATTGCACACATTTGTACACAAGGAATCATTCTAACGTGACTGCCAAAAGTCTTGGAATCCACTCTTGCCATGAATTTGAAGAAGGTCATTTATTGATTCAGACACATAAAATTAAACACATTATCAAATGTCATTTTTATGTAGCTGTCAGTGGGCTTGACGTTATGTCGCATTGTTTTTAGTGTTAAGTTCAACAATTTCATTAGTTATAAATAAAACGCCTTCTCAAAAATATAACACTGATTAATTTTATTGTGTTGTGAATTATAAAATTAACAAAAAGAACAAACATTACAACAGATGTTGCATGTATTGTCCATTTTCACGAATACACAAATTAATTCGCCGTTTTATGTTATTTCTACCGGTCCTACTTCCCTTGATTTAAAAATGTTTACAAAAGAGCAGAAAATTTTTATTGTCGAAAGCTATTTTCGTAATGGTAGACGCCTGGAAAATGGTGAATGGAAATACAGTATCGACCCATGCATTGAAGAATTTAGGCAACGTTTTCCTATGGCTGTAATTAATAGGAATCAGTTTAGAAGGCAGGTATTACGATCAGTTGTTTGCTTTCGAAGTACTGAAACCTAACCTAACCTAACATTAACAAGAAACAAAGTAGTGGAAAGCTTCGTACTAATAATGAGAATATTATAAACAACATCAGAAATGCAGTCCAAGACGAAGCTACCACTTCAATTAGGAGACTAGTACAACAGTTGAATATAAGTCGTACTACCAGTCACAGGATTATTCGTCAAGATCTTCACATGAAACCATATAAGTTGCAAATGTACCAAGAACTTTTACCACTCGATTATAATAAAAGACTGGCCTACTGTCGGTGGTATAATGAAAATATGAACGACGAAGTGTTAAATTTAACATTTTTCACTGATGTAGCCTGCTTTCATCTAAACGGATACATTAATTCCAAATACAAGCGCATGTGTAGTGTTGACAATCCACATTTTTTTAGACAGGCCGCACTGCATCCAATCAAAGTTGGTGTGTGGTTAGCAATGTCAACATGCAGAATTATCGGTCCAAAATTTTTTCAATGGTAATTTAAACACTGCCACTTATAGAGCCACTATTTTGCAACGAAATTCATGGGGATGAACTCCAAAATGGCTTCCTCCAACAAGATTCTGCTAGACCGGACATGTTCACATGCCTGTGAAACATTAAATTATCTTAAGGAATTCTTCGACGACAGGCTAATAAGCAAAGATGCCTTTATGAGAAGGCGTTTTATTTATAGCTAATAAAATTGTTGAACTTAACACTAAAAACAATGCGACATAACCTCAAGACCACTACAGCTACATCTACTTAAAAATGACATTTGAAAACTTGTTTAATTTTATGTGTGGAATTAAGAAATAACCTACAGTACTACTAGTCTTCAAATTCATGGCAAGAGTGGATTCCAAGACTTTTGGGACTTACGAAATCACTGACAATGTGTCAGTTTTGGAAAAGCCAAGTCGGAAGAGAAAGTAATAAATTCAAATATCTATAGCTTGATAACTATAACAGATTTTTATAAAATTCTTTCAGTTCTATAATATAGATCTATATTATCTACCATTCTTTTTTGTAAAAAAGTTGATATTATGACATCTTTAGGGTCTATGTGCGTGATACGGGATTTTCTCTTATACGTTTTTTTTTGTTCAACTATCCGTGTTTTACCAAACATGCTTTAACACTAATCAATAGAGCAAATTTTTTTCTAGAAAGTGTGTTAATTTCATCTTTCCAAAGCGAACCGTTTTTGCCCAGGATTTTTTTCGCAAACCTCCGACCGCGTTTTTCATTTAAACCCATGTAAATTGAAAATTCAAATTCAGAGAAGGGATATCGATTGAAAAAAAATCACTATTCACATTTTCACTTTTGTAACTAAACGATTATACAAAATTAGCAAAGAATACTTCTTTGTAGGTACCAGCATTCTACATAAGCTGAAATAAATCTCAATTTTATACTTGGGGGTATAAGGCGTTGTCGAGATATTTGATAAAAACCTATAAAGCAGAAATAAATCCCCATGCCGCACAGCGGGATAAAATCCCAAAAAACTTGGCAAAAACCCGAAAAATAATAATATTTTAATCCGATTCCAAGAATGTATCTCATTAGAGAACCCTTAGGACCATCGGATTCCGGGAACCAGGTATTGAAAAGAACCAGGAAAGAACCAGGTATTGAAAACCAACCCAAACTTTCATACCAAACGAAGCAGTTGAGTGTGTAGAATCGTGCGCGCAACAAAAAATTCGTGAAACTTTGATTGTGTATTAAACGGTGAAAAATTTGTTGAATTTAATTTTGCAAAATGGCTGAGGCACATAAACGTATGTAGAATTTAATTACATTATTGGCTGTAAATAGATTGTTATTGTGTAGCAAGTATTTAAGAATAATTCATAGCAAAAACTATAACGTTTTGAACACGAAGATTCAAGTTTATGGAAATACATAAAAAAATGAGGGCAAATGAGTGCTCTAAATTTGCTCAGGTTTGCTTTATTAGACATTTATTGTTTGAGAAGAACAAGAATTGGCAGCTACTAGCTGCTAGTTTGTTTTCAGTATAATTTTTTATCAAATCATTTATGAAATTGAGAAATTCTCACATTTAAATTTTATAATGCACCGACTAAATAACCGATAATTTTTATTTACTTAGGGTATACTTCACGATTGGTCCCATTTAAAGTTAAAAGTACCACCCCTAAGGGTGAAAATAGGGGATGAAATTTTTTTGGGCACGAATTATTTTTTTTTGTGCAGTTTTTGTTTTTGAAACAATTTCTCTGAAGTCGGATTTTTATTTTAATATATTTACATTATTTTTATTTCAGATTCAAGTGACAAAGGTCACACAAAGGTCTCGAGGAGTGATCTTTTTTATTTATTGAAAGGTCGTTTTGGTGACAAAATAAGTGAAATATATATTACCGTGGAAAGAGAATTGAGTAATAAATTGAAATGCAATTTTGAGTTGACTGAAAAAAACAAAACTATTTTACGCATAAATGTGAGAGAAGGGCACGTGAAGTGGCAGAAAGTTTCTCGCATACAAGACAAATTCATAATTAAATTTAAGGACTGGCTGGACAAGTTTATCATCTTCACTGACGAATCGCTATAGGAACCTTCTCAACTATCTGCCTCTTCCATTGCCTCTGTCGGCATTCCATAGCCTTCTCCGAAGCGAGTGAGAGAACAAAACGCAGAAGGACAGAGGACATTCGAAAAGATAGGAGCAGCGCAGAACTAGCATATACAACGCGAATTAGTTTGAGAGACCCCCCTTAAACACTGTTTCTTGGAATTAATGTGTTTATCCTACGTGACCGTAGAAATAAACACTGTTTCTTGGAATTGTTTATCCTATTAAGAGTTTGACCTAGTTTTTGACCCGTGAAAGTGAATCTTGAGAAAGCTAAAACCGTCGAATCAGCATTTTCCTGTTTCAACTTGTCTGTAAACGTGACCGTAGACTGCCAGTTTCTTGGAATTAATCTGTTTATCATATTAAGAATTTGACCTCGTTTTGATAAACACGTGTAAGGAACTGTCAAGTCAGCTATCGGTTTTGGTATAAATAGAAGAGGCAACATTTTCAACATCCAGTCTCTCGTCGACAATTCAAAGATGGATTTCAACTAGTTAACCAACATTAACAAATCGTCAAAGATGTATCTGGGAGCCGACGATTTAAAATTAAATGAAAATATACCATCAGTCAGTTCTTTGATATTCTCTGTCAGTTCTCAAATACGGTTTATGGAAATAGCATCGTTGCAGATACAGCTGAAGGATTCATATGGATTCCAAAGAAATATATGGAACTATTTGCAGACGATGCCATCCAAGACTACAACGCCAACTTTAGTAGAAGCCTATGTGCTCATGCTGAGAAAATAAAAATTAAGAATGGCAAAGAAATAGCTGTTATTAAAATTAGCTCTAGAGATTAATTGTTCAAATAAAAAATCTGTAGATTATTCTAATAAAGAAATTGCTTCAAATTTTGCTATTTTATTTCACACTCCTCATGATCAGTCATTGAACGCGTGCAAGGTCACTGAACTGTCGACTCAGCATTTTCTTTTTTCAACTTGTCTAGATCACGTGTCATATACAACACATTTTGATTGGCTTATCTAATATTCGTTTGGGTATAAATAGGACGCAAACTACTAATAATGAATTAGTTATATCAACGCAGCACCACCAACAGCATCCATGTCTGATTCCGGTATAAGTTCACCTACTTTCTTAGATGATTTACTGCAAGATTTCGATGAAGAAATTAGAAGTGAATGTCGACTCATAAACGAAGTTTATGTCTATTCAATATCCAAGACATTATCGATTTCAACTGGATTCAGCGCGGTTAGAGGCTCATGGTCAGAATCTCATTGAGATAGGTTAGTTGGGTTAACATTAGGGTAGGTTAGCGTTAAATTAGTTGGGTAGGTTACAGGAGTTAGGAATGAAGCGCGCTTCAGTCTTAACCTCCCGCAACCTACCCAACTAATCTAATGCTAAGCTACCCCAATGTTAACACAACTAACCTATCCCAATGAGATCAAAGATAATGTAGATACCTACCTATTCAAAACATCAGCACCATTAAGATCTCTTAACGCATCAGATAAGAAACAACTTCGATGGTTGGAGAATTACTATCACGTACATACTCAGATTTTATATGTTTTTTGTAAAAGGGTATTCGAAGAAGTTGCTATTAGATTCTCTTCTCAATTCTTACTTACATTGTAATGAATATATTGTTATAAATTTAGAAGATGATGATGATGAATTTTTCGATTGCCCCAATTTAATTAAAACGAAGCACACATGGTTAAATCATATTTACGAAAACTCTATGTGCAGCGTAAGAAATGTTGAATGTTTATATAAGTATTTAAATGTATTGAAGTAAATTTAAATGTATTATTATTATTAGAATTTAATAAAACCATAAATTTTATGTAGAGTTTTCAATTTTTTACAACCCTACATTCTCACTTTCCATCTACATGCATCCACTTTCCATCCACCTGCATCCACTTTCCATCCACTTTCCACCCACTTGCATCCACTTTACATCCACTGTAAGTGGGGGCTGGGGCGGGGTCTGGGGGTTGGAAGTGAAGGCTGGAGTTTGGAGGTGGAAGTAGGGGTTGGGGGCGTGGCCTGGGAGGCGGGATCTGGGGTGGGGACTAGGGGTGGGGGTAGTGATGGGGGACGAGGAGTGAGGAGGCGCCAGAAGGAACTATCTTTCCCTACTATTCAAATAACAACAACGTGAAAACTGTAATAGATAAAATAAAAACTCTTTCAGATCTATTAAGATCATTAATTATTTTAAAGGTTATAAAATTAGTTACTGAGATTTTTAGTAACTTTTACGCCACAGCTAATTTTTTGTTCGTTCATGTTGTAAGCCTTAGTAACTAATCACATCGTTAGATATAGTAATTTTTTTATAACGTTGGTTGGGAGCTTTTCATATCTAATATCACTCCTTTAATTATAGTAACTTTAATTTCAGACAATTGAACACTATATGATTAAGTTCATTTCAAATGTGTTTGATTATATTATTTTATCTACGACCACTATTGTAATTGCCCAATATTGTACAGTTTGTGGATTCTGTAAATACATCATACAACACACATGTAACAATCCGCTATTAATGTTATTTAATAATTCAAAATAACACTTGCTTGTTTGGTTTACAATTCGTTGATTGGTTGAGAGCTGCACGTTGACACTATTTTTAAATATTGTACTCCGTGATTTCCAAACAATCATTAAACAGTATTCACTTAGAAGCTTTCACTCATCTCGTTTTTCACGTTTAAATCTAACGAAACCTACAAATAAGTCCTAAAAAAGTATGTAACCATTATTAATGTATTTCTTTTCATTTCTATCAAGTTAAATAAGTTCGAAGGTGTTACATCAAACATATTTTTCTTATTAAGCAGAAACAAATTAGTGTGGTCGTAGATAAAGTATAGTACATAATTCGAGTTGTAAGGCAATTACGTACTCGCGGAATCACGCGCTAACGTAACTGTTCCGCTCGTACATAATATACTTCTTACAACTCGCATTACGTAATATACTATTACAAACCTGACAGCATTAAAACAATTTGAGACGAATGAATTATTAGCAAATATTTTGTGCAGGAGCTGTACATCTTGTAATTCCCCTTAATTTTCACACACACATAGAACCTAAGCTGATGCTGAAAGCGCCACAAGAATCGAGAATCTTGCAATTCTGATTACTCTTTCATATACCGCTTCACGTTCCACATATATATCATGTGGCGCGGAAAGTGCCCCCAAGTGTCGCGCACCTGAAAATTATTTTTTTTCCACCGTCATCAATTATTACACCTTTAGCAACTATTCCATTCTTATCAACTCTCCCATCCACAATAACTATTCCATTCCAAAAAATACGATCCACTATTTGTACTAGTATTTTTAACTATTTTAAAATGAAGCAAAAAGTGAATTAAACAAATAACTAACAAATTATTAAAAAAATGATGCATATTCCTTATTACCAAATTGAGTAATCGAGAGGTATGTACCATACTAAATTAATTGAAATAACCATATCCACAACAAATTTAATTGTTCTATTTCGTACTCGAGACCTAACGATTTCATCATCATTATCATACAGGCCTCCTCATTTCTGCCCATTTTTTATTGTCTTGAGCCTATCGTATCCAGACTTCCCCTGTTCTATTGACATCATCAGTCCATCTTATGGGGGTGTTCCTCTGTTTGGCCTATCCACTCTTAGTCTCCACTCGAGAAGTCTTTTGGTCCATCTCCCATCTGACGTTCGGGCCACGTGCCCGGTCTAGTTCCATTTTAACATTGCAATGCGTACTATCACATCTGTGACTCTTATTGCTCGGCGTAAATCTTAGTTTCTGATATGGTCTCGTAGCGACACGCCGACAGGCAAACTCTATCATTTGCAATTACGATTCTGAGAGCTTCGTTGGTTTATGTTTTTCTCAATGCTAACCCAATGTATTTCACCCAAAGTAATATCTGGTAAGGTAATATCTGGTTCCGATTCTTTGTGGGTCGTATATAGACGTCGATAGAATTCCTTGTCAACTTGCAGGATCTTTCTATTCGTTGTCATATTTCTTTGTTTATTTCTAAATTTATTTATTTGTTTAGTTATTTCTCTTTTTCCGGTTCCCAGGTTTCTTCGCAGGATCCTCATACTTTTATTGTCTTCTATGGCTGAGTTATGTTGAATTTTGTCTTTATTATGCATTCTGATAACCTTCAATATCATCTCTTTATTTAGGATATCTTCGATAGCAGATAACTTCATTATACCAGCTAGTAGCATTCAACTTGTAGCAAAAATCTTGATTTTAAACTTTTTATAACTTTCTCAATATTGTAGATAGATGTTAGTTTTCAGTTAGCACTAACCAATGTAGTTATCTATATCCACACCAAATTTCCTAGTTTTAGCTAGTTTACTTGTCGAGATCTAGACTCTAGAGGACAATATAACAAATAAATCTAAATTTTAAATCTAAATAAGTGAATATTGGGGTGAAACCATACTAATTATAGATATAATCACAAAAACTTTCTAAAGCGAAATATAGCTTGATGTAATACACTTACACTACACGATAGTCTGAACACCATGTGCCGGACATGTCTAGATTAGGTTTTGATTTTGAATAATGTACTTTGGTTGGGAATCACTTACATTAGTGTGAACACAAAATGTCGGACTTGTCGAGGTTAGGTTTTGATTTTGAATCAAAACGTAACCTCGACAATTCCGTCACATGGTGTTCAGACTAATGTAATTTTATAATTTAAAAGAGCAAAGCTGCACTGCTGAGAGATAGTTCACGAACGCGTCTGCAGATCGCTATTCACTTAATTTAAATAGAAAGAAATGAATATAAAAACAATATTATTTCTAGATCCGTTAGTGCTATGAAAATGGACTGGTTCTAGGAATAGCATGCAAGCTTCTAGTTGTTTCAACATGAGATTTGTTCATGGTCCAAATAAGACTTACTATTATAGAGCTTTAGTATTCGCTTTAGTATTTCAAAACTCTAGAGGAAATATTCTAGTTCTCGGTTATCACAAATTACTTTAGTTAACTACATACACACCATGACACCATGTACCAAAAGACCAAAAGACTGGGAGATAGGGGTCATTGTGCCAATATACAAGAAAGGAGACAGAAGGGACTGTAATAACTACCGAGGAGTCACCCTACTAAGCATAGCATCGAAGGTGTATGAGAGGATTATTGAAATAAAACTGAGTCGGGATCTAGAACCACAGCTTGTAGAACCAACAGTCACAAAGTGGTTCCAGGAAAGACAGGAGTATACAGGATCATATATTTACGATTAAACAGATGATGGAAAGAATAAGTAATACAGACAATGAAATATATGAAGCCTTTCTTGACCTGGAAAAGGCATTCGACAGGATATCAAGATTAATTATAGAAGAAAGCCTGTTTAAAAGAAAAATTAACATAAAACTAATAAGAGCAATTATGGGCATGTACAAAAATAGTAGAAATATTGTAAGAACAAACAATATGCAATCACGAGAGTTTGCGGCAAGGAGATGTTTTGAGTCCAACTTTATTCAACCTAGTTATGGACGAAGTAATAAAAAAAACGAGCAAAAGAACGTCATTGAGTGTGGAGTATAGAAACCTAGAACCAATCCGTATAAGTGCATGTGCGTTCGTCGACGTCCTTGTTATATTCAAGAGAAATGAAAATGAACTGAGGAGAAACTTGGAGATATGGAATGAGAAATTAACACAGAAGAAGCTCAAGATAAACGAAGAGAAAACAAAATCATGGTTAGTGAGAAATCAGATACGAAAGTAAACATTGAGTTAAGTGCAAAGGCAATAGAACAAGTTGACACTTTTAAATACCTGGGAGTACGTCTAGATAGCAAGAGAGACCATGAAATAGAAATTAAGTTACAGAATAGAGTGTTCCGCGAGGGTGTACCACAGCCTCAGAAATAGTTTCATGGGAAAGAGAAAAGTTTCACTAAAAGCAGAAATGAGTATATACAGAGCTGTATTCGTACCTATACTAACCTTTGGGAGCGAAAGCTGGGTGTTAACGAAGAGATTAAAGAGCAAGATCCAAATGATAGAAATGATATACCTAAGAAGAGTGTTAGGAGTCACAACATGAGATCGCATAAGAAATGACACCATCAGAGAACAAAAGGTGCAACCAGTAGCAAAGCGGATCGAGAACTGCCAACTTTTTATTATTATTATTATAATTATTATTATCTTTATTCAATAATACCTTGCGGTGTAGAACGTGTCAACATATATATACAAATAAAATATGTTATAAAAGAAAAAAAATGAATAAAATGTGTATATAAAAGGAACAAACCAAGAGGCAATATTACATTTAATTAAAATTTTCAAAATAATATTCATTTAATGAATAGTATGCCTTTTTAGTCAAACGCATTTTTGAAGTGAGTTTAAATATTTTAACACACTTTATGTCTTTAATGCAACTCGGAAGTTTATTGTAGATTTTTATTAGTTCACCAACAGCACTTTTTTTGATCTAAAGTTGAACTTGTTTTTATAGGACGCAAAGTACATTTTTTGCGCGTATTGTATTCGTGCGAATATTCATGTTTTTCAAACATTGTGTAACGCTCCTTTACATAGCTGGCACTTTTTAAAATATAGATGCAGGGTAACCTAAGTATTCTATTCTCAAGGAATACTGGTTTACATGAGTCTGTCATTCTCATGTTGAACATACATCTAATACTTCTTTTTGGAAGTAAAAATATTCGATGAGCATCGACCGAATTTCCCTAAAAAATTATTCCATGCCGAATAACTGAATCAATGTATGCATAATATGCGGTGAAACTAGTACATTCGTCAACCGACTGAGATAGCATTCTCAATGCGTAGCAGAAGCTACTAATTTTTGGAGATATATAGTTAACATGGGCCTTCCAGTTAAGTCCTTTATCAATTATAACACCCAAAAACTGTGTATCTGAGGACGACGTAAGTGTCTCTTGATTGAAGATGAATTCGATATTCTCCTCTCTATGAGCAGAGAATTTTATAATTTTAGTTTTGTTGATTTAATTTAAGATTATTCTGTAAATAATATGACTTCATGACAGACATACCATTAATTATTTCTTGCTGCAACTCCACCAGATTTTTACCTTTAATAGACGTGTGTTATCGTCAGCAAACATTACCACTTTATAAATAATATTATCTGGAAGGTCATTTATGTATAATAAAAAAAGTGAGGGACCTAATGTGCCTAATGTGGACTTCCCTGTAGGACTACTCTTTTTATATATTGGAACTGGGACATCTTGAAACCTCCATTGCACTCATCCTGTGGTCGAATACATTGTCTTCGATCTGCGAGGTATGATTTTAAGAGCCTGTAACTGGACCCTCTGAAACCATATTCCTCTAACTTTACAAGCATTTTTGAATGGTTTATACTATCGAATGCTTTGAAAAGGTCCAAGAATATCCCAGCAATATTTTGACCGGAATTCAAGGAATTGATAATTTCCTCAACGAACTGAAATATAGCTTTTGTTGTAGATCTACCTTTCGTGAAACCGTTTTGTACGGTCGCTAATACGGTCTTCTTCCAGGAAAGTTGTTATTCTAATATAAATGATTTTTTCGAATATTTTCGAGATATTTGAAAGTAGGACGATAGTTTTCAATTACAGTCTTATTACCGTTTTAATGTATGGGTAATATAAAATTCAGAGCGCTGGGGAAATTTCCTGTCAAAAAACATAGGTTCATTATAATGGATAGTGGTCCTGCTAAAACGGGAGCACAATATTTTAATAACATAACAGGGACATAATCTGGACCTACAGATTTTGTTTTTTAAAGTCGATATGACCTCTATATCTTCGGCATCATTAGTCGGACTAAGAAAAAGTGTGTTTTGTGTGGATCTTAATTTATAATTTTGATTGTTTTGGTTGTCGAACTTAAATGAATCACATACATTTATAAAAAAATTATTTAAATTATTAAGAGTTTCTGAATCACTCCAGTTGTTATTTACAGAAATATCCTTAAGTTTAAATTTTTTTTTGGTCACATTGGGTTGCGTAACTTGCTTCACAACAGACCACACTGCCTTAGTTTTGTTTGTGGAATTAGAAATGTAATTAGAATTGCATACCTTTTTTTTTCTTCTGTAATCAACTTTTTTAGGTCTGAACAAAATGCACTGTAGATGTCCTTGTCCTCTCTGATTTCATCTGAAATCCACGTTTTTTTGTTATTTTTATCCTTTTGTTTATATTTTTTCTTTGGACAGAATAAATTAAATGTGTAGCTGAACTGGTTGAAGAATATCGTGTACGCTGTATTAACATCAGTGTTATTTATTAACTTATTACATATGTCTGCTTCCATAAGAGCATCTTTTATGAGTACCAACTTCTTTATTAGTTTTTCGATATTCTGTAAATTGAGATTTATGTTCTTTATATGGATTTGGTGTGCAAAAAGACATTTGTTGTGCATAATGATCAGATATTGACAAGTTTATAATAGAGGCATTGAATTCTGAAATGTTGGTAAAAATATTATCTATGAAAGTGGCACTATTTACAGTCACGCGAGTTGGTTCAGTAATTGTAGGAATAAAATTGAATGATTTTAATATATTTCTAAACTCGATAATATTATTGTAGTCGGCATCTAGTAGATTAATGTTGAAATCCCCACATAGAGTATTTTTTTTCTTTTTTGATTTACATGATTGTCATATTTCTTTCAAAATTATGAAGAAATTTTGAATTTTTCTATTTGGTGCTCGATATACATTAATGATAATAACCGATTGGCTTGGTATTTCAATACTACTACACTCAAAATCAAAATTGACACTTTTTTGCACTAAGTCAAGACTAATTAGATAATCAATATAATTTTTAACTAGAATGCAAGATCCACCCCTAATATGATTGGTTGTCGTGCAACATGAGACTAGTTTGTATCCAACAATATTTATAAACTTCTCCGCACCTTCTTTTAAAAAGTGTTCAGTTAGCGCAATACAGTTAGCGCTTATTGGATTTCCTTTATTTTGTTGTTTTATATAAATATTTAAATCATAATTTTTTTATTTTAAGCCCTGTATATTTTGAAAATATGGAATTCATCTTCAGGTTCGGAAACAAGTTTAAAACTTACCTCGTCCTGGGCCCGTTGATAAGTATCTTTTGAAAATTTGTTCCCCATTGGGAATCATACTCACGCACAATAGCATGTTTTGGCCACAGCATAGAATTGAATATTTTTTCTGTATCTTCTTCAGTTACAGCAACTATGAATGCCGCGATTTCAGTCGTACTAATTTTTAATTTTTTACATCCCTTAACTGGAATATCCCTGTTAATGAGGTATTCGGTAAGGTCATCTTCTGTGATCTCGGGTTTTAGCTGCGAAACAAAAATCCATCTTCTGCTTTTTAAGTCTAAGCTCCAATCTTCGGATCCTCCTTTGTGTTTGAGCCTCTAATGTTTTTTTTTTCTAGTTCTTCTATTTTTTGCATTTATCCATGTAGAATTATTTATATTTACATCGGTTTCAGATTGTCCATTTTTAATGTTTGACAAAACTCGTTCTGTACAGTTTTCGATATATGTATTTTGTAATGGATTTTTATTTTGCTGATCACCCTGTTTATTTGTTTTAAGTTGTTTTTGGCTGATTTCACTGCTCACTTTTTGTTGTTGGCTTGATAAGTGGATTCCTTCTTCCTTGAAGGTGTCCTTTCAGATTTGCTAATGTCTCGTTGTTTTTCCTTTTTATTATCGGTTTTATTCTTAATAGCACATGATCTCGTCAATGGTTGATTTACCTCAAATTGTTTATCCATTATATTGCTTATTTTTTTTCAATAAGAGTATTTTGTTTGATTGTATTTCAATCTGTTTTATAAAATTTACGCCATCCTGCAGTGTGTTTTCCAGTTTACTAATTTTTTAATACATTGTACTCATGTTATTATTTTTGTCATCGCTATATTGACAAGTGTTACATACCCACTTTATATTTTGTTGATTTCCTTCGATAAACTTTAGTTCCGAGGGTTTAAAAGCACTGCACTGTGTATGCAGAAATTTATTGCATTTACCGTAGCACTTTAGAATTTTTTCAGATTCGTTTTTGATAGGTTTTATACATTTAATGCACAGACTGAACTCTCTGTTCAACTTAGACGTCGCCATCTTCGTCGCCAAATGATATGGTATGGACACCACTGATATGGTATGGACACCTCAAGCGAAAGGAGAACAAAAGACCAGTCAAGAGTGTGTGTGAAGCTAAAGGTCAAAAAAAGAAAAGTAGAGGAAAACCAAAGACAACATGGAATCGAAACATAGAGAAGATAGTAGAGGACAGAGGACTCACAATGGTTTAGCTCACACCAAATTTAATTATCTATCATCCATGAATGTTGTTTTATTATATGACGGGCTACCTGGAGCCTAACCTAACCGCTGCTCTGGTCCAATTTTATCACAAACAGTTTCTTTGGTAATTATTCCATAAAAAAATATTGACTTACCTAAGCTAATATCATAGTTAGTAAAGTTTAATTTATTTTTAATTTATATTTCTAATCTCCACTTTTAATTTCGTTATTAGAAATTTATTTATTAGCTGACGTAAAAGAGGTTATAGGTCAAACCAGAAAAAACTATAATGTTTGTATAACATGTAGACATAAATATCTCTATTTACGTTGGTTATCATTTATCTAATTGTAGATAAAAAAAAATATTTTCATCATAGTATACTCCAGAGGTCGGAAACCTTTTTGGGAAATGACCAGATCGTAAAATGTTTAAGTTCGGCGGGCAAGTTTGCTACCAGAAAATATTTACAAAGGCAATTCTACTCATAAAGCAACAAAAAACAAATTATTTTAATTTCTAATAAGGAAGCCATTTTTTACGAAATATTTATGTTATACAGATTGCGGCACTTAAGAATACAATTTTTCCGTTTATTAATAAAAGTATTTTAGAACCTGTTAAACCGGTTGAACATGAAATAATGTATCATACAAGGGTACAAAATAAGTATCCAATCAATAAAGTTCTTTTCAAATAGTCATCTGTTAACATAGTATTTTATTTTATTTACTTAATTTACGAAAATCTCGTTTGACATTGGTAAGTACAGAGCGCATTTGTAGGGATACTTATGATGTTGGAGCAATGGAGCCCCCGAAAGGGCTCCCAACTCCTTACGCATTATAGATAAGACAACTACAGACACATACAGACAAATAGACAAGACGAGACAGCCATACAAAACTAGATAGACTAGATAAGACAAGAAGGACTAGGCGGGATAGATAAAACTGGATAGAGCAGACTGGACAGACAAGACTTGCCAGACAAGAGTAGACAGACAAGACTTGACAGACAAGACTAGACAGACAAGACTGGACAGACAAGACTAGACATACAAGCCTGGCAGGTTAAACTGGAGAGACAAGACAGGACAGAAAAGAATGGACAGATAAGACTGGACAGACAAGACTGGACAGACAAGACTGCACAGACAAGACTTGACAGACAAGACTCGGCCGACAAGACTGTACAGACAATACAGGACAGCCAGTAGTGTTTTTTTGTTATTGTGGTTTTGGGGGACCTCTCACTAAACCTCCTTTTGAACTTGGCTTTTAGTATGCGCCAATGCAGTATTGCGTATTTCGCATTCCTGCAGGTTGGGTAGCCCGGACGGTTTGTGCCCTCCTGGTTGAAACTGCATACTCGGCGGAGAATCGAAGCCCGGTCTCCCTCTTATCAGGCTGGTATGTTGTCCGCTACAACAACGATTCCCAAAAACCTACTTTATATATTTTTTCATTCATAAATTATCCTATACCTTTTTATTACCTTCTCTGGTACCTGCAAAGCTTAAACGGCACTTTGAAACCAACCACCCGCAACTGAAGGATAAAAGCAAAAGGAGGATAAGTTTTTTTGAAAGAAACAAAGAAGTACATAATACCGGTGTATCTGCTTTACACCGAAATGTAAGAACAGAACATGAAAATGCAACAGAAGCATCATTCTTGCTAAGTTACAGAATTGCTCGTACTGGTAAACCATACACGATTGCAGAGAATTTAATAAAGCCATGTATGACAGAAATCGTCAACTGCGTACTCGGAGAAGACGCAAAGAAGAATATTGCAGCAGTTCAGTGTTCCAACAACATCGTATGTGATCGAGTCCATAAGGGATGATACTAATTGGAAAAGGAAGAGAATATAACAAAAATGAAAGGAAAAATAATTTACGGGCGATCTGAGGTCGGGAAGTGGAAGGGGGTGAGTTTTTAAGGGTGAAAAACGGTTCATCTCGATTTCCGGCAAAACTACAAGTCTTATGGAAAAAAGTTAAATAGCAAAGTTGTATGTAATAAAAAGATCTACAACTTTTGTATTTACACTTTTTTCACATAACCTCAAAATTTATGTGAAAAATTCGAATAACCAAGATTTTGGTTTTTCATTTTTAACTTTTATAACAATTTTTTTTTAACGAAATTTGGTGAAAATTTATCTTTTCATGTCCCAAACACACTGTTTTTTGATTTAAAATATTTTTTTGATTTAAAATATTTATTTTTTCACCTTATTTTCACTTCATATCGAATAATCACCCTTATTTTCAATCGAAAATTCTCGCGTCAAAATTTCCGCTTTTTTAAAAAAGTCGGTGAGCTTTTTATTCGTTGAAATCTCTACTTTCTGATGCCGTAAAAATAAAAATACATTACTATGGTAAATGTTCTCAAAAAATGCAAAAAACGAAAAAGACTCGAATCCAAAATTTTTTCTGTCAATCACTGAGTATAATTTTGAGCTATTCATTAAAATCTATACTTTAATTACTCGAGAATCGTTAGATTCCATGTTACATTGATAAACAAAAAAATTATAAATCCATAAAATATCAAGATTGCAAAAAATATGCGAAAATCATCTAAAAAATGTGACTGCTGCAATTTTTTTCAGTAAAAAAGTTGTATTATGAAATCATAATTACATTTATGTCATACATTTTAGTAAGATTTATGTTATTTCTAAATACATTATCTTGAATTCTAATCACTTATCCATTAGTTTTTGTCTCTTTAATGGCATTTCTGCAACGCTAGATTCGACAAACCTTCCCGTTTCTAATAAATCGTTGAAATCTTCAAGACCATCGCCGTCTTCGTCTTCATCATTATTTCTAGTCTGCATCGGTTTTTCTTCGACAATTGTATCTAAATCGTCAACTTCCTCGTAGCTTTTTTCTTCCACATTAGAGCAATTTTCAGAACCATGACAATTTGAGCATAAATCAGTGCATTTCAAACCATGTTTTCGGCAGCCACATTTTAAACTATTACATCCAGTTTCACAGCTGCAGGAAATAGTTTTCAGCAATACTTTCGGAATTAATTCCTTTTCTGTAAATTTGGGCATAATGCCACGTTGATGTTGCTTCCAGCCCCAATCTGTTGCTGTCAGTTCGTTACCCAGCCAAGCTTGGAGCTGATAATATGCCCTGTAACAGTGTTGTTCTGCTGCACCTTCTGTGGGTGGGAGATTTACCAATAAGAAAGATGATTTAATTTTTGCCCATTGATATTTTTGAAATATTAATTGATTCAGTGTTATATTAACATATTTACATTTATAAATAAATTTGATTAATTGTAATCCATTTCTTTCGATATCTTCTTTGTTTGCATCTTTTTGAAACAAAATATTTGACAAATTTTTATCGTCTAATAATGATTTTACGATACTTTTCTTTCCTTTTCCGGCAAATCCAGATGTTGTATCGCAACCAGAAAAACAATGCAGAAATGTAACAATGTTTTTGAAAGGTTCATATTTGAAGCTATTAGATGTGAAAAATAGATCTTTCGCATTTCCAGAACCCGGCTTGAGAAAATAAATGTCATGATTATCTGAATTAAGTTGATTTAAAAGGACCAAAAGATCAATATCTTGACCCACAACAATGACAGTTTTATTAATATCTTTGGCAATTTCTTTCGAGGTCTTAATTATGTCAGCATCAGCATCTTCTTTTGCTTGTTTACAGGGAAATCCATGTGACTGTAATCTTTTCATTAAACTTTTGATTATTTTGTCCTTGTTTTTCTCGTTAGATAAAAATTTGTCTTGCAAAAATGGTATTTTTGTATGGTTTTGATAATCGAACTCTGGAATATTATATATAATTAATATAATATATAAAAAATTCCGGATTCGATTTTTTTTCGTTTTTTGCATTTTTTGAGAACATTTACCATAGTAATGTATTTTTATTTTTACACCATCAGAAAGTAGAGATTTCAACGAATAAAAAGCTAGAAAGCACCGACTTTTTTAAAAAAGCGTAAATTTTGACGCGAGAATTTTCGATTGAAAATAAGGGTGATTTTTCGATATGAAGTGAAAATAAGGTGAAAAAATAAATATTTTAAATCAAAAAAATTACAGTGTGTTTGGGACATGAATAGATAAATTTTCACCAAATTTCGTTAAAAAAAAAATTGTTATAAAAGTTAAAAATGAAAAACCAAAAACTTGGTTATTCGAATTTTTCACATAAATTTTGAGGTTATGTGAAAAAAGTGTAAATATAAAAGTTTATTACCTACAACTTTGCTATTTAACTTTTATCCATACAACTTGTAGTTTTGCCGGAAATCGAGATGAACCGTTTTTCACCCTTAAAAACTCACTTCCCTCACCCCTTCCACTTCCCGACCTCAGATCGCCCGTAAATTATTTTTCCTTTTATTTTTGTTATATCCTCTTCCTCTTCCAATCGGTTTCATTCTACTATTATTTTTTTTCACTTTTGACCATTTTTGAAGGCTTCTACCCTGGTCTATAAAGACAGTAAGATGTTTGTAATACAACCTGACGAAAGAACAGATGTCGCCGGACTATCAATACTGCTTGATTTCGCGAGATACCCCTACAGAGGATGTATTGAAGAAGATTTGTTTTTTTGTGCATCTTTGGAGACCAACACAACAGGAGAAGAAATTTGTATAGTAATTGATAGTTAGATGAGTAAACACTACATTGACAGGAACAAATGTATTGACGTGTGCAGCGATGGAGCTGCAGCTATGACCGGAAAAAGAAAAGGTACTGTTACAAGAATAAAGAATGTTGCACCTAAATGCAGTAGCAGGCATTGTGTTTTACATCGTCATGCCCTTGTCGCGAAGAAAATGCCACCCGACTTAAAGAAAGTTATCGATAAAGCCGTACAAATTATCAATTACATTAAATCACGTCCACTCCAATCAAGACTTTTTTTTAAAAGTGTGTGAAGATGTAGGAAGTCAGCATCAACCACTTCTTATACACACGGAAGTGAGATGGCTTTCAAGATTAAAAGTTCTATCAAGGCTTTTTAAGTTGCGCAACGAGCTTCAGATTTCCTTGGCCGAACAACCCATTTCTGCATCTGTTAGTATGCTTGTTGTTGTTGAAATATACTAATCGAGTAAGGTACCGTCCCTGAACTCGAAAGGGGTCAAAAAATCAAGATTTTTTTAAAATTAAGAAAAATTGTCAAAAATTCAATTCTTGAATTTTTTCCAGTGAATTGAACAAAAAATTAGTTTTTTTTTGACGAGCCTTACCAAGTTCCGCCCCCGCAGGGGGCAGCTGTAAGTGCGTTTTAAATTTTTCACTTTTTCCGTAAAACCTCCGTTCCTCTTGCGCGTCGAAACGGGAAATTGTCATTTTCTGTTGTAAAACTGAACGGGCCTTCGACCCGTGTCTGTCTACCGCTCGCAAGTCCCACACGGCGTCCTCCAGGTGCCAAAAACAGGAGATCGTTTCTAGCACTTTTCAGGAGCAATTTTGGTCCGCGGCTCGATTTTTGTACTGCGTCCTCTTGCTGCGTCGATTTCACGTTTTTTGACGTCATGCGGAAAAGTACGCGACCGTCGGTTCACCCGGTGGAGCGGAAAATGTAAGCGAAAAAAAAACGATTTTTTTCATCACATCTGTGGACGCCGTTCTCTTGATTGAAGAGCGCTTGCGTCTCCAAACCGGTTCGTTCGATACGAGATGTTTACCCGCAACCGGCGGTTTAAGAATCTAGTACTTTCGGCATCCTGTTCCCGATCTGGGTCAATTTTAACACAAAAATCGAAAAAACGCGATGTTTTTTTCACCCAATTTGCGGGGATCCCTATCCTGGAATACCCAACAGTCGGATCGGGACCGGACCGGCACCAATCGATTCGGCATAGTGTCTTTAAGTTTGTTTTGTAGTTTAATTGCGATTGCGTGCGGGATGGCGCCGGGAGGCCCGAAAAAACATGTTTTGCAGAAGTACGCGAGAATCCTCTGGGATTCTCTAAATTAAATAGCAGGGCGGTTTCTGAATAGAGAACGAAAGGGTCTATAAGGCGATAGGAACGACGCATCGCTCGATCGCATTTGGGGGTCTCGACGTCCGTCAAAACTCGAAACGAATTTTTCAAAATTGAGCAAATTGAAACCTTCAATATTCGGTGAAATGTTTTAGAATTGTATTGCTCTTTTCAGGGATTATAGCTCCACGTGTCTACTCACGAACGACACCAGTTTCGGCGCACAACACCTCCGAGGACGTTCCGCAAGCCCTAATTCGCCAAGTCACTTTTTTTCACCTATTCAAACGGAAACGCGAAAAAAAAATTACATTTCCGGTCCAACAAGTGCATGCCCGGTGAAAAGGCCAACAGTATGGCGTTTGAATTTCTCAACAGCCATTTCAGTATTTATCGGCATTTTCGATTCAAATTCCAATACAAACCATTAAGTTTTATTAAAATATGTTGCATGCATTTTCTGCGGCTGACGGTCCGGACGTGACCGATGTTTGAAATCTCCCTCCAACTGTTTACTTGATTTTCAAACATTTGCGTTTTTCATTTCCCTACATTTCTAAGAAATTCTTCTAGCATGAATCGATAGAGTAAACTTTCCTCTACCAGTGGAGCAAGTTTTATCATCCCATTGCAAACCGTTTTCCAAGGATTTTTTTTAAATGCAATTCATTTGCCATTATTCGGGATGGCTAGCAACGGTTGCATAAGCAACTCCGCCCCCGAAGTTTCCTTCCATTTTCCGTGGTGAATGGTGCCCGGGAAAATTTTATTTCTCAGATTTGTTAAAGTTGGAAAATTCTACATTAGAAACAATTGAATATTCTTGCAAATTCACACATTTACTTGAGTAAAAGTAAGCTCGGCCATATTTGATTAGAGTTTTTACCGATTTTATAAAAGAAAACTATTGTTTTACAATTTCTGATTGGAGATTCTTGAAATTCGGCTAATTTTACATGGGGGACGATGTAAATTTTTGGGTCATCTGGTAATTTAAAATCCATTTTCCAAAACGAGTTTTCTACAAGAATAGTTAAAAATTACACATTTAATTTGGAATCTAAAGGTGTATTGCGCGACTTCCTAGCGTGTATAACAAAAGAGTTATTGTTGAAAAACGGTCAGTTCTACCACTTCAAGGCTGAAGGAACAGCAATCTCGAAATTTATCCGGATTTTCTTTTTAAAATCGAATAGTGCTCATTGAGGCCTATTGAAATGTGCTACATGAACTTTTTGCGGCTGATAGTCTCGACATGCCGAGCGTTTAAAAATTTCGTCTACTTTTCTACTTCATCTTCGAAAAATCATATACCTCATTTCCTTGGGTTTGGAAGAAATAATTTTAACACAGATCTATAAAACGCATTCATTTCATCGCTCCGCTGTTAATTGTTTGGTCATGGGATTTTTTTTTCATTCAACTCCGAATTCATTCTCCATTTAAACCTATGTAAAATGTAAAATCAAATTCAGAGAAAGGGGTACCCATTGAAAAAAATATCACTTTTCAAATTTTGCACATTTGTAACAAAACCAAAAGACTTGAAGAAGAATTTGCAAAGAATTTGCAAAGAATACTTATTTGGAGATACCAGAATTCCACATGCGGTGCACCGAATCACTATTTTCTGTTTCGAGACTCTGCAGAGATATTTGCCTAATTCCTCCAAAACTAAAATAATTTGCCGCGTTGTCCCCGATGGCAGCGGAACGTTGAATTTTCTTCCGAGTGTACTCTTTATAGGTATCCATACATTACAATACAATACATTACAATCCATTACAATAAAAATTTCGTTCGAATCGTTTGAGGTTTAATGCATTTTTTTTGCTATTTTTGAGTATTTTCAAATTTCCGCGTTCGGTTTTGGATAAAATTCGTGATTGACAGGTTTGATTTCCTTAAAAAATAGGCTTTATGAGTTCCAGCCCACGTATAACAATAAAATTGTACACATTTGTACACAGGGCATCGTTCTACGAAATCACTTTATCAATTTTGCATAATATTTTATCTGGCGGCGGCCGTCCTCCCTCAAAGCCAAACTGGAAGAGAAATCAATAAATTCAAATATCTATAGGTTAATAACTGTAACAGATTTTTAAAAAATTCTTTCAGTTTTATATAGACCATACATTTTTCTAGATATTGATATTTTGACATCTCCGCGATTCTGGTCTCAGACTTCTGCCCTCAAATTCATACCATTACAGAGAGTAGTAAATTCCAATAACGATACTTTGAATTGAAAAATTTACTATGTTTTTACAACGAATTACACGGAATTTATTTTTTTAATTCAGAGTAAGTATAGATACTATGAAGTAACAGTCGCATGCCATACTTTTTATCAAATGGCTATAGCTTGAGAAGTTTAAGTAGTACATTACAAAATCTTACAGTTCTATACAGATTATACATTTTCTATTTTCGTTTTGGTATCTTTGACGCCGATAGCCTGCCGCAGGATTTAATTAAAAAACTATATGTTGAGATTCTTCAAAGCTTTTTCTGATTCCTACCAAACTTGCGTATAACACTGATCGATAAAGCAGATTTTTTTTTCTAAACAGTGTGCAATTTTTATCCTTCCAGATCAAACCTTGTGGCCGCGTAACCTCTCGATCCATAATAAAATAAAGTAGCAAGAGGTGTTGTGAAACCTAGGTTAGATTAGAATACCTCGATCTAAAATAAGCCAAAGTGGCAAAGTCTGTTAATTTAACTGTTAGCGCGACCGAAGAGATCAAAAATACGATAAAGCTGAATGTTGGTTTAACCTAGCTTAAGCTATTAGGTTACATGTCGCAAAGCGCCATATAAATCCAGACCACATACGTATCCCTCGAAGTCAAACCGGAACTGATACTAATAGATTCAAATAGCAACAACTTGAAAACTGTAATAGATATAATAAAAATTCAGAATTCAAAAATCTTTCAGATCTATAAAGATCATATATATTCTTATTGAAGTAATTTGACCATTTTGGAATTTTCATGGTCGATAACCTTGCCAACTAACCTTGCAAAGAAATACATGAAAATCAATTCAAAGTTGACATTAACGTCAGTTGAGTAATTTATTGGTTATTATTTTTTTTTGGTGAAACTTTTAGTAACATAATTTGTGTTGCTAATTGTCTAAAAGCAAACTTACTATAATTGGAGGAGTGATATTGGAGATCAAAAGGTGCCAACCTTCATAAAAGGAGGTTACTATATATGATGAAGCGACGTTAGTAACTAAGGCTTACAACTTTGACGAAAAATAGTCTTAACAGCTGACTTTTTCTGACTTGGTTATGTTATCTGTCAAACTTGACAACAACAACGTCACTTCCACAAATAGTTGAGATTATGTATGAGTATGTTGGCAACTCAACAACACAAGATACCAACTTGATTCAAACAATATGTTGGTTATGTAGAACGTCAAAGTTTATAACATCAATGTCAATTAATTAATTTAAAGGTTTTGAAAGTTTTAGTGAGATTTTCAGTAACTTTTACTCCACAGCTGATTTTTTATCGTCCATGTTGTACACCTTAGTAACTAATATCACATCGTTAGATATAGTAACTTTTTATTTCTAATATCACTCTTTAAATAAAAAATTCTTTCGAACCGTTTGAGGTTTAATGCATTTTTTTGCTATTTTTGAGTATTTTCAAATTTCCGCGTTCGGTTTTGGATAAAATTCGTGATTGACAAGGTTTTCGTTAAGGTTTGATTTCCTTAAAAAATAGCCTTTATGAGTTCCAGCCCACGTAGAACAATAAAATTGTACACATTTGTACACAGGGCATCGTTCTACGAAATCACTTTGTCAATTTTGCATAATATTTTATCTGGCGGCGGCCGTCCCCTCTTAGAGCCAAACCGGTAGAGAAAACAATAAATTCAAATATCTATAGGTTAATAACTGTAACAGATTTTTAAAAAATTCTTTCAGTTTTATATAGACCATACATTTTTCTAGATACTGATATTTTGACATCTCCGCGATTTTTAATATCACTCCTTAAATTAAAGTCACTCTGATTTCAGACAATTGGCAACACTATATGATTAAGTAGATCTCAAGTGTTTGATTATATTATTTTACAAACCTGACAGCATTAAAATCATTTGAGACGAATGAATTATTAGCTAATATTTTGTGCAGTAGGAGTTGTACGTACATCTTGCAACTCATACAAACTAAGCTCATGCGCTTTCTACAAGAATCGCGCAGCTCGCAATTCTGCTTACTTTTTCATATACTCATATATCACATATATCATGTGGCGCTGAAAGCGCCAAAAGTGTCAAAATTTATTATACAATTTCACCCTCATCAATTATTCCTCCTTTAGCAACTATTCCATTCTTTTCAACTCTTCCATCCAAAATAACTATTCCATTCTGAAAAATACGATTCACATGTACCAATTTATAAACTATTACATGATGAGAAATGGTTATTGGAATTGGCTTATTTGGCCGATATATTTGATAAACTCAATAAAATCTGTAAGTCCTTACAGGGAAGAACCACAACCACGATTACAGTAAGAGACAAAATATTGTCACTTCAAAACAAACTTGGCTGCTGGATTGAATGTGTGATCGAAACAAAAAAGGACGAATGTTTTACTCTTTTAAATGGCTTTCTGGAAGAAGATCAGTTGCAAGTAACTTCAAATGTGCAAAAAAATATACACGAACATTTGATTAACCTTAAAAAATCCTTGAAAAAGTATTTCCCCGAGAAGTTAGAGGACTTTGACTGGGTGCAGAATCCATTCACAAATCATACCGAGCCATCAATCTGAACTGTGTCAGAGTATGAGAATTAGATCGATATTAAGTGTTATAGCGATTTAAGTGTTATACGAAAATTCCAATCAGAAAATTTTAATGACTTTTGGATTGGACTTAAGGATGAATACCCTGCAGTCGTTGAAAAAGCTATCATAGTTCTACTTCCGTTTGTGACGACTTACCGATGCGAGACAGGTTTTTCAGCTAACGCTTACAACAAAAACAAGTACGGAAACAGAGTGGATGCAGATCCAGATCTTGGCGTTCAATTGTCAGAAATTAAGCATAATTTTACTGCTATTATAAGTAAATATGTATAAATATTTTATTCAATACATTAAATAGTTACTTTGTATGTTTTTAACAATAATTATATCAAAATACTTTTAAATAAATTATTATAAGTATCTAATATTATTTTTCATTTATAATTTGATGTTTCTTTTCAAGGCAAGCATATAAATATTCAAACTACAAGGTGAAGCTTTTCAGAAGAAATATTGTGCATCGGCGGACATCGGAATCCATACAAAAACAAATGACAAAAGTAATTCGGCCAAAAAAAATTGCAATTTCAACGTTATGACAAGCAAATAAATATTCAATGCAACAAATTGCATGTTCGCAAATACGAAGTTAGCCGATGCACAATATTTATTCTGACTAGCTATACAATCATTTTTGTTATTATCGAAATGGGGATCCGCCAAAAAAATAATGAACAATTAGGGTTCCGTACCAAAAAAGTAACGAGGCTAAATAACCCTGAAGTCAGACCGAAGAAATAAATAACAGGTTAACAAGTCTACAGGAGAACCAGCTCCAAGATATAGAGACTCTTTGGAATAACATCAAGAATATCATTGTGGACACGTGTAAATTACATCTCCGCGTGACCTTTAAACCCAAAAACAAGTGGATGACAGATCACATTGTAACCCTCATGGAGCAGCGACGACTGGCAAAGAACAAACCTGACAAATATAAAAAAATACAAGAGGTCATAAGAAGGTAGATCAAAAAAGCCAAGCAGAGATGGATGGAAAGGGAATGTGCAGAAATAGAAGACCTCTGCTCCAAACATGATACTTATGTATGTACAGAAGTATGTACATACTTATATATGTATAGTATGTATAGTATATGTATAGTATACGATAGTATGTACATACTTATATATGTACAGAAAAGTAAAGGAAGTAGCTGGAGTGCATAGGAAGAAAACGACTATGTCACTTACAAATGATAGTAGCCAACTAATTTTGGAGGAACAAGAACTAAAAAACACATGGACCAGTTACATAAAGGCCAACTTTAAACATCATAGAGCTGATGCTGTATACGTGCATGAGGGCCTGCGACCAACTATTCTTAAGTCCGAGGTGATACATGCATTCTCTATAGCAAAAAACAGAAAAGCATCTGGCCGTGACGACATTCCGACCGAGGCTCTATAGGTCATGACAGAGGAAAATATTGGCTTGGTAGTTAAACTGTTTAATAGTATCTATGAGACAGGTGAAATTCCATCTGACTGATTACCATCAACCTTTATTGTTCTACCTAAAAAACATCAGCTAAAAAATGTGGTGATTATCGCTTAATCAGGCTCATGTCTCACATCAAATGCTCAAAGCATTCCTAGGGATCATTCACTCATGCATCAGACGTAGATGTGAGGAAGATCTTGATGATTCTCAATTCGGCTTCGTGAAATGCTTTGGGAACGCGTGAAGTACTTTTCGGAATGAACATGTTTTTGCATGCTTTATCAATTACGAAAAAGCCGTTGACCGCATACAGCACGATAAACTTACAGATATGCTACAGGGGGTTGTAATAGATGATAGAAATATCCGCATAATTAAAAATCTATAGTGGAATCAAACGGCAAAGGAAAAAATAGGCAATATTAAAACAGACCAAATTGAAATAAAACGCGGAGTAAGACAGGGTTGCATATTGTCGCCCTTATTCTTCAATCTATACTCTGATGGATTTTTTAAGGAATCATTGGAAGGAATATCACACCTCGGCATTAAAATAAATGGAGAGCCAATAACAACAATCAGATATGCCGACGATACAGTGATTTTAGAAAACACAATCGAGGGACTACAGTTGCTTATAAACAAAATCGGTGACGAGGGAGAGACACAAGGTATAAAAATCAATATAGGAAAGACCAAATTTAAGATATAGCAGGCAACCACACAATAGCACTACCCTAGAACTTAATGGAAGCCAAATTGAACGTGCTCTAAGTTCAAATACCTTGGTAGTATTATTACAGAGGATCTAAACCCCGACTGCGAGATAAAGTGCCGAATAAAGATTGCTCGGGCAACTTTTAATAATATGAGATCCTTTCTTTGCAATGACAACCTGAATCTGAAGCTAAGACAACGCATGTCCACGCATGTCAACGCAACTGGTTTAGAGACGTGGACTCTGAAGGTCAGGACGATGAACCAACTGGAGGCATTCGAAATGTGGCTTCACAGAAGAATGCTTCGTATTCCGTGGATACAACATGTTACAAACGAGAATGTACTACGAAGTGCAAACATCGAAAGGCAACTTCTGACGACTGTAAATTGCCGAAAGACATCATATCTTGGACATATTTTGAGAGGTGATAAATATCGTCTATTACAGCTCCTACTAAAGGATAAGATTGAGGGGCGTCATGGACTTGGAAGAAAGCAACAGTCGTGGCTCAGAAATATTCGGGACTGGACCGGCAAAAGAAGGTCTGGTGAACTTTTTCGCTTGGCGGAGGACCGTACAGCTTTTGACATGGTGATCGCCAACGTCAAGGAGACCGGACAAGGCACATGAAAGAAGACGGCAAAAAAAAATTGGGAACCACTGCACTACACTACCGAGGAGGACGGAAATACAAGACTGCACAGACAAGACTGGACAAACATGACTGTACAGACAAGACTGGAGATACAAGACTAGACAGACATGACTGGACTGACAAGACTGGACAAACAGAACTGAACAGGCAAAACTGGACAAGCAAGATTGGACAGACAAGTTTGGACAGAGAAGACTGGGCCGACAAGACTGGACAGACAAGACTGGGCAGATAACACTGAACAGACAAGACTGGACTAGACAGACAAGACTAGACTGTCAAGACTGGACAGATGAGACTGGACATTCAAGACTGGCAGACAAGACTAGATATACAAGACTGTACAGACAACACTGGACTAACGAAACTGAACAGAGAAGACTGCATATGCAAGACCAGACAAATAAGACTGGATTGACAAGACTGGACAGACAAAACTGAACAGGCAAGACTGGACAAGCAAGATTTGACATACAAGACTGGACAGATAAGACTGGAGAGACAAGACTGGACAGACAAGACTGGGCCGACAAGACTGGACAGATAAGACTGGATATATAAGACTCGACAGATAAGACTAGATATACAAGACTGGACAGACAACACTGACAAAACTGAACAGAGAAGACTCGATTGGCAAGACTGGACAGGCAAGACTGGACAAGCAAGATTGGATGGACAAGACTGGACAGAGAAGACTGGACAGAGAAGACTAGACAGACAAGCCTGGACAGACGAGCCTGGATAGACAAGGCTAGACAGAAAGGAATGGATAGATACGACTAGACAGGACTAGACCAGCAATGCTAGACAAACAAAACAAGACAGAAAGAACTATACAGGCAAAACAGACGAGACTACACAGATAAAACTAGACAGACAAGTCTATACAGACACGACTAGACATACAGGGCTATACAAGACAAGACTAATTTTGTCTGTCTAGTCTTACCAAACAGTTTGGTAGTCTTAAGTGTTAGTTCTTCTTCGTCTAATGTGTTTAATTTTTCAATATAGTCTTACCAGTCTTTACTGTAATTTAAAAAACTTTGATATTGTTTTGAGAATATTATAACTAAATGTATAATTCAATCAATTAATTATTTATAATAAGAAGAAACTTACAAAATTCCATGTAGTTATATATCGAGGTCCGAAAACTTCCATTTCCAGAACTCTAGGGTCTTCTGTTTTTTTGAAATCGATCGTTCTTAATCTATATATTGTGTAGAGGTGATGAATTAAACAAACAGAATGGAATGTTAATCCTGTTTTACACATCTGGAATATCAATGTCACTTATATTTATTTAGTGGTTTAGTTCGTTTAGTTAACAAATATGCGATCAGATCATTTTTTTTATCTCTATTGGACATACATCTTTTTCTGTGCACATATTTTTATTCTTACCTTGGTAGATGTCATTTTCTGTTATTACTTTAAAATACAGTTAAATAGCAGTTTAAATATCTCAACTTGGGTCAAGCTATTTATGAAAGTAATGAAAAAGATGTAAACTATATAATGATTTTTTATCATTGAACCGGACCTTCGGAAGAATTAATGGTCACCATTTTTTTTATTCGGCAGATAACAGTCTGGTAGTGGCGATAATATTAGCAGGATATCGGGTTAGTAGGATAACGTCTACACATTTTAGATTACATTCTTAAATATTCAATAAAATATACGGCGTCGTCTTATTTGTACAATTTTACCCGGATAGCCGGGAAATAATGCAGTAAGGTTTTGCAGTAATAACTTCAATATTTAGTCCTATCTATATATTCTGTTCTTTCTAATTTTGTGAATTAAATTCTGTTGCTTTTTTATTATTATTTTTTATTATTTATTATATACCCATTGGGAGGTGGGCAGGTGATCTCAGCTACCCTCCTAGATTTAGTATGCCTAATTACCTACTCTTATCACGTTAGGACTTACTTTACAATTACAACAAATTATTTTTTTAATTTCAATTACAATTTATGCATGAATTATTGAAAAAAACCGACGCAGTGCGGTTCTGTTATGATAGGTCTATATGATCGGTTATGTTCTATCATGCAAAAGAAAGAGCCAAACATAAGCGACCAAAAATATTCATTTAATGTTCATATCAAACTAACGGGTCTATCAACAAGCGCGCGAGCTTTGAGTTCGCAACATAAGTTTTTAAAAATAATTCAAAACTTTATTCAGGAACAAACTCACTTAATACTAACAAAATAAATGAAAATTAAAATATATTAGTTTTGACTTAACTAGTGATTATAATTATAATAATGTATAATGAATGTCTTTCCTCTCCGCATATCTTTATATATGAAAGATAAACTGAAATGTTAGTTTCAGCACTTTTGCAGGTGCAGACTTGGTATTGCCCTAGGGCAGCTTCCATTACTCCTCCGGGGATAAGAGCATCTAGCGTAGCAGGTGCGAGATTAGACGATGATGTCCTTGGTCTTGGAATTTTCTTTCTTGATGACTCGAGTTGTTTTCCAGAATTTATATAACAGATAAGAAGTTATTGCGACACATATAATATAGAGTATTAATGTCCACACACTTGGTTTATCTGAAAACAATGGTTGATTCATAATTTTATCAAGTTCTTTATTTTGCAAGTCTAGAATATGTTGGAAGTTATTAATTTAGTTGAAATTTATAGATTCGAGTTCTATGGGTTTTATTTGCAATTGGTTATTTATTTTAAGTTGATTTTCAAAGTTTAATATAGGAATTTCGATAACTCGATATTTTGGTTTTGAATTTTGATAAGATTTGACTTTTATACTTCCAATATTAATTTCACAATATGGGTTCAGTTCTAACATGTATGTTCCGTTAATTGGGAAACTATCTTTAATTTTTCCGCACTGTTGTACTGCCACTATTTCTTTAGGGATGATTAATAACCATTTGTTGTTTTCGATTTTCTGTACTTTGGGGTTTTGGATATTTATGGAAATCTGGTGACAACTTGAAATGTTTTTAGCGAACTTCAGCATTTGTATTTTACAAGGAGCTTCTTTGGTTATCTCTTGCTGGTTCATTTCTTGACATATAAATTCTTCGGGGTTTATTTCGTTACATTTTTCATTGAATTGCATGTAGTGATGTTCATTTAATGAGAGGTATTTTGTTTGTGGAAAAATGGTTTTGTATTTTCCATTTGTTGGAGTAGGCAATGGATATAGACGGTAAAGGTTATAACTATTTGGTTCAACAATTGGAATTTGGATTATGAATACTATTTGACTTTCTCTAATGAAACTTTTGATTTTCATTACTTTTTCGAACAATAATATATTTTCTAATTTGGGTTCAAATGGTTTTCGAAATTCGAAATTTTCAAATGTAAATCAATTTGTTTTCTTTCAATTGATTGCAAAAAAATTGTTAACAAGTTTCAGTTCTTGTAATAATTCTAAGGGTTCAATTAATGAGTTGTGAAACACATTTGATTTTGAAAAAGAAATTGATGTTTCCAATTTCTCAAATATTTCTTGAATTAGTTGCGGTGATGTAATTTGGAAGAGAACTGTCTGTAATAACATAAATTCGTACATTTCTGTATAACTTGAATGTTTTGTTTTTAGTTCTTGTTCTATTTGCGTAATACGGGATTCCAATATTATTTGATTGTGTGCCAATTTTTCAGTTTCATTATTAAATTTATTAGTAGCTAATTGCAGGAGTGTGATTTGTTCTTTAATAATCGTTTTAAATTTTCCTTGATTATTTAAGATGATAGAGATAGCTTTATCATATTTTTCATTTTCTTTATCAGTTTGGTCAAGGTTGCCAGTTAATATTTGAATGATTGAGCCTAATCCATTAATTATACCTCTTTTAGTTCTTTTATTTATTGAAGGGTTTACTTGTCTAATTCGATTGGTTATTGTATTTTCTATATTAGCAATATATATTAGCAACATTGTTAAATTTTTGACTGTAGTTCTAAATTTTCGAATTTGTCTTTGCAAGGCGTAAAATTCATTGGTTATACTTGTCAAGGATCTGTATAAATGACCAATAGTCGATAATGTTTTGTGTAGTTCCTAATTTTAGTGGTAATAGTCCAGGGTTATCATTTAGGTCGTAAAGTTTGGGTAGTATTATTTCTGTTGCGAAGCATGAACAGTATATGTAATAGAGTGAGTTTTTAATTATTTCATATGGATAATTTCTATCTTATTATTTGATTTATTTTTTAATTTAGCTTTATTGTTTCTAGTATTTCAGTCAGTATATAAGGGCCTAAAAATGTATTTTCTTTTTTATTACGTGTATTATTCATTTTATAAATAGTTTGTCCGATTTTAAATTGGTATTGTTCTGGTCCTTTGAGATTACGTTTGTCTAGCACGTTTTCTTTATTGGTTTCGAGTCGTTCGTTAACTTTTTTGTAAACATGATTGATTTTTTCTTTGTGATTCATTATATAGTCAGAGTAGAATGAAGAGTCAACTAAACAAGAAGGGTCACGTGTATTTGTATGTCCGAGAATTAATTCTAATGGAGTAAAATTTGTAGAACAATGTATAATTATAGCATATTTTATTAGTATTACAACATTATTTGTGGTATTAGTCTGTCTTAATGTTCTTAGATGTTCAATTAAGGTAGAATGAAATATTTCTACAGGTGCATTGGATTCATGATGGAGTGGGATGGTAAAGTGGATTTCAATTGTATGTAGTTTTAAAAGTTCTTTTAACTATTTCGTTTTTAAATTCAGTACCATTGTCAACTGTAATTTTTTCGGGAAGGCCGTAATAAGAAAAGCAATCAATCAATGCGTTACAAATTTCGATAGCCGTCTTGCTTTGAATTGGTATAGCTTGTCCTAATTTAGAAAACTGGCCTAGGAAAAAGTGTCTATTATCGTTAAGAAATTTTGGTTGTCAAACTTAAAAACATCGATGTGTAAAAATTGGAAGGGTTTACCTACAGTTTCGGTTAATACTATAGGGACATAAATAAGGTGGTTTTCTTAAGTACTTAGATTTTTGGCATACGTTACAATTATTTATATAGTTTGTTACGTCAGTTTCCATAGAGGGCCAGTAATAATTTCTTTTCAATTTCTCAGGTGTTTCGTTTATTCCACGATGATTACATTTACCTTCATGTTGATGTTTTATTAACATAATTCTTTCTTCTTCGTCTAAAATTGAATTTACCATCTTTGTACATTTTACTAATTTAAGTTCTTTTTCATAGAAGTGATCTAAATATACTTCATTAAAATCTAAATTCATCAAGTCTCTATGACAATATTTATATTATATAATGCCTTTTTTTCGGAGGCGTAGTTTTTTAAAAGTTCAAGGATTAAATTTTTATTTGAAATGGGGATTTTAACAAGAAGGATTTTATGATAGCCAAAGTCTTCAGTTTTTATTTCTAATTTATTATAAGGGTTTATTGAAATAATGATTTGATTTGATTTATTATTGATAATATCGTCTAGAATTGGTATTCCGTTATTTATATTATTACTATTACTATTGGAATGTGCAGTTGAATGGAATGATTCGTCATTTTGGATTTGTGGGGGTTTAATTTGAATGTCTTGTAGAATTTTTATTTTAGGGGAAGTTGTTATGTTTTCTTGCGTACCACTAGCGGTGGAAGGTTGTGTCTTTTCGATAGAGTTTTCAGATAGATGTCGTAAATAATCTAAAATATCTTGGTTAATTTCACCTGGTTTGTTGAAGGTACTTTTGGTTTCTATTGCATTTGAATTTATTCGTGATAGTGCGTCAGCGTTTGTATTTTGTTTTCTAATTGATTTGCGTTCTTCTGAGTCTGTCTTAAATTTTTGAAATTTGATTTAAGGATGTTTTCATGTGAGATTTCAAAAAGAGTTTCGTCAGTTTCAGTTTTATTAATGAAATTTACATTACAAGGGTCGATTTTATTTATTTCAAAAGGTGAAGTTACATCAACAAGTTTTACTGTCTCGTCGCTTGAATTTGGTATGGTATCACCACCATATATATCACATATAAAATTGTTTTCTTCATTTCCTAAAGCTTGGGGCATTTCGGTATTATTCGTGAAAATCGTATAATTTAAAATTCGTTGTGGTATTGAAATTGAATACGTCTGTAAGTTATTGTAAATGATTGGTATTTCTGTTAAGGGTGTTGTTAATTTTCGAAATTTTATATTAATATTTGCTTCTAGTTGGTTAAGTAAATCAGCTCCTATAAGTCCGTCGTAATTTTCAGAAAATTTAAATAAGTAGAATTTCTGAGAATTTTTTATTTTAAAGATATTAAACATAGGAATTTTGACTATTTCGGGGTGAATGGTCATTGCAAGTGCTGTTTGTATTTTAAATTTTTCGTTGGAAATATGATTTTTATAGAATTTATAGGCTAATGAGGGATCAATAAGGCTGCGTGAACTGCCTGTGTCTATTAAAAATTTAGCTTTTAATTCGGGAATATTAATATGGGGAAGATTTGTAGGAATGTTATTTAGTTTTATTATGTCTGGTCGGGATTCGGGTAAGTCATTTGAAAATTTGGCTGTTGGGGGGTTTCTTCTGGTTGATAGTTTAGATCAGGGGTCTCTAAACTTTCCAGCCTTAGGGCCATACTGATTACTCCAGTAAGTTCCGAGGGCCAAAACCATATTATCATTGTTGCCGGTGGTAAAAAGTGAAATAGTCCACTGATGAAAAAAAAAAGTCCGAAAAAGTACACAACGTTTAAAAAAGCCTGCAAATCGGACTAAAGTCTGCAAAACGGCAACACTGCATATTATTAATTTTCCTGTCATTATCTGTAATTTCTAGATTAGTCGTAGAGTACGAGCCATGAGGAGTAACGTGACATGACATCTGGTGGACACAAGCGGAAATAGGTAGTACCTTCTATCGCTAACAGATGGCGCTAATAGCACGTACAGAATAATCTCGTGGTTTCGAGTTCAAGTTCTGGTGTCTTCCACTCACTTCTAGATGGCAGTAATTGGAATATATAAGAAGGCAAGTGGCGCAACCACAAGTCAGTTCCTATGACACTGTTGTGAAATAAAATAGTGCGTACCTCCTTAAAACCTGTTTGTGCGTGTTTAAGTTTAAGACAGTATTTTGATTTGAATTGTTGCTTTTGTGTGTGATTTAGTAGTATGGAAAAGAAGCGAAAAATTGATAGTGAATGCAGAAAATTCAAAGATCAGTGGAACATTCAGTATTTCGTAATTGAGTCCAATAACAGGGCGCTATGTTTGATTTGCAATGAAAGCATAGCCGTTCTCAAAGAATATAACATTAAACGTCATTATGAAACAAAACATTTTCAAAATTACTCAAAATATACAGGAAGTTTGCGCACAGAAAAATTCTAAGCTATGAAGCGCGGATTGAAATCGCAGAAGATTGCTTCATTTACAAAACTCAAAACTGAACAAGAGGCTGCAACTCGTGCCAGCTTTCGTGTGGCTCTTGAAATTGCAAAACGTGGAAAACCATTCACCGATGGAGAAATGATCAAAGAATGCATAATTTCAGTAGCCGAAGAAATGTGCCCTGAAAAGGTAAATTTATTAAAAACTGTCAGTATGTCAGCAGACACTGTGGCTCGAAGGGTAGAAAACATCGCTGAAAATATATCCTCTCAACTGTTCGACAAAAATGGTCATGTTGAGTGGTTTTCTTTGGCCTTGGATGAATCAACGGCTGTGTCAGATACTGCTCAGGTGTTGATTTATATTCGAGGAGTAGATAAAAGCTATGAAGTGCATGAAGAACTTCTTGATATGTATAGTATTCATGGCACAACTACTGGTACACATATTTTTAAACAAGTTGAAATGGCCATTAATCAAAAGAACCTTCGATGGAAAAACTTGAAATGTATTACAACTGATGGAGGCAAAAACATGAGTGGAAAAGATAAAGGAGTGGTCGCTCTTGTGTCAAAGGCTGTAGAAAATGACGGTGGTTCAAAACCATTAGTCTTACATTGTAACATTCATCAACAGTCTTTGTGCGGAAAATGTTTGGATATGTCTGAAGTTCTGAAAACAGTCATATCAATTGTTAATTTTATCAGATCTTTTGGGCTGAATCACCGACAGTTCCGACAATTTATTGAAGAGATTGGAGAAAATGACTTACCTTATCATACTGCCGTACGTTGGCTTAGTTGTGGGAAAGTCCTTTTCGCACAACAGCGCTTTTTTGAACTTCGAGCAGTGATCGAATTTTTTTTGAATGAAAAGCATCGCCCTCTTACTGAATTACAAAACAACGCATGGCTGTGGAAGTTAGCATTCTATGTTGATTTGACAAAACATGTGAACGAACTGAATTTGAGATTGCAAGGAGAAAACCAGCATCTTCCTGATTTATACACTAATATCAAATCATTCCGGAAGAAATTGATACTGTTTCAATCACAACTACGAAGTAAATGTTTTTCACATTTTAAAACATGTGAAATATTCAGCCACACCACTGAGACTGAGTTTCGTATCGATTTTGCAATCGAAACTTTGAGTGCTTTGAAAATAAATTTTGATACTCATCACATCACATCACATACATCAAAGTCCGAGAAACAGACTTTGATGCCATTGCGAATCAAATTAAGATTTTTCAGAATCCATTTGATACTGACATTGAAACCCTAACCCCGGAACTTCAAATGAAAATGATTGATTTACAGTGAAGTGATATAATTAAGAACAAATATCAAAACTCATATTTGTTGGAATTTTATAAGAGTCTTCCACTGACACAATTTGATAATTTGCATAAATTTGCTCTTGGGCTGTTTTCTGTTTTTGGTACTACTCGTGAGAAGACCTTCTCCAAAATGAAGTACACAAAAAATGTTTACAGATCTAAATTAACTGATGAGCATCTTAAATCTCTTTAAATAATTGGTACAAGTAAAATTAGTCCACAAGTACAAACTATTGTCAGTGGAAAATCTCAATTACATAAATCTCATTATTATTTCATATGTCATTATGCTTGTTATAAGTTATGTTTTTATTTAAAATGAATAAAATGTTAGTTGGATTCATTTCAATAATTTGTTAATTTAATAATTTAATAATAAGTTATTATATACTGAAGTTAAATTTTCTGCATATTATACATGTCTTTACTCATTACAATTCTGTGTTTCTTTATCCAACTTATCACAAAAACAATAACAATAAGCCTACAACAATGTTATGAGTAGTTAGCCCATGACCATATCAATGTAGATGTCATATTAATAATTATTCAACATAAAATTAGAGTACTTCAGTAAACTAAATTTAATTTTCTATAAAAAATATGTTCTCTAAAAGGAGTTTTCAAGCATGCTAGCTCTCCGCGGGCCGGACAAAATCTGTCCGCGGACCGGATGTGGCCCTCGGGCCGTAGTTTGGAGACCCCTGGTTTAGATTATGATTGTTATCATATTCTGTGTTAATATTATATGAGTTTGGATAATCTTGTTGGTCATAAGAGTCTTGATAGTCTTGGTAGTCTTGATTTATTTCTTGTGTATATAAATTTTCCATTGCAAAGGTTTGTCTAGGTCTAGAGGTGTTTCCAGAGCTAGTGTCCATCGGTTCAGGTCTATAGTTAATCGGTGAAAAATTCTTAGTCATGTGACTGGATTTTGGATTGAATGGAGATGTTTGGGTTGAATGGGGAATGGAGAACCGAAACCGTTGATTATTAAATGGTTGATGTTGTGGAAAGTTTGGTTTTGAAATTGGGATACTACTTCCTTTGGTTGATAATTTGGTTGGTATCTTTGTTAGTAATTGGGTTGAGAATTTGGTTGGTATCTTTGTTGGTAATTGGTTTGAATTAAATAGTGGTTGCGGTCTGTAAGTAGATTGCTGTAAATTCGGATTATATCCAGTATTAATATATTTAAAATTTTCCTCTTCCGTGACAAAGGCTAAAGCTTGTTCAATCGAATTGAGGTTTCCTAATCTGATTACTAACTGCGTTTGATATGGTAAGCCGTGAATGAAAGTTTTTACAGCAAAGTCGTCGTAATGGTTCATCTTAATTTGTCTTTCGTCTTCGTCTTCAATTGTAGAATTTAATTTGGAAAATAGTCAACTTCGTGAGTCCTGTATCCTCATGCAAATGGCAATGATATCCATCATGCCATTTTATAGGGGTTTCGTTTTTTAGAGGTTTCATGGATATTAGGTCTTGTATTAGACAGTCTGTACCTCTCTGATCTGAAAAGGTCTGATTTAATGCATTTTTTATTAAATGCCAGCTATTTAGTTCTGTCCTGGTACTAATTAAATCGGCAGCACGATCTCTTAATTTACATAGGACCGTATCAAGCAAGAAAATGTTTAATGGGTCGTTAGCGTTTTGAACATTTTGGAAAGTTTGAAGAAAATGTTCGCATGAATTTATAAATCTGTGCAACTGTCTTGGGTTGCCGTCAAAGTGAGGGATGTTATCGGCTTGGTAACGTAATAGTGGTACATTTAGTGCCATTTTGATTTATTTTTGTGGATTATCAACTAAACTAATTCTTATGAGCGATCAATTGATTTTGATTAATTTTTTGATTATTTTCAATAAATTTAAGTTTAGAGAAATTCAAAAGTGTTTGGGAAATTATTTAAAAAAAGAATGAACACTTACATTAAAATTACTGCGATGAAATTACTTTCATATTTTTCTTTTTTGGTTGTCCTTAATCTAATGCCTATAGGATCTGGAGAAGTTGTCCTTTTCCCAGGTCTTCTTAGTCTAACGAGTTCCAGAATAGAGTCGATGTTGGACTTTCTTCAGGATGTTCCTTGGTGTTGAGTGTTGTGGAATCCGGAATTTCCTTCGGATCTTGCAACTTCTCCTCGATGGAAGTTTTCGTATCTTTTAGGATTTACTTGTTTCGGCTGGGCTTAAGGGTTGATACCCAAAAACAATTGTTTGATACAGAGTTTCGCCTAGATCCTACCGACTGCGCCAGTTTTGGGTTCGCAACACTCGAATAAGTTTTTAAAAAAGATTCAAAAATTTATTCAGGAACAACTCACTTAATACTAACAAAATAAATGAAAATTAAAATATATTAGTTTTGCCTTAACTAGTGATTATAATTATAATAATGTATAATGAATGTCTCTCCGCATATCTTTATATATGAAAGATAAGCTGAAATGTTAGTTTCAGCACTTTTGCAGATGCAGACTTGGTATTGACCTTGGGCAGCTTCCATAACTCGCGTCAATTATAAAATTAAAAAATATATATTAGCATGTGAGATATGGTGGAATTTTTTTATTATTTACAAACAACATGCGATACCATTAGGGCTTTCAATACCGGAATCCCGGGATCCCGAAAACCTGGATTTTAGTCTATTTTTTCCAGTATTAGAAAATCGGTATTACAAAAAAATACCGGTATTTCGGTATTTGTGTAAAATATCTTACTGTTTATTTATATTAGTTATTTCAATTAGCAGAACAGAATAAGAACAACAATAATAAATTCATCTTTATACCTCTTCAATGCATAATGAAGTTAGTCACTGAATTTCGTTATAAAAAACTTGCTTTCCTGTTTACATCTCTCATCTCACACGCACACGATTAACAACACATACATAAAACCTATATTTCTGAATTTATTATTTTATTGAACATCAATTTTTTATAATAATTTTATTAAGTTTTGGACATATACGATACGCGGCCTATCGCACGCCATGTCTACGTCCACACAAAAGGAGTTCTTCAAACACAAAAAGGACAACGATGCGTCTTTAGTTTGGCAGTATGCTTTATATGAAACAAATGGTCTTCTAGCCAGGTGTAAAGAGTGTTCAAAGGAAATAAAATGTGGTGGTGGATCTACTAGTGGACTACATACTCTTCAAAGACAATGCAGGGAATAAATCTAAGAAAAAGAAGTGAGGTAACTTTGAATGCAAACAATGATCAAGATTAACGAAGTCAGTCTAAAAAACCTAATTTAATAACAAGTTATTTAAAAAGCAATAAAAAAACGAAAGCCTAGCTAAAGTATTAGCTCGAATGGCAGCTCGAGACGGCTTATCATTTAATATTTTGAAAACATCTATTGATACTAGAGAAGGATTAATTGCTCGTGGTTTTAAAGATGTTCCAAACTCGGCAAGTACAATAAGAAATATTATACTCGAATATAATAAAACTATTTGAATTTCCATAAAAGATGAAATAGCTCAGCTTAAATCTAAAGGCAAACGATTCAGTGTAACATTTTATGAATGGACATCGATTCGCAATCGACGCAATCTAAATATAAACATACATACTACTGGAGGATTTTTTTGGAATATTGGTAGCATTTGGAGCATTTGTAGGTCATGCCAGCAGAAAGGTGTTTAATGCTGATTAGAGAAAAGTTAGAAGAATTTGGTTTGCGTATTTCTAAAGTTATAGTCTGCATAACCACTGATGGGGCATCGGTTATGGTTAAATTAGGCAAACTTATTGATGCTGAGCAACAGATCTGTTTGATGCATGGCATCAATTTAGCTATAACCGATATACTTTATAAGTCAGGCTTTATAAGTCAGGTTCCAGAAGTTCTGACAATTTCATCGTTTGGTTCTGACTCAGAACCAAACGATGAATTAAATGTTGAAGAAGATGATGATAATGGAGAATATGTTGACGGCGTCGTTATAGAATCTAATTTAGTAGATACTACGGCCAGTATTAGTCATGCTACTATTTCTCCTCTTGTAACAAAAATAAGAAAGGTAGTTAAAATATTTAGAAATTTACCTACTAAAATTGATAACTTTTTACAGAAATATGTAAAAGAAGATTTTGATAGAGAAATTTCTTTAAAATTACACTGTAAAGCAAGATGGAATAGCATTTTATTTATGTTAGAAACATTTTACCAATTGAGATATTGTGTTCAAAAAGCCCTTATTGACATAAATTCCGGAATGAATTTTTGTGACAGACAGACATTTATTATCTGAAATTATCACTAGCCTTACTCCTATAAAATTAGCAGTTGATGCATTATGTCGCCAAGATTCTAATCTTCTTACAGCAGATGAAATAATAAAATTTATGATGGAAGCTCTATCGAATCAAAATTGTGAAATTGCTAAAGAACTTTATGACGCTTTAAGAATTCGCATATTACAAAGACGAAATAATTTATCACAGGTACTTCAGTACTTACAGAACAAGATAATAGCGATTTAGTTCAAACTTCATTTCCACAGTTAACTAAAGTGACTATGATAAAAATTATAATTCGTTTGATCAAAAGACTTTCGCCCGAAAACGCAGAAGAACAAGTTAGATCAGATTCAGATAAAGACGAAAATTCCGAAGAATCCTTGGAAAGATATCTGACCAATACATTAAGGACTGGCTCGAACTTTGCTTTTCAGGACCATGACAAATTAAAACTGCAACTTCAATCAGCAATCCAACAAAAACTTTCAGTTCAAGCTAAAATTACAAAAGGGCGAGGGGTGGAACCAATTATAAAAGACGAAATTGCTATTTTTGGAAAAACGGGAGTAAGAGGAAAATATTTGCAACTGACGTTAGATCATTTAATTGTAAGTACAATTGCACCAACAAGTGTAGAATCGGAAAAGGCCTTTTCTGCAGCAAGTCACTTATGTATAAAGATTCGGTCCAGTCTGAACGACGAAACAATTGATTGTTTACGTTTTTACGGACATATTTAAATAAAAGAAACTCAAATTGCGAAATGTAGTAATATGTTTATGATACCTTTGTTCCAAATGTGTGCTATAAATAATTTGTTTTTTTATATACAGAAGAAGTAAACAAAAATTCGTTTAAATATTTTTTTGTATAGTTTATAACTAAAGAAATATATTTTTAAGTTTTTCCTTTGTTTTCTGTTAAATAAATTACCATTATCATTAATATTCATAAAAATCTGTCGAAAATATTTTTTTCTGGTAATACCGGTATCAATACCGGTATTTCGGTTTTGAAAACCAATAATACCAAAATACCGGTTTTAATTTTTGCTCCGGTATTGAAAGCCCTAGATACCATTATGTTTTAAAAAGTACATAAAGCATATAACCTCTATGCCTGCATTTGCATTGGTCGATCCGCGAGGCCCAATTTTGGATGACTTTCTTCAATAAGTCGGGCTGGATTTCCGAAATGGTTCGATTAATGTTGTTCTCCAGTTGGGTTTTTGGTTTATTGGCGTAGAACCACTTAACGCAGCCCAAAAGAAAAAAGTCTAAGGAGTTAGATCGCACGATCTTGGTGGCCCCTTGACGTCAGTTCTTTTCGAAATAACTCTTCTCTTGCAATAACTCACAGGTATCACCGGTTGTGTGGCACGTGGAACCATCTTGTTGGAACCACATGTCGCCTATGCTCTTATCGTCCACTGCGGGTAACAAAAATTAGTTATGACAAATAACATATTTGTTTGTCAGAATTTTGGACTGTGTCTTTTATTGTCTGATCTGTACTAGTGACTTTTTTTGTCAAATTATATCCAGTGCTGTCCCAATAGCTTGTTCGGGATTTTTTGTAAATATAGTTGACCAGGGAGTGAAAGTTTTGTTCTAGTTGATCGCTCATTTCATTTATTGCTATCAGGAGATGTTTTGTAGAGGTTTGTCAATTTTGTTTCTTTTTGATTTGATTTTGGTTGGCCACTCCTGACCTCGTATTGTTTTCAGTTTTTGTGCTGAAGACGGTTACTTCAGGAGCAGCGGGATGTTGGGGCCCTTTCACTCCGACAGGGATCGATAGCGCGATCAATTACTCCGACAGGTGTCGATATGTCGCCTCCAATTAGCGTGAAAAATCGCGCAACGATTTAGAAAGATTAGTCAGTGTTTAGAGTGGGTTTGTACGGCTCGCCTCGGCCGGCATTCTACCACGCTCGTTTCTTGTTGGTGGGAACTTATCGAGGATTTGGCCAAAAGGGAATATGCAAGAAATTTAAATTTACTTGATTTTTTTATCCCCGATACTTTATGATCTTGACATTAAAACTATACCATTATAAAATTTTAAATAAAAATGTCCAAAATATGCGAGCGAAATTCAAATTTGCGGTGAAGCGTTTGGTCATATGTTACGTGACGTGCACGTTGACATTTATCGGTCTCGATATTCACAGCGGTAGGTAGGGTGGACACCTCGATAGGGACTTTATCAAAAACTTTATCTGGTGTACTTATAATAGTGGTTGTGCATTCCGGTACTATACAATGTCTATAAAAAGTTTTTTAGCTTTTTAAGAAAATCCTTAACTGTCTATGCAAATATGCTATACAACACTGAATATCACGTGTTGTGCGACGTCATCAAAAAATGGGACCGTTCAATCAGGCCAAATTTAATCGGTATTTTATATATATATTTTTAATTAATTGAAACACTATTATATTAAAAAACTATTATATTTTAAATATTTATATTTTTTACTATGATAAAACGAAGTAAAAAGTGAATTAGGCAAATAAAAAAAAATGATGCATATACCCTATTCACGGAAAAGTATGTGTCGATTTCCTCTGGATTGGAACGATATGTGTTATAAGGGTTTTCCACCTATATATCCTTCTTGTCTTTTATTCCTTCCCGTTTCCTCCCTTAAAATAGTTGGCAACAGGAGAATCGTTTCAACGGAGCAGGTTAGAAAGACATTTGTAGCTAGAAGGTAAGTGGCAAAACCACCCCGATTTGTTGCCCATATTTTAAATTTGTCGTTTTTATATACAGTCCAATCATTTGGTTCAACGAACCGGCTTTTTGGGCCGGATTTGTAAATCGAACTCGTGGGTGCTGCCGGTCGAGGTTAGATTTGCGACCTCATATTTTACCGGTTTGTTATAATTGAAGCCATCACTTCCCATACTAATGCTTTTTTGTTTCAAATTCGTCGACTGGAATGACTTTGTCAATTTGCGTTCCGGAGTTTTGAATTTGCGATATTTTACCGTTTTTTTTGTTGTTGAAGCCCTCACAAGCCCTCAGATACGCGACATCGCCTGTCAAATAATGATTACATTGTTTTAAATGACCACGTTCTCACTATGGCTACGCGACAGCTACACGACCCACCCATTTAAAACAATGTAATCATTATTTGACAAGCGATGTCGCGTAGCTGAGTGTCGCGAATATAGGAATCGACCTTAATTGCTTTGCTGTTTCAAATTTGTCGGCTGGAATAGTTTTTTGTCAATTTGCGTTTACTCTCCTTCTCATTTTTTTGCATTACTTCGTTTGTAGTCATTTCGGTTCTTATTTGATGGAAGGACATGTTTTATTTTATTATTATTTCTCGGAGTATGACGAAAATGCGAATTAATGATTTGGAATTAGATATTGATAACAAATTAGAGCCAACTTTTGATACGGCTATTCTCGATTTAACCGAATGCATTGAGTGGGTTGCGTCGGTTGCTCTCGCGCCCCCCGAAGCCAACATCCGCACCACCGGTAGCGAGTTTTTTTAAAGCTCGCCCAACGACTAGGAATTTTATTGTTCTGTCTGATGAAACCTGTTGTTCCAAAGAATTTGTCCTGTTTTTGTTGCAAAGGTCGAAATCATAAATTGCAGGTTTCTTCCGAATTTTAAAATTAACTCCTTGGTAAAGAGTTAAGATGGTCAAGTGGAATTTGCTTTCTTTTCGCTGTTTATCAGATCAACATTTGTTATCGGCTAGTACAGACGTAGATAATTGCTCTCAGTGTCAGGCTTCTCATAATTCGCTTTTGTTGTGATCTTCGTTTAAAGTCAAGGACTCAAAGTCTTCACCTGCGGTCCCTATTCTGATTCGATAAATAAGTTGATGTTATTAGTTTCGAACGCATCATCCCGCTGTTATTAGTTTGAACGCAGCGGTCTAGGTTGATTGCGCAATAGTTTTGAGATGCAATACTTTTTTATCTATAGCAATCACTCGTTTGTTGCTTGTTTCAGATTTGATGACTGAGTGCAATTGATAGCTGAGCTACACGAAAATGTCCCTTCGACTCTAGTATTTGTACAAGGTCAACACGTTGTTGTTGTGTTTGTTTGCTTGGGTATTTATCACAAAAATAACATCTTTGTTTATCAGAATTTTGGTTTTTGGTGAGTGTCTTTTACTGAGCTGTACTTTTGTAGTCAAATTATGTCCACTGCTGTCTCAATACCTTGTTGTTCGGTATTCTTTGTAAATTGTTGTATATAGTTGAACACCAGGGGGTGAACGTTTTGTTCCAGTTGATCGTTCATTTCGTTTATTCCTATTTTGGAGTTTTGTAGAAGTTTGCCAATTTTGTTTCATTTTTTTAAATTAGATTTTAGTTGGCTCCTTTAGATACTTGTCTCTGACTCCTACTGACCTCGTATTGTTTCAGGTATTTATTCAGGTTTTGTGCGGCGACGCGATGTTGGAGCTCTTTTTATTGGTTTTGCGGCATATCAAAAGAGGGCGAATTTAGATAGGGCGTTTTCACACTACACGACACGACTCCGACACGGCTCCGACGACTCCGACACGGCTCCGGCACGACAACGACACGAATTCACACCTCACGACCTCTGTGGACGACACGACACCGATGAAAGCCATTTTTTTAGTAAATAGTTTATAATTTAAAATTATAAATAAGTAAATTTTTTAGTTTTAGACTTTTTTTACTCCCGTAGTATTATGGGGGCTGTTAATAAATTACTTATTTCATCTTCGACGTCGTAGAAGGCAAAATGTAGACAGTTATGGGTATATCCAATTTTAAAAGTGAGAGATATATAGGGTAGTTATTACACTCTTCGGAAAATTGTATTGCGACGAAATAAAATTCTTTAATTACTTTCGAATGACCAAAAATACATTTGAATATATATTGAGCAGTTTAAAAGATGAAATCAAGAAAAACGATACTCCATTTCGAATGTCGATACCACCTGAAGAAATGTTAGCTTATCATCCAAATATTAAAAGATTTCTTGCCAACATTTTTCTTTTGATATTTTATTTTTATGATTTTCGTTACTTTTATCCCAAATTGCAGGATTTTTTTCTCAATTTCAGCTCAATCAGAGTCACAATATCAATCTTAAAAGTCATCTTGAAAACACCAAATGATTAGTTTTATCGGGACGACACGAGTGGGAAGATTGCTCCTTGACGACAGCCGGCGGTCGACACCGACACGGCAGCGATATGTCGTCTAGTGTGAAACCGTCCCCACTTATTTCAATGTAAATTCCATCCCACCGACATCGTTGACTCTGCCGTGCCGGGGCCGTGTCGGAGTCGTGTCGTGTAGTGTGAAAACGCCCATAGGCAGATATATAGGTTAGTCAGTGTATAGAGTGGGTTTATATAGCTCGCCTTGGCCGGCATTCTACCACGTTCGTTTTTTGTTGGTTGGAACTTTTCGGGGATTTGGCCAATTCACCAGAAAGTCTGTGTCGATTTTTTTTCTGTTGTCGATGGATTGGTATGATCTGCTTTATAAGGATTTTCCATATATATCCTTCTTGTCTTTCATTGCTTATCGTTTCCTCCCTTAAATTAGTTAGCGATAGGAGGTTCGTTTCAACGGAGCAGGTTAGAAAGACTGTTAAAGTTTTAGTTCTGCTCAAATAAAATATCTTTAGAAAACAGTCTTCATTACAAAAACTTAAACTTAAATAAAAAACATATATTTAACATAAAATCAGACACACACGTACAGTTCTCTTCAACACGACCATGTTCTCACTACATACGCTACCAACCGACAACAACGGCACAAAAACTAGATAGGCAACTTGTTATTCAACAAAAAGGTGAAATTGCCAAACACCACATAATCTAACACTCCTCCTCAATTTAACGTAGAAACAAAAAAAAAACTGCCTACGAATGCTGGTGTACATTCGACGAGTCAAGTGCTGACCGAAGTTAACAGAACTTTGGTCCTGGTAGTGGCTTTGTGAGAACATCGGCAACTTGCTCCTTGGTGTTAATGTACTCAACTCGAATCTGCTGCTTCTCATGCAGATCTCGCACAAAGTTATATTTGAAATCTACGTGTTTTAATCTTTTGTGCTCCGATTTCGACAACAAATGAATGCTCGATTGATTGTCTTCGTAAATCGTCGGTACATCTTCGTTCTCTACAAACAGGACCATAAGTAGATTTCTTTGCCACATCGGCTGCTGCGGACGCTAGGGCGATGTATTCCGCTTCTGTTGAGGAAAGTGCAACTGAAGTTTGCCTTTTCGTAGTCCATGAGACGGTGTTTCAAAAAACTTTTGTCAGGAATCCCGACGTCCACTTCCGGTCCTTTTCGCTTCCAAAATCTGCATCTGTGTTGATTGTATCAAAACTTAACACTATTGTCTGCAATGCCACCGGTGTTCATACTTTGTTTCGTGTACAGCGTTTTGCGTCATCTATATTATATTTTATATTTTGTATATTTTAAATAAAATACAGTTAGTCTGTACAGATAATTACAACGTGTCGCTTCAGTTTATTAACAGGTTATGGGACCAGTATAGTTATTTTCTTTTGAAAATATTGTTAAAATTGTTTGTAATAGCGCAAGAATGGCTGCAAATTATATAGTGAACGTTCCGAAGTTGAAGGGTCGTGAAAATTATAGTATTTGGGTGTTTGCCGTCGAAAACTTCTTGATTTTAGAAGGGCTCTCCACGTGCGTGTCACAGTTAGTGGAAGCAGATGACGCCAAGGCAAAGGCAAAGTTAATTTTGACGATAGATGCTTAGAAGAAGCAAAGACGACAAAGGAATTATGGGACAAATTAAAGTCGATGTTTGATGATTCCGGCTTCGCGAGAAGAATTAATTTACTCAGAAGCTTAAAATCTACGCGATTAGATTCATGTGATTCTATGGCCAGCTACGTGACGCAAATTGTAGAAACGGGGCAGAAATTAAGAGGAACCGGATTTAAAATTGACGATGAATGGATTGGTTCGTCACTTTTGGCAGGCTTGCCGGAAAAATTTTCGCCTATGATAATGGCGATTGAGCATTCTGAAATCGTCATTACAACCGACGCCATTAAAACGAAGTTGCTCGACATGGAGTTTGGCAACAGCGCAAACGGAAGTGCCTTTGTAAGTAAAGCAAACTGGCATAGAAGCAAACACTTAGAACATATACATATATTAGCGAAAGATGTCAAATGTTATAATTGTAAACAGTTAGGTCATTATAAAAACAAGTGCCCGAATATTGAGTGTTCAGTTCAGACAAAATCTGATCATAAAAGCAATTCAAAACACAATGCTTTTAGTGCAGCATTTTTGAATGGTAGTTTTAATAGAAACGATTGGTATATAGACTTGGGTGCCAGTGTTCATTTAACTTCAAATGGAGAATGGATTAAAAGTCCCATGGAGAACAAATCGATTGGTGGCTCGAGATATTTTTTAATTCTAGAGGATGACTACGGTCGAATGGCTTTTGTTTATTTTTTAAAACAGAAAGACGAAGTGCTAGCCTGTTTTAAGCAATTCAAGAGACTTGTAGAAAATCAACAAAATGGAAAGATAAAGACTTCAGGACAGATAATGGTGGTGAATTTTGCAGCAAGGAGTTTAATCAATTTTTAATAAACAATGGGATTATTCACCAAAAATCTAACCCATACACACCACAGCAAAACAGAATGTCTGAGAGATTAAACAGAACAATTGTAGAAAAGGCAAAATGTTTAATATTTGATGCAAAATTAGAAAAGAAATTTTGGGCAGAGGCAGTTAATACTGCTGTATATTTGCATAACAGATATATGCTGTATATATATATATATATGCTGTATATTTGCATAACTATAGCTGCAGGTACTGAGAAAACCCCATATGAGTTATGGACAGGTAGCAAAACTAATTTCAGCAATCTAAGGATTTTTGGAAGCACAGTGATGGTGCATGTACTGAAAGAGAAAAGATTGAAATGGGACAAAAAGGCTACGAAGCGCATTTTGGTGGGTTATAGTGAATGTGTAAAAGGCTATAGATTATATGACAAGAACACAAATTCTGTAATAACAAGCAGAGATGTTGTCATAATGGAGAATAATGAAGAAGGAATAAGTATTACGGTGGAGGATAAAGAAGAAACAGTCACTAATAATGAGGACACATATTCAGTGGGGGAAGTTTCAGAAATAAATATTTATCCATTTATTTAACAGAACAGATGATAGTGATATTATGCAAGAAAGGATGGAAGGAGACACTGCAATGTTAAGAAGGTCTGACAGGACACCAAAACCAAAGAAATTTAATGACTTTGTGACTTATCTTTGTCTGGATAGTACAAACCTAGAACGTGATCCAGTGACAGTTACTGAGGCAATGTCAAGAATGGTTAAGGAGAGGTGGAGACTGGCAATGTAGGAGGAGATCCAATCTTTTGATGAAAATGAAGCTTGGGAGCTTGTTGATTTTCCAGAAGGAAACACAATAGTGGACTGTAAGTGGGTGTTTAAAAGAAAAAGTGATAGTGATAATAATGTGCGGTATAGAGCCAGACTAGTTGCTAAGGGTTTTGCTCAAAAACCTGGTGTGGACTACGATGAAACTTTTTCACCAGTGGTTAGACACTCTACTTTATGGTTATTAATTGCATTATCTGTACAATATGATTTGAATATTTTACATTTAGATGTAAAAACAGCTTTTTTGAATGGGTTACTGGAGGAAAATATTTTTATGAGACAACCAGAAGGTTTTGTTACATCAGGTAATGAAAACAAAGTTTGTAGATTAAAAAAGGCAATATATGGTCTCAAACAGTCCTCCAGAGCCTGGAACAAAAGGGTTGATGAAGTTTTGACTTTCCTAGACTATAAAAAATCAGAATTAGAACCTTGTATATATATAAAAAGTAGAAATAATCAAATAACAGTTGTAGCACTGTATGTTGGTGACTTCTTTATTTTTTCAAATGATGAAAAAGATACAGATTTTTTAAAAAAGGAATTAAGTTCAAAATATAATATAAAGGATCTAGGAGAGGCAAAACAATGTATAGGCATGCAAATTGTTAGAGATAAAGAAAAAGGTGTTATAACTTTAAGTCGTGAGAAGTATATTGAGGAATTGTTACATAAATTTAATATGGTTGACTGAAAACCTATAAATTTTCCTATTGATACAAATGTTTGTACAAATTTAGATAATAGTAGTAACAGTAGTAACAGAGATATTCCATACCAACAGCTAATTGGTAGTCTCATGTATTTGGCAAAGTCAGTCTAAGTCAATTTAATACCAACTTTAATGAGTCATTGGAAAAGTGCCAAAAGAGTTCTAAGGTATTTAAAAGGTACCAAAAACCATGCTTTAAAATTCAAAAAGGAAAATGATTTATCATTGAAGGGTTTTGTTGATGCTGATTGCAGGCAATGTCAATGACAGGAAATCATATACTGGTTTTGTTTTTAAACTTTCAGGTTCTGCAGTGTCATGGGAAAGTAGAAAACAGAAAACAGTAGCTCTGTCTAGTACAGAATCTGAGTATATGGCCATGTCAGAAGCTTGTAGAGAAGCAACTTATTTAAGAAACTTTTTATATGAGTTAACAGAATATTCTGATTGTATTGTTTTGTATGATAATCAGAGTGCTCAAAAATTATCATCAAATCCTATGTTTCTTAAGAGAACGAAACATATTAATGTTCATCACCATTATGTAAGAGAAGTGGTTAATAATGGTATTGTAAAAATTGTATATTTACAGACCTCAGAAATGTTAGCTGATGTTTTTACTAAAGGTTTAGGTTCTGTCAAACATCACATGTTTTTAAAGGATTTAGGCATAGCAGAGAACGGGGGTGGGCACTCTTATGGGTGACCTTGTGACAGAAGGTTTAATTCAATGACGAAAATATAGATGGCTTGGTCGCTTAAACTGATCGATAGATGGTACTGAGCACCTGAAATCTCAAATAAATAACGTGTTTATATTTACATTAGCAAAATGTCACCCAGAGAGAAATGTCTAAAGATTATGTCGACAATGTGTCAGATATTCATTCGTTATTTTGGATATATGTTTTTCGTTTTTGTCAATTTGCAAGTGTTATATATACGGTCAAGGAATTTCACAAAAAAGGTTGCAATATAAATTTGACCATTCCTACAACTACCTTTGACATCCGACCCTAAAAGTGCTGCGCGGGTGTCTCAATATGAGAGGGATTGGAACATGTGTTAACAATTTAAGAAGATATAAAAACCCAAAACAAAGGACTCGTCTAAAGGATATCGTCTCTGCAAGATATTATTAGTGCAAGACTTGAAACTAATTCTCCGTACATTAGTTATAATCTAAATTGAAAGGTAAGTGTGCATGTTTTTACTATATAAAACATGATTGGTTTATTACCATCATATCCCTTACTTTCAGACAATGGATTCCATATATTTCCGATGTCTTGTTCCTGGTTGTGAAAGTAATATGAAGGATGACCCTCCACAAAGTTTTATATTTATATTTTTTAATGTAAATACTTATTTAATATATTATTAGTACATGTAAATAACATATTAAACAATTTTTTTTAATTTTCACCCTATTTTAAATAAATTATATTATCACATATATTTAATAAAACATTAATATAGCCCGCGTTTCATAATTAGTTCCATGACGAGTTCACAGTTGGCGCAAACTTCTGTCACAGAAATTCCTTAGTAAGTGTCGCATCTCTTTAGATATTTGTCTCTGGCAGAGAATATGTAAAATATTTGATAAGTGGGGGTGTTGATCGAAACTTAACACTATTGTCTGCAATGCCACCTGTGTTCATACTTTGTTTCGTGTACGGCGTTTTGCGCCATCTATATTGTATTTTGTATATTTAAAAAAAAATACAGTTAGTCTGTGCAGATAATTACAACGTGTCGCTTCAGTTTATCGAATGAGTGTACATATTAGTTTTTGAATGCGCAGCCATGGAAACGAAAATAAATAAGAAAGATACAAGATTATCATTGGTATATATATAGAGCACCTTTAACTAATGAAACAGTATTCCAGATTAAACTTCATGCACTTTTAACCAAGATAATTATAGAAGATAAACAATTAATTATTACTGGTGACTTTAATATAAACACATTAAAACAATCAAAGAGCTCTAGACAATTAAAAAAGATGTTTGAGTCTTTTAATATATATATATATATATATATATATATATATATATATATAGATATATATATATATATATATATATATATATATATATATATATATATATATATATATATATATCAAAAAAGGAAATTACCCATCCAAGCACTAATTCATGCATTGATAATATTGCCGTATACACGAACATGACTTACACAGCCGAAGTCCTAAATTTCAATATTTCCGATCATTTGCCGCTACGTATTATTTTTTAAATCAGAAAAGTTAAAATCCACGTTTAGGCAAATCAGAAATTTTAACGAGGAAAATATGAAAAAATTTAAAGAAAATCTATCTGCAGAAACATGGGAGGGAATTTATGGTAACGCTAATACGACGTTGACGGACAATGGAACAATTTCTTAGAAATAGTCAAGTTACAATTTAATGAATGTTTCCCAATGTCATTAATAAATAATAAACAAAGAAAACAAAATATTTTCCTTAATATAAAAGTGGAGAAAATCAGGAAAAGAATGGAATTACTATCTCGAACAAACTGTGAATTAAAGCCCATTTATAACAAAACAAGAAGGAAATATATTAGTGCTCTCAAGCAAGGAAAAAGAATGCACTATCAAAGACAAATCCACTGCTCAGAAAATATCACTAAAACCGCATGTAAAGTAGTGACCGAAATCTCGCAGTTTAATATTCATAGGCGACATACATCTCACAATTTCGGAACGGATATCACACCAAATAACATAAACAACTTTTTTGCCGAAAGACCTATAGAGATGACTATAAAGACCTAATAAAACTAACGAAAGAAAAGTTGCAGAACGATCTTAATAAAATGTTTCTAGAACAAACAAATCAAGAAGAACTACTCCAGATCATTAGCTCTTTAAAGAATTCAAAAAGCACCGGAATTGATGAAATAACAACGGCCACAGTAAAATTTACTGCACAAGAACTATCGGAACCGCTTGTAGATATTATAAACAACGCTTTTGAATTTGGAATCTTCCCCAAAGCTCTAAATATTTCTAAAATAATCCCCATATTTAAAAAGGAAATAATAATGACTTAAACAACTATAGGCCAATTAGTTTACTATCGCCTTTTGCGAAAATTTTAGAGTTGTTAAAGTTGATTTATAAAAGATATATATAGTATCTTTCTTAAATAAACACAGCTTAATAAGCCAAAATCAACATTTCATTAAAGGCCGGAGTATTGAGACCGCATGTTTCCATTTTGTGGAAGAAATAATGAAACAATTAGAATCACGCATAATCCCATGCGGCATACTCCTAGACTTGTCAAAGGCTTATGGCACAGTCGACCACTCTATTTTATTAAGAAAGCTTTACAGATATGGGATTAGAGGAGTAACGTATGACCTACTTACACAGTACCTAATTAACAGAGTACAAATTACGGAAATATCTACCCCAGAAGGCAAGACCAATCTATGCCAAGGATCATCAATATGGGGATCCCACAGGGCAGTACATTAGGCCCCTTACTCTTCACACTATAGAAAAATGACCTGCCCGAATTAAATTGACACAGGTAGCAAGATTCTCAACTTTGCAGATGATACTAGCATAATAATAGGGAACAGGTCATTAGATGATATAGAAGCGAAGAAAAAAACAGCCACCTTAGATTCGGAATAATGTTTTGGGGCAACGGCGCATTAATATCGGATATGTAAAAAAGCCAAAAAGAAGCAATAAGGAATCAAGTATATACGACTTGAATTTTAGGGAATCGTGTACAGGTAAATTCAGGGAAGCCAACATCCTAACCTCTGTGGGTACATATGTATATGAAACAATATTATTTTTATTCAAAAATAAATCCCTATTTGATCAATTCACTATCAACAACAACATGAATACAAGAGGATACAATCTAAATTATAACATTCCAATACATAAACTCACTATATCGAAGAAAATACCACCGTATAGTAACATTGTTTTATATAATAGACTACCAAAAAATATAAAAGTTATAATTAGCGTAAGGAATTTTAAGAAACAGCTTCATCGCCTTCTCATCGATATCGAGCCATACTCCTTGCAAGAATACTACATAGGAGTAAAATCTCACCAGGGTTAAAAGCTAACCTGACAAATTTCATTTAGCATACAAAATGTTCACCGTTATATGTTTTTTTCTATAATTAAGGTTTCTATTGTAAGCTAATGCAGTGAAATAAATTATTTGAAATTAAATTATTTGAGCCCTTATTTGAAAAGCGTTATTTTTTCGCCGAGCGCGCGATTTTTAAACCTAAAAGCAGCGGCGCGCGACTTCACGTTGCAAAACAACGATTTTCCCGCGCGCCGCGAAAACTGCCCGGCTCCACTTCAAGCAGAAGTTTTTTATTTTGACACCGAATAAATATTCGCGTGAAGTTGGTCCCCAAATTTTTGAGGGGGCGGGGGAACTCTCAAGGGGCTGCACAGAACTCTTAACAGAGCTCGTGAACAATTTTTTTTTTTATATTAATTTAAAATTTTAAATTAATTTAAATTTTCGAAAATCTAGCCCTTTTTTTCTTATAAATTCTATACTAATGGACAAAGAAATTGTAGGGTTTTATTTATATTTCAGAACTTTCGGAGGAATTACCCGGAACATAACTCATGAAAAAAAAATTTTTTTGAATTCTTTAATGTTCGAAAAAACTTTTTCGCCACATTTTTTTCATGCGCCACATTTTTGCTTATAACTTCTTTAATATTTGCCGGACAAGGAAATTGTACGAGATTTGTTCAAAAGTTGCGAGAAGCTACCTAGAACCCTTAGCAGAACGCATGGAAAAAGTTGGAACTTTTTAGAATCCATTAATTTTGCGCCTGGTTTTTGCTTTTTACTCTTTAGTATTAGTTTCACAAAGAAATTGTATAGGTTATTTGTTCAAAACTTTCCGGGGGCTACTTAGAACTGTTTTTTTTTTATCTTCGTCGAAAGGTTTTTATAAATAAATTGATAGATATTAATTTTACAAAAATGTCTAATAAGCATTTTTTGTTTATCTACTATCGGAAGTATCGGTAGTACTATCGGAAACCGTTATAAGATTTTTTTTGAATTTTTCAAAAATTAATAAAATTTTGCCAAAAAAAAAGGGGAACTTTATACCGGGTTAATATATCATTATCGATTGAGAACTCAAGAACCCTATATAAAGATACTGATATGAATATATACTGACTGAAATATTACATCAGAACTCTTTTTCCTGAAAAAAGGGGGCTGTGTGAAGTTGGCCCCCAAATTGTTTTTCTCGATTGCTACCTGAAATTTCTAAAAGAACTCTAGAACTACTCGAAATCTTGCCAGAGCTATAAAAAAAATTCTATTTTTCAAAAATTCGGGGGCCAACTTCACACGAATCGAAAACATGCGTAAATCGTTGCCGCGTATGTTTTGCCTCAAACCAATGTCTAAACTAGGAGATCTGTCTAAAGACCAATTTTCAGAGTATAAGAAGGGAAAAAAACCTACAAGTTTTCTACAAGAATATGTAGGTTTATTAGGATCGTGTTATACGCCCTAAACGATTACGCACTAAAATTACCTATACGCCCTAAAAAAATTCAAAGAAAGAAAAGAATTTTTCAAATGATATTTCTATTTAAATCTTTACTGTCGTGGTGTCCGGGTTAATATTAATATTATGAATCAAGGTCGCGAATAAGGACCACCATAACAGTCATATACCAATACCAGTACAATATATATTATTTCTCATTACTATTACTCATGCGGGAGAAGTACTATTTTGGCGCCTGTTTTTTTAGTGCGACAAATGAGAATGAGAACAGAAATTTTACAAGAGTTTGCTGCAGCAAACGAGATTGAAAATTTCAGTATCGAGAGCGGTTAGAAAATAATTTTCTGCCATTAATCATCCGTAAGTACACTGCTCAAAACAATTAGCGGGTCACTAATTTGTGCCTCCATAAAATTCAAACTGGAAATGACATGCAAATAAAATTAAGAACATCTCAAAAACGCTCTATTTAATTGTTTTAATTGATACATAGGAAATTATCAACATTCCATACTTCCGGAATCTCCATAATAATTGGCAAGAACTACCAAAACTAAAGTGAAACAATGTATCCCTAATTTGATTCAAAGAATTAGGAATGCCTTGGCCAGATCAATATACAGACGAAAAGTTTGCAACTGACAGTTTGACTTAAGTTTAGTGAAAATGAGGCATCTCAACGAAGTGGAAGTTGTTCCTGCTATAACATTAATTGAAAATGCCGAAAGCCTTCGACAAGTTACAACAAACTTCAATGTAGCGGTAACAGCCTCTCTGTTATTCAGCGATTGTGGAACAGGTACTTGGATACAGGTCAAATACCAGGCGCGGTGGGCAAGGTCGCAAAAGAAAAACAACTCAAAATCAGGACCGATTTTTACTGATTTTGAGTCTTTATAGAGCAATAGAGTTTCTACGGAGAAAGACCTCTTAATTTCCTTCGACGTCGCGCCATCAGGACGCGACGTCCCCATGCGACATGAGGTCACTGTATCAGACCAGACAATTATGAATAGGCTCAGAGAATGAATTTTGAGATGATCCGTCCGAAAATCCTCTTTAACACGACCCCACAGACTGCGAAGGATGAATTTTGCTCGTGAACATGTCGCATGGCAACTTTGACAATGGAAGTATCAGCTCTTCACGGATGAATCAAGGTTCCGTATTACTCGTTGCGATGGCCGAGTACGTGTTTACAGACGCCCAGGAGAACGCTACGTAGCTGCTACTATCCAGGAAGTCGAAAGATTTGTAGGTAGTTTAGTTATGGTTTGGTGTGGGATTAGTATCGACAGTATAATCGACCTTGTTTTAATTCCAGGAAATCTTAACGCTAATCTCTATGTTGATACGGTGTTAGGAGAACATGTTGTCCCTATGACATATGGATTACATCCAAATTGTTTGTTAATGCAGGACAACGCAAGACCACATCGTCGTCGTCGTCGATGGGATTTCTTGGTTGCCGAAGATCCTTCCCTCATTGCCATCGCCGCCTCTGCTTATGGTCCTGTTGGTGACTCCAGAGATCGATGCGAGATCGGATGGCACGTTGGCCGGACCACATACTGCCAGAATCACATTAGACTTCCTACAAAAACTGGAAATTCAAACAACGATGTGGCCTGCGTTATTTAAATCCAATAGAGCATGTTTGGGATATGCTCGACAGACGAATTCGTGGTCGTCCGCATCCTTCTCAGACCTTCCAGCAGCTAACGGATCCTCTTATTGAAGAATGTGACACTATACCACAAGAAGACCTTCGAAAACTTTTGCGAAGGATTGCCAAGATGGTGTAATGCTGCTATTCTTCCCAGCCAGCGTTGAATGTTGCAGGAATGTTGCAGCAATGTTACTTTCGCAACGTTAAACATTGCTGCAACATTCCCGCAACATTCCTACAACATTCCTATGTCCGCCTCTCTGCAACGTTCAGAAATGTTGTGGGAACGTTGCACGGAACATTGCAGGAACGTTGCGCGAATGTTGCGAACATTGCAGGAACGTTGCGGGAACATTACGAACGTTGCGGGAACATTACGAACGTTGCGGGAACATTACGAACATTGCAGGAACGTTGCGGGAACATTGCAGGGACGTTGCGGGAACATTGCAGGAACGTTGCGGGAACATTACGAATGTTGCGGGAACATTACAAACGTTGCGGGAACATTACGAACGTTGCGGGAACATTACGAACATTGCATGAATGTTGCAGGAAGATTGCGAACATTGCATGAATGTTGCAGGAATATTGCGAATATTGCAGGAATGTTATAGGAATATATTGAATATTGAGAAATAGAAAATTATATTTTTAGTTTTATTCTCTTTTATTCTTCACTTTTATTTACAAATTTCACTTTCACTTTTTCACTCTTTTTTTTTTTGTACTTTATATTAGAATGTATCCTACCAATAAAGATAAAGTAAAAAAAAAAAAAAATATTTCTTTTAAAATTCATGTACTGTTATTGTTATTCTCTTCGGAGGAAACTTCTGCATTTGCTTTTTTTGCTCGACTCACTCTTGTTGGAGTTTGAATAAGTCATTTCTATCTTCTATATCTTTTTCCGACCATTTCTCTCCGCCAAATCTGTAAAATTGTAGGACAATATAAAATATAAGTAAAAATATCTGGCAAAAATATAAAAATGTTCACTTTTAAAGAAATTCAGAGTAATTTCGCCATCATCAATTGGCTAAAACATCGTTTCTTATTCGAACGACCTTGCCAACTAAATTTTAAGGCAATGTGTTTGTTGTACAAGTAAGTTACATAAACACGTTTAGGAGGGACTCAGCGTTCATACATTCCTTTTCCTTATATGGGTTTTCAGGAATTGCAATATTTGCAATAAGGGCCATTCTGGACGAGTCGATGCCACTGCCCGTTGCTGCCCCTGACCCATCCCATCAAGCTCAACAATCCACTTCTCTTTGACAAACCTCTCACGAAGCGTTTGCCACCTGGAGCTACATCCTTTCACTGTTGCTGAAATAAAGATAGAAAGGATATAGAAAAGTATGAACTCTAAATTTCGAATAAAAAGATGCAACATAACCTACCATTCATTGTTTCGGCCACATTCTTCCATGCGGAATCTTTTTTTGAAACCTGCATGCCCTTTATCATATATTTGGGGATACGCCCGCACACACTCAACTGACAAAACGTCATTAATCGACATTTTTTAACTCTTAATTTATAAACAACTTTTCGAACTGTAAACAAAGTGAATGTAACAACACAATGGAAAATGCCACTCTTGAATTCGAGTGCATGCGCGCAAGAATCGAGAGCGTTAATTGGCTGAAAGATAAGGGGACACGACGTGAAACTTTGGACAATGGGTTTTAGGTTTTCATCACGTCTCATCTCGTCACGTTAAGCTCATCGTAATCCCGCCTTAATACACTACATAAAAGTGGAAGAGAGGAGTTCAGAAAGAAGAGAGAGCGTAGAAAAATACAACAACGTTTCATCGAGTTTATGCAAATTCCGATCGGCTGAAAATACAAGCGCCGATCGGAAAAATAACTAAAAATGTAATACATTTTTGAGTATAAGAATAAAAAAAGTGTGACGAGTAAAAATAATCACAGTAAAAATAAATGATGATATTAATAATGAAAAATATAATTGGCGCAGCCTTACTGGAATGTTGTAGGAATGTTGCTACAACATTCACATTGTAATATTGCAACTGGAATGTTGCAGGAATGTTGCTGCAACATTCACATTGCAATGTTACCACTGGAATGTCCAGGAATGTTGCTGCAACATTAACATTGTAATGTTGCAACTGGAATGTTGAAGGAATGTTGCTGCAACATTCACATTGCAACGTTGCCACTGGAATGTTCAGGAATGTTGCTGCAACATTCGGAATGTTGTGCAGCCTTCGGAACATTGCTGCAACGTTCCTGCAACATTCAACGCTGGCTGGGTTGCTATGAGAGCACAACCTCGTTATTAAGTTACCACTTTATGTACAAAAGTTTACAGTAACAATTAATTTAAATTCATTTTACACTTTGGTTTTGATAGTGTTGTTATTAATTATTACGGGTACTTTAAAAGTACGTGATGCTGACACTTTTTGACAAGAACATTTAAAACAATTAAATAGAGTGTCTTTCAGATGTTTTTAATTTTATTTGCTTGTAATTTCCCGTTTGAATTTTATGGAGGCAGAAATTAGAGACTCGCTTATTGTTTTGAGCAGTGTATAAGTCAGTTAGAAGAACATGGTGCAATAAATTGAGCAGTTTCATTAATCACGTAAAGCGTTTTATAGTACAAATTATTGAAAAATTCACTATGTTTTAGCCACACTTAATATGTAAAAATATGATATAACTTTGTTGTTCACAGTTATATAAATTTAAACATTTAACACGACTCGAGTTTCGACTGGTGAAGGTCATTTTCAAGTGGTTTATAAATTGATGATTAAATTTATACTAAGGGTTTTTCTAACGGGGCAGGTGCCTTTCTGCAACTAGGGAATTACCTGGAGACGATTGTACATTATTGAAAAGTTGCGAAAAAATTTAATCAGTTTGCTCGTTAAGGAAATTAAAGGACGGGTTACGGCTCTGTTTGAAAATTTATAATGACTCCAGAAGATTAAGAATTTGTGATTACATTCCAGACAAGAGTTTGAAAAAGAATTAGTGTCTATGCTATTTGAAGATTTTGCATTCGAATGACGATTTTGTGGCGATTTGTTCGCTTGTTTTGTCAAAATATGTCAGGGAGGTGAACGTTTTATCTGAATTTGGTGTTTTCTGATATATTTGAGCCATTGTTATTTGAGTTCGTTTGTAATTGATTAAATTTTGGATGAGTTTTGTTGGGAAACCATTCTCTGTATCAATTGAAATGATGGTATTTAATTCTTTCCCGGGGTAAGGGGGATTGAAGAGGCTTAAACAATTTCATTAGTTATAAATAAAACGCCTTCTCATAAATTTAACACTATGATTTGTTTTATATTGTTGTGAATTATAAAATTAACAAAGATTTAAACATTATAAAAGATATACGTATGTACAAATTATATTTTAAGTTTATGTTATCAAATACATTTTGAAATAATGTGTTACCTATTGCTTTGCATTTTCTAATATATTGTTTCGCAGATCTTCTACTGCATACACTGGACTGCTGAATATTAATTTTTACCATTGGTGGTTTTAAGAAAATTTAATTGTATAAGCTTGGTAGCCATAAAAAAATCCAACTTTTACTTGAGGAGAAATGAGATTGAAATTAGAAAAGAGATTGAAAAATTTCTATAAAAGTAATGAAACTATAATTGAAATGAAATGACTTTTACCTATTATAGTTCTACCCCTAGCTAAAAATGCATCCAAATAACTAACAGGCCTGAAGCCTATATAAGTCTTGAGCCGGTTCTGGTGAAACATAATGAAAGTGGGAGACTGTAATATCGAACGCGTTTCGAGTACTCGTCAACAGCGGGAGACTGTGTTCCTTGTGTTTATCCTATTTCGCACTTTAACAGAGACTAGTATCTAAGAAAATGTCATTTTGTGTTGCCCCCCAATAAAATTTAGTTAAATTTTCGATTTTTTATCGATTTGAAAAATGGATCCACACGAACAAAAAGAAATATTTGTCGATGAATTGTCAGATTACTCATTTAGTGATGGTGAATTGTCAGATTTCGGTAGTGATTGCTCAGAGGATAGTGACATTTTTCCCCTGAAACAACAACAGCGCACCTTTGATTTCTATGGAAGTGATTCAGATGCAGATAAAAATGATTCAGATATCATTAAAAACGAAAATTACTCAAGAATAATTGAAGATGAATTAGGATGGTTTGAAATTGATAAACTACCAATTTTAGAAAATTTTTTAGGTGAACCTGGTGTCAAAATATTACCTGATTCTCCCAATATAGCTGAAGTGGTAAAATTGTTTGTAGGTGATGATTTGTTTTCTCATTTTGTTGATGAATCAAACAAGTATCATGAGCAAAATTTGGATTACTTCGAAACCAGTACAAAAAGTTTAAACTGGAAAAACATTTCCATTTCAGAAATGAAAAAATTTCTCGGTTTAATTCTGATGATGGGAAAAGTAAGAAAGGAGAGTAGAGAAGACTATTGGACTACAGATCCTGGATATGCTACTCCAATATATTCCCAAGTTATGACTAAAGACAGATTTAACCAAATTTGGCATTCTTGGCATTTTTCTGATAACCTAATTAGCACAGGTAATGGAAGGTTGGGAAAAATTCAACCAGTAGTAGATTATTTCAATTCAAATTTTTTAAATATCTACAAACCAAGGCAACAATTATCTTTACACGAAAGTATTATACCATGGAAAGGAAGGTTAGCTTTTCGGGTATATAATGCAAAAAAAATTATAAAGTATGGATTAATCATAAGAATGGTTTGTGAAAGTTCATCTGGATACATCTGTAATTTTATGATTTATTCCACAGAAAATAATAAATCATTGGACACTATACAAACAGTATTAAAACCCCATTACAACATTTGGCATCATGTATATATGAATAATTTTTATAGCAGTGTTGCAAACACTGAAACTTTATTGAATTGTGGAGTAAGGACCTGCAGTACTATACGATTAAACAGAGGTTTACCTGATTGTTTAAAAAATGTGATATTACAAAAGGAAGAGTCAACATATCGCCGAAAAAATGAAACTTTGTTGCAAATTTGGAGATCAAAAGAATATATCAGAATGATCTCAAATATACATTCAGCAGCATTTTGTGAATCTAAAAAAATTAATCCTAAGACAAGACAAAAACTAAAAAGGCCATCATGCTTTGTTGATTACAACAAATTTATGAAAGAAGCTGATCATGCAGATAAATACTCATCATATTTCTCGATTTTGAGAAAAACTGCAAAATGGACAAAACGAGTGGTAATGTTTCTGATAAACTGTGCACTGTTTAACTCTTGTCATATATATAATATGTTAAATAAGACAAAAATTGAATATAAAAAATTTATTTATATGATCGGACGCCAGTGGGCATTAGACAGTGTTGGTTTAAAAGAGGAAAAATTTATACCATCAACATCAAGATTATCAGCCGATCTAAATACACATAAGTTGGAAAAAATATTAGTAAGAACAGGCGCAAAAACTAAATATCCTACAAAAAAATGTCAAGTTTGCAATGCTCATAAGAAACAACGTGTAACCCGATACATTTGTGGGTTTTGTAGAGTACCCCTTCATAAAGGAGACTGTTTTGAACGTTACCATTCCTTAATTAAATATTGATTAGAATTTTGTTTATATTCTCGTAATAAAATAAATGTTTATTTAAATTTATCATTTCAAGTGAATATATGTGAATATATAAATCCAAATATAAGCGGGTGAAGTTGCATTGTAAGTATTGTAAAAAACTTTCTTTTTTTTATAGCATATATTGTATATATTCTGTTACATGTTTACATTTAAATACAATACCATATACAAATACAATAGGGCATGTTTGAGGAGTTTGCTGAATTCCTCATTCTACCACATGTCCAACAATTTTTTTTGCAATTTTCAAAATCCCATAACATCCCTACAGAAAGAATTTCATATTTCAAAAACATTTGTATTTATAACTTGGAAAAAATTTATTAGATTTTTTTATCATTTTCTGCCAAAATAATAAATACTTCAATCTACCAAACAAGAAAGCAATTACAAATATTATTTTTATTATTCATAAAGTAAACCTCCTAACTCCAAATTTTCATTTACAATGTGGTCCACCAGCCCAAAGATTTACCTACCCCTGATTTACTATGTTAAATAAATTTAAACCAATGGAGTTTCAAGCTTGGCAAAAAATTGAATTGTTCAAAATCCTATTATATCGCTACATTTTATATCAAAAAAATGTAATCTTTCAAAAAGATTTGTATTAAAAACGTTAAAAAAATTTAAATACAAGCCATACAAATTCTCCAATAGCTTTTTGAGGATTTAAAAAGTAAATTGTTTTTTGTGAAGTTTTATTTGATTTATTAAATCAAAATGGAGACATTTTAACAATTACACTTTTCACAGTGGAGGAAATATCTTCTTAGAATCCCTCAGTAAATTCCCAAAACTGTCAGTTTGTAGCTAATACTTTTTACATTTGAATTCACCAAATTTTATTCCTTTCCGGACAGTTATTATTACCAACAATCATTTGTTAAATCAAATCCACACTCAGTACAATGCCAGAGTTAAAGTTTGTGCTACCATGAGGGCAGTCCATTTGCGGATCTTAGGAGTTGGAGCCCCACAATAGTATATTGTGAAACAAGTACGGTAAGTTGTCAATTGCTCACGAGAGCGAAATTGGGCGCACGAACGAATTGTTAGTTAAGCGCATGCGCGTCCGCCTTGTTTAAAAGGCGAGAATATGAAAGTTTCGGGCACATTTTGTTATTTTCACTATGAAAAGGTCTATTGGCAATACCGCACGAGTTGCAGATAATATTTTGTATTACTCATGCGAGGGGACGTTACTATTATAACCTTACAGCTTTGTGGTCCAGGGGCAATTTCCATTTAAAAAGAATAACATACAAAATTAATTTGCTTTTTCATTTGCCTCCGGTGGTGTGGATTCGTCATAAGAACTCATCAGTCTCCGGTATCTCATTTGGACTCATTTTAAAACATTTTATTTTGTAATGAAAAAAATTTCGGGTTACTTTCTCAATATTGAGGTTTTGATTGTGATTATTTTATTTATTAAATTGTTTTTCTTAATGTAACTTAGCGATTTTTATTGAATATTTGCGTGCGTTACCCAAGTTATGTGGTAATAATTGAATTGACAAAAACAAATTGTCGCACTAAAAAAACGGGCGCCAAGATAGTACTTATCCCGCATGAGTAATAAAAAAATGTATATACACTTGCCATAATTAAAATAATTACTTTTTTCATCAAAATAGATTTTTGTTGAAAAAAGTATACTTATATGTAGATACACAAATTGCATTTAATAAATAGATGTTGGAATGCATGGAAAGGGAATATACGAATGACTCGAAATATGGGATACGAATTGAGTTGTTGAATAAAAAAAAATTATTGATTTGTTTAATATATTTTAAAGGCTTACATTTAGTTGATCAGCAAGATTGTCCAATTGACAAGTTAAAAAATAAACATATTTTAAGTAGAAAATTTAATTTGATCAGCGTGTTTTTCCCAGATAAAAATTAATCTTTGACTGGTAAAAAAATATGATATGATTTGTAGAAATACTATTTGATCAGTTATTTTGTTCAGGAATAAATTCCATATTGATTCTTAAAATAAATTAAGTTTAATACAATTTTATGATATGTATTTTTTTTCAATATGATCAGATATAATAGTGAAATTGAAATGCAAATGAAAAATTAATGATTTGAGGGCGGAGCGTACTGATATACCATAATATACCAAATATATACATAATATACTGATATACCATAAGCAGTCCTTTGAAACTAAAAAAATATTGTCTGAAGTAGATATAAGTCCTAGCCTATGTATTATTACTATTACACAATAAGAGCTTTTTTGCCTTAGACGGACGCCCTCTCTAACGATTGCCTTGAATACTTATATTTCGCGCTTCTGGTGGTGGTTTGACGTATTTAAGTCTAATGGCTATACCAGTAATATTACACACTATGTTTTATTATGTTTTTTGTTTTAAAATGGACAATTACAATTTGCTTTAATTCATTCATCCGAAGAAGTTGACATGGTAGTTATCCAGATGAATGAAAATGCCTTATTTATAAACTCTTCAATGTCGACCCAATTGTCGGAGCAATTTTCATTTAATTCTCCTTGCTCATGCGTTGAATCCCCTGCTGGAATTTTGTAACTAATTAGACTCCCCTCTTGGGTGAAAATGAGGACTGGTTTATTATTTTTAGTCCACTGATAAGTTACTCTATCCGGCGAGAGAATGCATCCCGTCTTGACGAGTTTAGCATTGTTCTGCGCATAACCCCACTTTATTTTGAGTACACGGTGTTAGGTTGTCCGTATTTAAAAAACTGACGCATATTTATTTACTCAAACTAACCTGCGCGTGCCTTGCCCCTCATACCTCGGCGCAGCACAGCTGCATTCTCTCGCCGGACACAGTGTAGATGTCCACATGCGCAATGTAATTGTCGATATTTTCGAAAAAAATTTCAACCCAGTTTTGTAGTCGTTTCGTTGTTGAACAAAAGTCAGTTGAACAGTCGTGTTTTTTTCAAGAGCAACCAATAGAAAATGGTTCAATGGAAAGCGTTCCCGGAAGGTATGAATGTCTTTTATAACTTTATTAAACCCTTCTAAGCCGTTATTAGTACTTAAAAAAAACTTAAAACTTAAAATTATTCAAAAAAGCTTGCTCACATTGCAAGTTTAACAGCTTTTTCTAATATCTCTTTAGTTGAAGAAAGTTGAAGAGTGTTAATATAACTCAGAATTAGGGAACGTTTTTTTGCTTCTTCATATCACGCTCTACGCGCTTCTGAAAATTCTTCCTCATATGCGCCTAGCAGATGAATACCAACTTTTCAGCTCCGAAAATCTCTATGTAGGCGTTCCGAATACTTTTTCGCATATCGATAAGTTAGGTTCAAATTTGTTATCAAATAATTTCTGTGATGTGGCAACAACGCTATAAAGAGAAACTCGAAATCTTCCTTGTTCTCATTAGTACAGAGAGACCAAAAATTTGAAAGTTTTCCAAATCTGTAGTACCCACTACTAGAACCGGAAAACCTTGCCAGAAGAGTTTGTAGGTTGCATCAGCATGAATTTTGGAACTGTTGGCACAAATATTCATGAAATATCTCGTTATAATGGTTTCCTCTTCACCAAACTGTAATTCGTATTGTGCGACGAAAGGGATATGCAAGTCTTCTGGAATAACATAATTTTTGAGTAACCATGTTTCTAATTCTCCAACACATATTTGTGGTGAGCCAAATTTGGATTCTTGCAACTGATGCAATTAATTATCTAATTGTCTTTTTGGTGGAAGCTTCCTATTATTGGACAATTTTATTAAAATGGCCTTTGGTTTTAACTTTAAGTCAAAAAGTTTTTGTATTTCCAACTTAGGTCAATCCCAAGCAGTGCCGGATTTCCGCCTAGGCCCACAAGGGCCGGGCCTAGGGGCCCTGCGAGCCTAGGGGGCCCCTAGGGGTGGCCGAATCTTTACATAAGCTCAAAAGCCTGGCTTGCCTTATCAAAAAGCTATATCGAAAATAATAAATATTTTTACAACATTTTGCAACAACAGTGCGCTCAATATAACTTACAGCCCTGCGCGCAACAAAGCTACAATTAGGACTCTTCGTTTCCCCTCTCTCTCACCTGCAGTATTCACGCTTAGCATTGCCAGACCACGCGCAGGCTGTCCATTCTATATGTCGATGCAAGAGCCAAGAAGTCTAGAGACACGAGAGTAAACTGGGAAGAGGGGTAAGATGAAATGGGCCAAAATATACATGTCTAAGTGGGCGGCTCCCGCATTCCGTAAAGTATTCAAGTGCGCAACATTTGCTTTTGTTGGTTTGTCATTGTAAGTCGTGCTTCACAACTGTAGAGCCAGTGTACGCGAACGCGAGATCCGCCTACTTATTACTGTAATTTTTTTGGTAGGCACACGTGTTTACTCTCATGTCTCTAGTGCAGGGGTTCCCAAAGTGCGGTCCGCGGGCCAAATGCGGCCCGCGATATCGATACGATATATTATATTTTTATTAAAAAATAAAGTAAATAGTAAAATAAATAATAAAAATTACAAATAAGATACAATAAAATATTTTAATATTTAAAAAAAATTCTTACAGAGGTTTAACCGTTTGTAATACGCGTTTGTATTAATAAAATATTGTTTAGTTTATATTTAAAAAAATATTTTAGTTTGTCTAGTCTTGTTATTTATTACACATTTGTACAGGAATATAATATAGTAGTCTCAAATAGATACAGAACTGTTAATCATTTAAGACATGCAATTTGAATTGATAGAATTACAGGAAAATATCGATGCTAAGAATTCTTATCGGAACAATTCCTTAATTGATTTTTATAAAGGATTATCATGCGTGAATTATCCGAAAATACGAAAACATGCTCAACAAATATTTTCATTATTTGGGAGAACATATATTTGTGAATAAACTTTTTCAATGATGAGCATAAATATGTCGAAATTAAGATCAAAATTGAGTGATAATCATTTACAAGCAGTATTAGGAATACAGTCGACGGACATACAAGGGGTAGTCCATTCATCACGTGATGTTTTCTAGCGACTTTTTTTGTTTAAATAAATATATAATTAAAAATTTATATTTATATTATATTTAGTATTTAGTATACATTTATATACATATAAGTATACATTTATATACATTTAGTATATATTTAGTATACTAGAAAAAAAATAGTAAATATAGAAATAGTGAAATATATTTAAAACAAAAAAAATCGTGGTTATTGTTTTGATTTTATTCGGTTTTTTTTTTTTGGCCCGCCAAGAAATTTGTTAATATTAAATTGGCCCGCCTAAGAAAAACTTTGGGAACCCCTGCTCTAGTGTCTTCTTGAGTCGATGGTTGAGATACGGTCGTTCATCTCGCTCGCAGTTCGCATACACCACGCGAGACCAGCGAGAGCGGTGCGATATCAGTAGAGTAAGTTACCTAGTAATATTAATATGAACTTTGTAGTTATCCCGGCTACTGTCTGTGACGCGTGACGCTGGGTTAAATTTTTATTTTCATATTTTTGTCAGTTATTAAATTAATCGTATGTTTGTATGTCGATATGTAAGTATGCACAGAAAAAAAGATTTACTTGAACCAAGAGAAAAAAATCTTGAATCAAGAAAATTTGAGGAAAACCGCAATTTCGGTTTGTGTTCTTGAACAAATTAACAAATAAGCAACAAATTGATACATAAAAACATTCCAAATAATTAAACAAAGTTCCTATTGTTTAATGACCTTCTCCTTTTATAGTCGTTATAGAAATTACCGATGTCTGACTTCAATAAAAAATTAAGCGGGTTCCAGAAAAGAAAACGGCATAAAGGAAAATTCGAAAAAGAAAAGGAGCTTCTTCGTAGTGTTCCTAAATTAAACACATTTGTCGTCTCGTCTACGTTTAGACCTAGTACTTTATATTTATTTAAGTGCATTATTTATTGTGTGCATTATTATTTAAGTGCATTAGCCAGTGACAGTTGCAGTGAAGCTGCTATTGACCATCAACAGGCAACTCCAACAAACGTGTGTGACTGCAACGAGCTATCTGAAAACATTATTTCTGAAAACCTCGTAACAGTTACAAAAAACGATTGTTTAGAAAATCCTGAATCTAATTCTTCTTTAAGTGACGATCTTGCTGAGTGGATGCTAGACGAAGATACATTGGAGTACCACGTTCAAAATGGCTTGAAACAGAATATTGATGCCGACTTTTCTTCTTCAGGGATGCCGAACATTAAGCAATGGTGAAACACGACCTCGAACTTGGCTCATATTTTTGAAGAGCAAGGGTGCAGTGTTTTGCGCTCCTTGTAAGATGTTTGCCAAATTGGGGTCGCTAGCTAATGAAGGGTACGACTGGAAAAACGCAGTTCAAAGAATGAAGGAACATGAGAATTCGGACGAACACAGGTCAGCACTTGCGACACTATTAGCTAGGAAGAATGCTGGCGGTAGAGCTGACAAGAGTCTTGTTCTTCAAACGGAAGAAGAAATAAAATACTGGCATGAGGTTTTGAGGCGCATTGTGGCTGTTGTAAAGTCACTTTCTGCACGCGGATTGCCGTTTAGAGGTTCCTATGAGAGATTTGGATAAAAAAATAGTGGGAACTATGTTAAGACCCTAGAACTTTTGGCCGAGTTCGATCCTTTTCTGGACTTACACTTAAAACGCCACGGTAACAAAGGAAGTGGCACAACATCATATCTTTCCTCAAAAATATGCGATGAAATGATCAATATCATGGCAGAAAAGGTAATAAATACAATTGTGACTGAGATAAAACATTCCAAGTATTTCTCTATCTCTGTGGACTCTACTCCCGGACATTTCTCATGTAGATCTACTTTCTTTCATAGTGAGATATGTGTATAAAGGTGGATGTCCTGTCGAACGATTTTTGAAATTCATTCCAAATTGTGGCCATAAAGCGGAATAGCTGGCTAAAGTCGTCCTAGAGACATTGAAAAATCACGACTTGGATATCGCCGATTGCCGGGGGTAGTCTTACGACAATGCTAGCAATATGTCGGGTGTATATTCTGGTCTTCAAGCGAGAATAAAACAAGTGAACCCTCTGATAGATTTCGTTCCCCATTCGGCTCACTCACTGAATCTTGTTGGATCATGTGCGGCCGAGTCTTGTCAAGCTGCTGTATCTTTATTCGGTATTTTGCAGTCATTGTATATTTTTTTTTCAGCATCAACGCACAGATTTTTTTCTGTCGAAACTGAAGTCAAATTCAACAGTCGTGAAGAGTCTTTCTCAGACAAGATGGTCTGCTCGAGCTGACGCCTGCCGAAGTCTATGTTGCTCCTGGGATGAGATCATGGCACCTCTCAAGATAATTTCCAATGATGCAAATGAAAAACCATCTACGCGCTCTGAGGCTGCTGGTCTTCTGAATTGATTAGACTCGATGGAAACTTGCTTTTGTAAAAAGTGCCTAGGGGCCCTGGGTCTCTAAATCCGGGCCTGATCCCAAGAACGCCTTTTGTTTCAATAGAGCCATGATCATTTTTTGATTTTGTCTTGAGTAAATGTACTTCATGCGTTGTTGATTCATACTGGGGATACATTTTTGCAGAACATTTTTGCCCACGAAGTTTAGCCTGATTAAAAATTAATGTGCTATTTAGTTTATGTTAAAAATTGATTGCACCTGAAGTATTTATTTATCAGAATTCAATCTTTCATAACTCTCCTCTCTTATGATGTTTCGTGATTTTGTCCATCTTCAGAGGATGATTCCGATGATTAGTACTCCGCGACTAGACAACTATTATGCATCCTAAAAGCATCATAAAACCATAAAATGCATCCTTCCCTTGTAAAATTATATAATCTATCTCACCGCATCACAAAGCACTTGGGGGTAAAGTTCTAAGAATCAAGTGATTTGCAAACTGAGTAGCATTTTTTTTTACGTGCAGTTCAATATTCTGTGCCACAATTAAAATAGGCTTGGATTTTTTGCGTACAATATGTTATAATTATATTTTGTTTGAATGTCACCATACTTATGTACTATGTGTTATCTTGGTACCATAAAGGTTACCAGTTCTATATTGGCAACACTGCTAGTCTTGTAAGCATTGTCGCAATGCGCCAACCGTCTCTCTCCACTTTGTGCTGCGACCTTAGTGGGGTATAGACGCGTGTTACTCTGAGTTCTTTAATATTACAATTAAATCTGTGTGCATCCTTTTTATTTGACGACTAACATTGTTAATTTCCACATTAATTAATCATTAACCTCAACAGGTTATGGGCCCAGAACGAATTTTCTGTAAATATCGAGTGTTTAGTGATTAAAATCTTGAACTTAGTAAGTTGCGCGAGTCTGAGCACGTGTTTGTGAGTTCGGACATCTTTTCTTGTAGTACGTTACTGCCTTGATTGTTTCAATAACAATGGAGTTTAAGGCTCAGATCGATAAACTGAGTGGAGCACAAAATTGGGCGATGTGGAAACGTCAAGTGTGTTTGGTACTGAAACACCACGAGGTGTATGAAGTTGTAACCGGCATGACGGTCGTCCCGGAAGCTTCGAACGACGAAGCAGCACAAGCAGCATTAAGAAAGTATAAAAAAGCTGACGCGCTAGCCCAACTTGTACTTGTTTCGACAATGAACGAATCGAATGTGGACTTGACAGCCACATGTGACACAGTTAAAGCTGTTTGGGAAAAACTACTCAGTGTATATGAACAAAGTTCAGGACAGCGCTTAGACAGGCTGATGGAAAGATTTTTCACCTATGAAAAGGATGAAAATGAGGATATCATGACACATATCGCTCGGCTTCAGCGCATCTTCAGGGAAATGAATGAAGAACTTACGACGGTTGCCCAAACGCAACTTCCTGACCTGTTACTCATGAGTAGAATTTTGTCAATCCTCCCCACAGAGTACTTCGAATTTAAGAGTGTGTGGGAGTCCGTTGCCATTGCTGATCGTTCGATAAACAAGTTAACCGATCGTCTACGGTTAATAGAAATGCGTTTGCCAACGAAGAAAAACGAATCTGAAGCGCTAGTTGCAGAGGACAGGAAAGCCTATAAACGTAAGCCTATTTTAAAGTGTTACAAATGTCACAAAATGGGACATGTTGCTCGCGAATGCAGAAACAAAAATTTCAGCAATAACGAAAGTGCGGGTGAAGCTTTCATGACGGTTGCATCGTTCGCGAATAGTGCGGTAACTGACAGTGAGACTTGGTTTGCGGACAGTGGTGCAACGGCACACATGACGAGTAGAAAAGAATACTTTGCTTCTTTTAACAGATTCGAACAAGAAAAATCCGTGCATCTCGGGGACTCTAGTGTCATAAAGGCAATTGGTCATGGAACAGTGAACGTTCAGATGCGTTACAACGGTGCGTCAGTTGACAACTACTTAGAGAACGTCTGGTATGTACCAGATCTTGGGCGCAATCTCTTCTCAGTCAGCGCAACAATGAAGAAAGGCTTTAAGTTTCAAGCTGACATCCGCATGTGCAAGTTTGTGAAGAACAACGATGTGCGCTTAACAGGTACAATGACCACACGAGGCTTATATGCACTAAATATGACTGTTTCTCGGACAAATAATCTTTGTCTTTTTTCATCAGAAGTCGATGAGTGTGCGACCATGTTGGCGGCCGTGGCAACTACGAAAACGGCGTCACTCCAAACTTGGCATGAGAGATTCTGTCACCAAAACCAGCAGCATGTTCGTGAGGTGTTAAAAAGATACAACATTAGTGCGCTAGATCGTAATGACGCAGTTTGTGAAGCGTGCATTCTCGGGAAGCAACAACGAATAAGTTTTCGTTCGCGGAGAGACAAGGCAAAGAGTGCGGGAGAGCTCGTGCATTCCGATGTATGCGGGCCAATGCAGGTGACCTCTCTCGGCGGATCGAGATACTTTCTGTGTATAAAAGACGATTTTAGCAAGTTTCGGCGCGTGTTTTTTATTCGACAGAAAAGTGAAGTTCCTGAATGCGTTAAAACTTTCATAAATGAGGCGACTAGAGCCGGTGTAACAGTTCGCGAGTTTCAAAGTGACGGAGGAAAAGAATATGACAATCAGGCTCTCAAGTCTTTCCTCTCGGCGAATGGTATAGTGCAAACAATTACAATGCCTTATTCGCCAGAACAAAACGGGACCGCGGAACGCGAAAACAGGACATTGGTTGAAAGTGCGCGCACTTTAATACACGCGACAAAGATGCCGTTAAATCTTTGGGCAGAGGCTGTCAACAACGCTGTGTATGTTTTAAACAGAACGGGCCCTACCTCTGTGGAAGCAAAAGCTCCGTACGAAGTGTGGTTTAACAGGAAACCAACCACACCGTTACACTTTAAAACGTTTGGAACAAGGTGCTACGTCCACATTCCTCACCAGATGCGTCGAAAACTTGATGCTAAAAGCAAGTCCGCTTGTTTTGTTGGATACTGTGGAGAGAAGAAGGGGTACCGGGTCTGGCTGCAAGATGAAAAGAAGGTAACTATCAGCCATGATGTGATTTTCATGGATAAAAATTTACAGAAATCCCTCGATCACATTGAACCATGTGCAGTGGATGTTAATCCAGTCCTGGAGGCTTACGGCGACGACGTTCATCAAGTTCCAGAGGAAGTGACAAACGACGATGTCCATCAACATCGAGAGGAAGAGATGAATCATGATGACGATGATGATGTCCATCAACATCGAGAGGAAGAGATGAATCATGATGACGATGATGATGTCCATCAAATTGTTCAAGGTGAAGTGAACCAGGACCATGATGACGACGATGGAGTCAATCAACCTCGCGAGGAAGAGGACGATCATGACGAAACAACGAAAACCAAATGAAGAAGAAGACGTCCAGTACGAATGAATGACTATTTGTTGGAGGAAGAAATTGATGCTGAAGTTCTGTTAAGCGAATCGTCTACTGACGAAGCAAATTGGAAAGAAGCCAAAGAAGAAGAAATTGCATCTCTCATTGAGAACCAAACTTGGGTTCTGGTGAGCCTTCCCAAAGGAAAGAAGGCTGTTGGTTGCCGATGGGTATTAAGGCTAAAGAAAAATGCAGATGGCTCAATCGAGAGATTTAAAGCACGACTGGTGGCAAAAGGTTTCGTGCAGAAGAAGGACCTGGACTACAATGAAACCTTTAGTCCGGTAACCAGGTTTGAAACAGTAAGAATAATATTAAGTATTTCAGCATCCAAGGATTTTGATCTGGTTCAATTTGACGTTAAAACGGCATTCCTCTACGGAGAACTAGAGGAAGAAGTATACATGGCACAGCCAGTGGGGTTTGAAGATGGGACGGGACGCGTATGCAAGCTACAACGTAGCATCTATGGGCTAAAACAAGCACCTAGATGCTGGAATAAACGGCTCGTAGACTTCCTGAAGCAACAACACTTTGATCAAAGCAAAGCAGATCCATGTCTTTTTATCAAACGTACTTCGTTGTACGTCATCATGATCGCCATATATATTGACGATGGACTTGTGGCCACCAACAACCAAACAGAAGTCCAAAAATTTCTCGTCGAACTCAAAACGAACTTTAAAATAAAAGCGTCCAATTTAAATTGTTTTCTTGGTTTGCAAACCAAACAATGTGCTAATTCTTTATTTGTAGGTCAAAGCACATACACAAAACAAGTACTGGAGAGGTTCAACATGGAGGAGTGTAATGCGGTTGCCACTCCGAGTGATGACTACTTGTCAGACAGCGAGGAAGACCCATTCCTTGACAAGTCAACGCCATTTCGCGAGGCAATTGGTTGTCTTATGTACCTGTCGGTAGCAACAAGGCCCGACATTAGTTATGCCGTCAGCGCAGTCTCCCAATTTCTGGAGAATCCGAGAGCATCACACTGGGGCGCAGTCAAGCGCATATTTCGCTATCTTCGAGGTACAGCTGATTTGGGTTTGCTGTACATGAAGGAAGATTTGGCGATTCCAAAACTGGAAGTTTACAGCGATGCTGACTACGCGGGAGACAAACCTACCAGGCGATCCCGAAGCGGCGTGGTTTGCAAAGTCACAGATGCAGCAGTCTCATGGAGCAGTAAGAAGCAGACTTGTGTTGCTCTATCAACAACTGAGGCTGAATACATTGCAGCCTGTGAAGGCACAAAGGAAGCAATCTGGCTGAGCAGATTGCTGAACGATGTAAACGGGACAGACAGTAATTTACCTACTCTCTATACTGATAGTGCTAGTGCACTAAAATTGGCTAAAAACCCAGAATTCCATAAAAGGACCAAACATATTGAAGTCAAATTCCACTTCGTTAGAGAGAAACTAAATTCTGGAGATATAACAATCGAACACGTTCCAGGAGACGCACAAGTGGCAGATATTTTAACGAAGCCACTTCCAAAGCCTAGATTCATTAAACTACGTGAAATGTTGGGACTCAAGAAAATGAACTAAATTTTGCATGATAACATTAGAGGAAGTGTTGTAATTATATTTTGTTTGAATGTCACCATACTTATGTACTATGTGTTATGTTGGTACCATAAAGGTTACCAGTTCTATATTGGCAACACTGCTAGTCTTGTAAGCATTGTCGCAATGCGCCAACCATCTCTCTCCACTTTGTGCTGCGACCTTAGTGGGGTATAGACGCGTGTTACTCTGAGTTCTTTAATATTACAATTAAATCTGTGTGCATCCTTTTTATTTGACGACTAACATTGTTAATTTCCACATTAATTAATCATTAACCTCAACACAATAAATAGATGTTTTTTTACAAAAAATAGTTGCAAAAATACAAAATTCATCCAAAAAAAGGTTACTTCGTCCAAAATAAAAGGCTTGGATTTTTTGCGTACAATAAATAGATGCTTTTTTACAAATAATATCTGGAAAAATACAAAATTCGGTTTATTCATACAAAAATCGATTACTTCATCCATAAAAGGTTACATCGTCCAAAATAAAATATAAACGCCCAATGATCGATTGAATCTTACAAATAATAATGGTTTAGTACAATAATTGATAGATTTGTACAAAATAAAATCAATTCACCCAAAAAAAGGTTTAACTGTATAAAAAAAGGTTGGTCCATCCAAAATTTGATTGCTCTTTACAAACAATTTTTCTATACAAAATACAATTATATCTTCACAATAAACGAATTTTACAAACAAGGACTTGATTCCTTCAAATTTTATTTCTAACTAACGCGGCGTGTAACGAAAGAGAGAGCGCAAACACATCAGTCTTACGACCAGAAGCACTGTATGCCATGGAGTGTCTTTCCTTGAACCGAAGAGGCCTGGTAGAGAAATTGGAAATCAGAGAGAGGAGAAGCATCAGGAAGATCCTACGCATTCCCTGTAAAGGAAGATGGGGAATTCCGAAGACGACATAACTCTGAGCTCTACGAACATATTGAGAGGCTCTCTGACTGTGCAAGGAAAAGAAGGTTAGCTTTCTATGGCCACTTTGCAAGATTGACTCCAAACCTACTAACCAACAGTCTGTTCACATTCTTGTAAAACAAGAAGGTTCGTACCACTTGGTTGACAGAAACCGAGAAGGATATTAAAGAAGGGGGAATAACAGATCTCCAAAACAGACAGTCTTCTGTGAGATGCATCCTAAAGGAAGTCCGTGGATTTCAGGAAAAACACTGAAGGAAGTCCGTGGATTTCAGGAAAAACCCCGAAGGAAAGGTACCCCCTGGACAGAAGAGGGAAAGAAGCTACACCGGCAGAAGATGCGACAATACTGGGCAAAGATCAAAGCCCAATAGTTGAACAAGTGTTGTCCAAAGTAGGGCTATTGGAAACAAGAAGAAGAAGAAGAAGATAAATGCACTATATATAAGAAGCACTATATATACTATATATAAGCAGATAGAATAATGCAATTTATTTCCGAGCTAATCCACTCATCAATAAGGTGAAAAGTTTTTTCCTTTCAGTATTTTTATGCATATAATAAAAGTGTGAAGATTATTAAATACACTCGTAAATTTGCATTTTGCACTTATTAAGTAAAATAAAAAACTTTTTTTGGGTGAATTTCGAATATGTTGAACGATTTAATCGATTATTGTAAGGAAAAATCATCGTTTGTAAAAAAAAATCAATTATTGGATGACTACATTTTATTTTGGATGAATTAACCTTTTTTTTTGATGAAGTAATTTATTTTGTTCGAAGTAACCGAATTTTGGATTGATTAATTTATTTTTGTATTTATCCAGCTATTTATTGTAGAACTTCATCCATTTATTGTATGTTGAGTTTTGTATACTTCTAATCGAATATTGGATGAATAAATTTTCTGCGATTAAACTATAATACTTAACAAACGCAAATCCATTGAATCAGGTTGAAAATTTCATAAATCAACTGTTTAAACAATATATTACTCATCATTTTTTTACAGTATCACTTGAAATATATAATTTTATCATGCCTGTAAATATTTTACTATTCATTCAGTTTTATTGCTTAATTATTTAGTAAATGTACATTCAAGTTGTTACTGATCAAATCGTATTCTTACTGATCAATTAAATTTTTGCGTATTTTAAAACCTTATTATAAATAATTCGGTTGTGCGATGCGAAAAAGTTAAAAAAAAAATCAATTAACTATAAACAATTTAAAAGTGATAAAATTTTAAAAATAATCACGTTACTTCAAACGCGCCATAATTTATTTATGACGAGGTACGTTTACACTGGCACACATGTATTAGAACTTGTGTATTTTAGAAAAGGATTTTAGAGGTCTGAAGAAAGGGGATATATATATATATATATATATATATATATATATATATATATATATATATATATATATATATATATATATATATATATATACCCCCTTTCTTCAGACCTCTAAAATCCTTTTTTACGTTTCATTCATTTCCTAACTTACACACCTTTCTTTCGTGTCTTCCCAATCTCACTGCTGCCTGAAATGAAAGTTTCTACACATATGCCTCTGTACCCTTTCAATTTGTTACTTCATTTGGGTATTTAAATAATATTTTTTTTGTCATAAATCGAAAGCTCATATACAAGTTTTATAACAAAACTGATTTTTGTTTTCTTTTTCTCGTTGTAATTAAAAAGTTATAACAAATCAAAAATATATATATATTTAAACTCGGTACCGAAAACGTGTTGTGACGTTACAAGGTTAATTTCTACTTGCGCATGACTTTGTTGATACAGTAATTGTAGTAGACATGTCAAATATTAAAAGTCAAATATTAAAAGTTATCGTGCCTGTTTCGTACCATCGTGTAAAAGTGCGACAAAAAGAACTCCTCAAAAAATATTTTTAAATGCCCCAGATTGTTAAACGTCGAAACCAATGGTTTTAAACAGTGCGCCGAAAAAAATCCTAAAACCACGATTTTTTATCAAGAATGTTTATGTTTGAATGTTAGAATGCAGTTTCTCACTTAAGGTACGTTTACACTGGCAAACATGTATGAGAAGTTGTATGAGAAACAAGTGTCATATTGCAACAACAAGTGTGCGCGTACAAGTCATGAAACATGTTGATAAACGTGATTGCGTTTACACTTCTTCAACATATTCATAAACAACAATAAAACTATTTTCGTTGATTAAAACGAAAACGTAGTTTACAATAAACCCTAAATAAACAGTTACAATAAACTATAATATATACCTAATTTTGGGTTTTGGAAAACCCAACATATTTATATTTAAGTCGTTTTTTATAAACACATGGTTACCCCGTGTGATTATAAAAACTGATTTTGAAATGTAAAGTTCTGATAAAAACATACTTTCTGAAACCCTTCAAAGGGTTAATCCTGGTTTATATTACAACAATTTACTATATTAAATAAATATATTTCTATTATTGACTAAACAAATAATTATTACATTTATTAGAACAAAAATATTTAAACAATTTAACAGGATTCCCTCTTTCAAATCCCTCTTTTTTTATAATCAACTGTACAAAACAATAATTTAATTCACCTCACACAAGTCACGTGTGAGCTTTTTTTGCTCACTCAAAATGTATGGGGAAATGTATGAGTTCATACAAAATGTATGAGCTATAGTATGAGGTGATGTTTCAAAATATGTATAAAATACACAAGTTCTAATACATGTGTGCCAGTGTAAACGTACCTCGTCATAAATAAATTATGGCGCGTTTGAAGTAACGTGATTATTTTTAAAATTTTATCACTTTTAAATTGTTTATAGTTAATTGATTTTTTTTTTAACTTTTTCGCATCGCACAACCGAATTATTTATAATAAGGTTTTAAAATACGCAAAAATTTAATTGATCAGTAAGAATACGATTTGATCAGTAACAACTTGAATGTACATTTACTAAATAATTAAGCAATAAAACTGAATGAATAGTAAAATATTTACAGGCAAGATAAAATTATATATTTCAAGTGATACTGTAAAAAAATGATGAGTAATATATTGTTTAAACAGTTGATTTATGAAATTTTCAACCTGATTCAATGGATTTGCGTTTGTTAAGTATTATAGTTTAATCGCAGAAAATTTATTCATCCAATATTCGATTAGAAGTATACAAAACTCAACATACAATAAATGGATGAAGTTCTACAATAAATAGCTGGATAAATACAAAAATAAATTAATCAATCCAAAATTCGGTTACTTCGAACAAAATAAATTACTTCATCAAAAAAAAAGGTTAATTCATCCAAAATAAAATGTAGTCATCCAATAATTGATTTTTTTTTACAAACTATGATTTTTCCTTACAATAATCGATTAAATCGTTCAACATATTCGAAATTCACCCAAAAAAAGTTTTTTATTTTACTTAATAAGTGCAAAATGCAAATTTACGAGTGTATTTAATAATCTTCACACTTTTATTATATGCATAAAAATACTGAAAGGAAAAAACTTTTCACCTTATTGATGAGTGGATTAGCTCGGAAATAAATTGCATTATTCTATCTGCTTATATATAGTATATATAGTGCTTCTTATATATAGTGCATTTATCTTCTTCTTCTTCTTCTTGTTTCCAATAGCCCTACTTTGGACAACACTTGTTCAACTATTGGGCTTTGATCTTTGCCCAGTATTGTCGCATCTTCTGCCGGTGTAGCTTCTTTCCCTCTTCTGTCCAGGGGGTACCTTTCCTTCGGGGTTTTTCCTGAAATCCACGGACTTCCTTCAGTGTTTTTCCTGAAATCCACGGACTTCCTTTAGGATGCATCTCACAGAAGACTGTCTGTTTTGGAGATCTGTTATTCCCCCTTCTTTAATATCCTTCTCGGTTTCTGTCAACCAAGTGGTACGAACCTTCTTGTTTTACAAGAATGGGGGGGAAAGAAAGGGGGTATATATATATATATATATATATATATATATATATATATATATATATATATATATATATATAGAAGGGGTTTTGATTTATATACTATATTAGTTTTATTTATATATGTATTGTTTTATGTATAAAATTTTGGAATCCATTTATAAACCTGTAGAGGTAATAAATATACATAAGTAGTAGTAGTATATAGAAGGGGTTGCAGTAATGAAATGAAAAAAAATGTATGAACGAGTAGGGTGGTCGAAGGAGGAAGTAGAGAGGATGAAAATGGAAAATATTGATAATTTTACAATGAAACATAAATGATTAATTGATTTTAAGAAAGTCATATTTCAAAAAGTAAATGCGCAGTATTGTCTCGTTCTTGCATCTTCTTATTTAGATTGTTAAGATGTAATTCCTAGAAAATATAAAATGTTTATACTGATTGTGAATTGAAAAATCCAATATGTTTTAACCCAGTGATTTCTAACCTGTGGAGCGCACCCCTAAAATATAATTTTTCAAGCTGCCGCGTTCGCTAAAAACTTATCGTACTGTGAAAATAATGAAAATAGCGTGAATATATCTACGCCCAATAGTAATTCTAAATGTTGAAAATATGATTCAATGTACTTATCATTGGGATTTACATATAAAGTTATTAATGGTCAAGAACCATCAATGTTTTTGCTCTGTTTGAATATTTTGGTCGCAGATAGCATGAAACGCAATAAATTAAAACGTCATCTTGCAAAAGTACATCCGGACCACGATGGTAAGACAAGAGAATTTTTCCAAAGATAATTATAGCTTTTAAATCAACGACAAAATACGTTTTTATACACCATGTCTGTAATTAAAAAAGCATTGCTTGCATTGTTTCTTATAGAATTGCTAAATGCAAAAAACATATTCAATGTAAGAAACTTTGATGCTACCAGCGGCTATATATTGACATGATAGTTATTAGATGCTAGGCGAATTGAATATGATGATCAACTTAGAATGATTCCACTTGCAGATAATACGTGGGAATAAAATTGAAAAAATAAAACCATCTTCTTTCGCGTAGGAAGTAGATGAAGCAGCAGATGTACTTAAAGATGCCCGCTTGATTACATATGTAAGATATGTGGTAGAAACTGATGTTCGAGAAGATAATTATATTATTCTGTAAACCTATTGAAAGCAATACTCCAGCAAGTGAGGTATTCAAAAGATTTAAAAATTCAAAAGGTTGATCATTTTTTTAATTAAAATGATATTTTGTGGGGGAACTGTATTGGCAAAACGCTGGTCTACAGGCGAAAGGTGTAGGGCTCCTCATGCAATTTGGACACATTACATGATTCATAAACAATCACTTGTTTCAAAAGATATGAGTGAAGATCTACTAACAGTATTTGAGGTTATTATAAGAGTTGTAAATTTTATTAAAAATGGCCCATTAACAGGCCCATTCTAGGTATTTCTTACTGATAATGGATACGACAGAATGGATAAGAGAGAATTCGCAAAATTGTTTGGTGACATGGATGCAGAAGAGCACTTCCATATTATTATGTGAGACACGTTGGTTTTCTCGTTCCAAAGTACCTCAAAGGGTGTTTGAGGTAAAAGAAGAGATCGCCATATTTCTTACTGATAATAATAGAAATGAACCAAACTTTTAATAACACAAAATTCTTTGCACAACTTGAGTATTCAATGGATATTTTTCAAAAACTCAGTACTTGAAAAAAAAACAATGCAAGGACCTCAAACACTCTGGTACAGAAGGAGAGGATTACTGCAGTTATGAAAAAAATGGAACTTTGCTTTCTAAATTTGAAAAATAATAACTTCGACATGTTTACCAATTTTAAAATCACTTGTCCTGCAGATAAAATAGAAGAATCTAAAGTTATTATTAATAATCACTTGGACAGTCTATGGAAGAAATTCTCGGTTTGCTTTAAATAACTTGACATGTCAAAAATACGAATGGATAAGAAACCCATTTGTGATAATTGATTTATCTTGATGGCTGATTAAAGCAAATGTTTGCAAAAATGGTTGCAAAAGCAGAAAAATTTTCATACTTTTTGACAAGAAATCTTTAGAAACTTGCCATATGTAACATCTTACATATTCGAAACTGGTTTTCCTGCAGTGGCTCTTTTAAAGACAAAATATCGATCTCGATTAGTGATTTAAAAGATACTGAGATTCGCGATATTCTTGCGAAAACAAGCCCAACGCTCACATTAAATTTTAATGATAATGATAAATTATATTACGTACTAATTATGACAATCATGTATTCTGTTCTTTGTATTTTTGTAAGATTTGTATATCTTACAACATGGTAGATTATTTTATAGCCCAGCAAATAAATTTACACAAACTATTTCTTCTTCTTCTTTCGAATAGGCCTACTTTGGACCACGCTTGTTCAACTGTTGGGCCTTGACCTTTGCCCAGTATTGTCGCATCTTCTGCCGGTGTAACTCCTTTCTCTCTTCTGTCCAGGGGGTACTTTTCCTTCGAGGTTTTTCCTGAAATCCACGGACTTCCTTCAGGGTGCGTCTCACAGACTGTCTGTTTTTGAGATCTGTTATTCCCAGTTCTTTAATATCCTTCTCGGTTTCTGTCAATCAAGTGGTACGAAACTTCTTGTTTTGCCATAAGTTGAACAGCCGGTTGGTTAGTCGGTTTGGAGGCAATCTTGCAACGTGGCCATAGTAACATCTCTCTGTTTGCTTCTCTGATGTTGGTGAAGAATTCTGTTTTCTCCAGCGACACTTGAAGACCCACTTTGGCAGCCTGTTTTCTGAGGCAGTTTACCTGCATTGTTGCCATCTCAAGAGAATCAGCAAACAGTGCCATGTCATCTGCAAAGGCCAGGCAATCTACAACCAGTCCATCGTTCATACGTCCCAGGTAGATACCACTCTGAGCACCCAAATTGTTCAGTTCCTTGCGCAATTCTCTCATAACCTTTTGAAGGACACAGTTGAAGAAAAGTGGGTCTCACTCCAGTTTTTATTTCGAAGCTTTCTGAAATCTTGCCTCTAAATTTAACCTTGGAATGGGTGTTGTTCAAAGTTTCTAGGATGAGTCTGCGGGTTTTGTTTTCTACTGCTAGTTCCTGGAGTGCTTTGTTAAGCGTTTCTCTATCAATGGAATCGCAGGCCTTCCTAAAATCAACAAAGGTGACGACCACCTTGCGGTTTCTCATCTTGGAGTATGCAAGTACGGTTTTAAGATTGAGGATCTATTCAACACAGGATCGGGTCTTCCTGAAGCCCCCTGTTATTTTCCCAGTTGACTATCCAACTGATTTTCTGCCCTTGTTTGTAACGCCTTCGAGAGAATCTTGTATGTTACCGAGACGAGAGAAATTCCACGGTAGTTGTTTAGATCAGTAAAATCTCCCTTTTTGTGAAGCGGATGGATCAGAGCAGATTTCCAATCGGGTGGTAATTTCCCTGTTTCCCAGTTGTCCTGGATGATCTCGGTTAGCTTGCGCACGGCATTGTTTACAGCACCTTTCCACAGTTCAGCAACGATAGAGTCCTCTTCAGCTGCCTTATTATTCTTAAGAAGTTGAATGATCTAGCCAACTTCTTCCAATGAAGGGGGAAGCGAGTCCGGGTTTGGTGTGGTTTGTTTATAGTCGAAGTTTTCGCTGGGTGGGTCACATCAGTTGAGTAGATTTTTAAGTATTGAGCCAAAAGGTGGCAGTTGACCTTGTTGTTATAAGCCAGTTTGCCTTGTGAGTCTCTGAAGTGGAGGCTTGGCGGAGCGTATTTTCTGAGTGCCTGTTAATTAAATATTAATAAACTATTTATTATTATTTAATTTGATATATGATATTAGTTTGTTATAAAAATTGAGGGGGCGCAAGAATTTTTTTATAAAAAAGGGGGCGCAGGTACAGAAAGGTTGGAAACCACTGTTTTAACCACACTTACGGGTCCCTGTTAAAAAGTAAATGTTAACGTGGGTCTTAGCGGCAATACGATAAAATGGTATATTATTATTATGGTATATTCTAGCCACTACGCGAAGTCGATACTTCATAAAATTCAACTCATTGTCAGTAGCGGTCATAAGGTAAGGTAACCAGACGTACTGCTTTCGGCAGTACAGTACTTCTTTGAGATAGTCTGTACTGTCCAATTTTTAGGCATTGCATTTGTACTGGGGTTTTTCTTATAAGATGTACTGCTTGTACTACTTTGCATGATATTGTAAAACTAAATAATTTTACTGTGATTTTATGCATTTTCAAAGCATGTCAATCACACATCATTTGTTACGAATACCCTTATTTTCTGCGAAGTTTGTATTGTCTTGACTGCTTTCGCCAAGAAGTTCGTTAGTTAGTATGACAAAGTCGGACGGATGGTGGAATTAATGTGTTGGAGCGAAATAGATACGGTGTCGTAGAAGCAGAACCAACATACCACGGAGAATCCCAACAGATTCCGTTCTCAAGTAATTTTATTAATAGTGAAAACAATAAGTCGAACAGATAGTACGCAGATCACTAGAATATTTCCTTTATCAATGATCAGTTGTTTTTTCTTGTGCTGATGGCTTTATTTATAGAAAATGATGATAGCAAAAATGATGATACTGTTGTAAAATGCACAATTTGTTGCTCAAAATTGCAAATAGTGGCAAAGCGGCAAAAACAAAACATTGCCAGAGTGATAAACATAACATTCACATTAATGCGGCAGCTTCATCACCTTCAAAGGTGACTACTTGAAAAATATAACTTTTTCATTAGATGAAAAAAATAGCAATATCTATCAAAGGCAACATTTGCATATCATACAATGTGCCATAAACATAGTTTCGTAATATGAATTGTACGTCAAATATGGTGTGCAAACTCTTTAAAATAGTATATTGTGCAACAAGTGCGGTAAGTTGTCATTGTCAAGTGCGGTAAGTTGTGCATTCGCTCGAGAGGGCAATTGGCAAATACAGGTATGAATTGTAGATAATATTTTGTATTCCCTCATGGGCCCCCTCATGCAAGGGGTCGTATCTTACAAGTTTGGGGGCCATAAAAAAAAATAGAATAAAAAATGAAGAATTTGCTTTTTTGTCTCCGGTGGTGTGGATTCGTCATAAAAACTATCATAAGTCTCCGGTATCACCATTTACACTCATTTTAAAACGTTTTCTTTATTTTTTATTTTGTAATGAAAAAAAATTTCTTTTAATATTCTTTTAATATTGAGGTTTTGATTGTGTTATTTTATTTATTCAATTGTTTTTCTCAATGTAAAAATTTTTATTGAATATTTGCTTGCGTTACCCAAGTTATGTGGTAATTGAATTGACAAAAAGAGCCATTTGTCGCACTAAAAAGCGATAGTACTTATAAACTACTTTAAAACGATAGCTCCAAGGATAGTACTTATCCCGCATGAGTAATAAAAAAAAAATGATTGTGGCCGTACAATAACGTACTCCAAAACTACGCATTCAAATTTTTGAAACAAGATTTGGAAAAAGCAAAATATATTACAATTTCATCTGATGCTTCAAATAAAGAAATAAAAATGTATCCCATTTTACTGTGATACTTTTCACTCGAAACTGGAGTAAATGTTTAAAAACTATTAAATTAAATACGTTTTAGATTCTGTACCAGGAGAAACTTCAGCACTCCTCTAAGAGCACATTCTTAAAATAATAACTTACCGTAATTTGAAAGAAAAAATAATCGCTCTATCCGCAGATAAAACTAATAATAATTTTGGACGACTCAAAAGGAAAGGCGAGAATAGTGTGCATAAAAGATTAATGCAAGAGTGAAAGTCACCAATCTTAAAGATTTTTTGTGAGGAGGCAGAAGTAATACAAAATATATCTGGATATTCCACGACGAGATAGCTTTCGTTAACACCTGCTCTGGAAAGGGTAATCAAAATGTTTGCGCCTTTGCGCTCGTACTTTTTTTAAAGTTATATACCAGTGTTCTAAAATATTAAAAGAATTTTTCGAAAACTAGCTATCTGAAGTTACATTCATAGTCAAGCTGTTTTTGCTGTATTTCATATCACTATTAAAAAAGTTAAAAAATTAAAAGAAAGTTCTAAAGGGTCAGCTCTTCCAAGATGAAAACTGTCTTAAATAATGTGTTGCAGCAAATAGTCATTAGATATAATACTTGATTTGTTCCATTAAAGTTAACGCAGGAACTCGATACAATCGAAGAGTCAACCAATGGAAGTGAGGAGAAATTTATTAACGAAATTAAATGTTTTTATAAAAATTTCCTTGAATATGTAAAAAAATTGACTGATTGTTTCAAAGACACAATTTCTGATGGATATTATTAAAATATAATATAAATTGGGAAGGGATTTTGCACATGCACAACCATTACCCATCCATCCGTCTCGTACAATGTACTGCTTTTGCATTTAAAAAATCTGGTCACCTTATCATGCGACGCTCGACGCTGATTTCTAGCGTCAAATTCGGTCACGTGATGAGAATTTATAATGCGCGCCATCTAGAAACAATCTAGCGTCTTCTATAAAATAGCTAAATTCAGTTTAGCTTTTCTGCTGTTTTCAGCGTCAACGTACAATCGCATCCATTATAATGGTTCGTTTAAGACATAAGAGTTTCAAAAATTTTAAAATCGATTTATTTTATGAAAGCTTTAGTTTATCGTTTTTGTCTATCAACAAATCGCAAAGCTTTTAAAATTAGATAAATTTAAAAGTATACTCGGACCGGCGAGAAAATGCAGCTTTACTGCGTCGAGGTATGAGGGGCAAGGGACGCGCCGAAGTACGCGCAGATTAGTTTGAGTTAAGAAATATGCGTCAGTTTTTCAAATATGGACAACTAAACACCGCGCACTCGAAATAATATAGAGGTATGTAGACGCAGAACAATGCTAAACTTGTCGAGATGAGATGCATTCTCAAGGCGGTACGTATGGCTAATTACCCGATTTGGTCAAATCATTTGGTGTACAGAAAGGGGTATTGTAACTTTTAGTATCAACAGTTAAGTACATCACCTAAATGTTAAAATCAATTCAAAACTTTCTTTGCGAATTTTATGATCTAATCAAAACAAACCAACCATTTCTACAAAAAGTCATGTTCAGTTAAAAATACAATTAACGAAGTTTCATATTTCAGTAAACTGTTAAGACTTTTATCTACGACCACTATTGTAAATGCACATTATCATACAGTTCGTGGACTATGTAAATACATCATAACACACGTATGTAACAGTCCGCGATTAATGTTATGTAATAATTGATAAGACACATGAGCGTTTGGTTTACGATTCGTTGATTTGTTTAGAGCTGCACGTTGATACTATCTTTAAATATAGTACTCCGTGATTTTCAATCAATGATTAAACGTCACATCATTCACTTAGAAGCTGTCATTCATTTCGTTTTTCACGTTTAAATCTAACGAAAACTACAAAAAAGAACTTAATAAAAACGTATGTAACCATAATGAAAGTATTTCTTTTCATTTCTATCAAGTTAAATAAGGTCGAGTAACAGTTATATATGAAAATACAACTGTGTGTTTATTATAATGTTAAATAATGTACCTAATAAGAAATAAATTTGTTACATCAAACATATTTTTCTTTTAAACAGAAACAAATTAGTGTGGTTGTAGATAAAGTATAGTACATGACTCGAGTTGTAAGGCAATTACGTACTGTAATGTACAATGTAATATGTTTCTTACAACTCTTGTTACGTAATATAATATTATATTTCTATGTAATTTAGAAAATTTGACATGGGTTAAAATCAAGAAAATATGGTAAGCCTAATAATAAACCGCAAACTCAACGAATCGTCTCGTCTCCGCAAAATTTTCACCATATCTGTAATGAATTTTCACTATTTTTATTCTTTTTGAAGCGTATATCGTGCCATATTCGTAAATTGGATAGTTTTTTTTCTTTTCAACTGTCAAAAAGTAACATCTTTACAAAAATGGCGCGAACTTTAAAATGACACTTCTTATGGAAAACCCTGTAGTATGGGGACTTTCAATCCATCAATCATTTGGGCAGTCATGGATATGATGTAACTCTATGGACATAAGAAATATGAATGAACACCATCACAATACAAGAGACCAAAAACAATTTCGAACTCCCAACATTACATCTAGCAATACACAGCAGTTCTCCAAACAAAGGAAGAGCAGTTCTATTAGAGCCTTAATGATTTTTTTGTTGACAAATTCAATATGTATTTTCCTTTGGATATCGTAGAATGAATAAATTTGACCAGACAGACAAGGCCAGATCAAGAAGACATACAACATACCCGCCTGACAAGCGGGAGACCGGGAATTCGATTCCCCGCCGAGGAGGTATTTTAAACCAGGGCAGCACTAACCGTGATAGACTGCCCGCCCTGAAGAATGCGATGTACGCGATACCGGGGTGGCGCATACTAAAATCCAAGTGGAAAAGGGGGTTTAGTCAGGGGTTCGCCCAAACCACAATAAAAAAGACAGATAAAACCTGACAGACAAGACCAGACTGACAAGACTACACAGATAAGACTTCTTCAATTAAAGTAATAAAATATTTTGTAGATAATAAAATAGGTTGCTTGTAAGTCAAAATCATTATTTCAGTGATCTTAAAGTCAGAATGTAATTCAAGTCATGTAAAGTTTTCATCATTTGATTAAATAATATAGATAGATTATATATTTATTGAAAAATATTACAAATGATTTTTATTTAGAATTAGGTTTTAAAGTGTTCACCATAAACTTAAGGCACATGATGTATTTGATAATGATTGTGTTTCAATAATCAATTATATGGATTGTAACTAGCAATAGTAACAGCCTTTGCATATATTACAACATACTTTCTGTTTCGCATTAGCAGATGCTGTCCTAGACGAGCTTCTTGTATCATCCTCTATCTTTTGATCCATTTTTTCACAAATAAGGATAATAATTTCCGATTTTATGTATTTAACTATCTCTAAAACGACTGTGCCAACGCTTAATGAACTAACGATTACAGCTTTCTCAACTAGCCAGACAATTTTATTACTATATTTTTTATAATTATCTTCTTCTGAGCTATTAGAATCATTTTCAGGAAACATACTATAGTGATTTGGATCATAATTCGAAGATAATTTAAAGTAATCTATAATTTTTGTAAGTACAAATTCAATGTATTTTGCTGATGGATAAATACTTTGTATAGATGTACAAATATTTATATCATTTGACAAAGATTTGAGACATTGACTTAATATTTCTAAAATTTTTCTTTGAATATAATTTGAAAATATATTAATCATTTTAAGGATTGCCTCTCTTAAATTACTGCTTTGAACAACAGTTACTACATTCTTCATTATTAATTCCCCGAAGTCAAGCATATAAGAATCAACTAATTTTGGTGTAGTCACTTTAAAGTTTGTTGGATTTTCTGGCAAATTCATCAAACTAATTTTTTGATCACGTTTTGACAATATTCCAAATTCTTTAATGTCAAGAACAATGCCATTCAAATTTAATTGTCCATTTTTTACAGAATATCGGACACCATTTTCTGAAAAGATTTTTTTGCTTCTTGTTAATGTTGCTATAACATCGTCTCGATTTTCTAGATTCTTCACATAAGATATTACTTCTGCTGTTCCTTTTTGAACACTTCCATGTTCTTGTATACTGGCATTTTTCAAGTTTGCTACTGTTTTCCTGAAATAAAAATGTTTCAAATGCCGTTTTCTCCAGGTTATAAATAGCACGTTCTTACCTATGCCTATTACTTCTTAATGAAGACATAACGTCTTGCATGCCTTCATACTGTGCCTGGTTGATTATTGAATTAGCACTTCTTATATTATATACAGAATGCCCAAAGAATAGTATGGAAGAGCTTAATTGCAGTATTATTAAGGCACTTGGTGGTTCATTATTGATCCATTGATTAATAGCATCGTAGCTAGAATTAACTAAAGATGCTCCACTGACAAGAACATTTATGCCTGTTATGCCGTTTACAGCACCTCGTGCTACCTACAAACAAAAAGGGGCATTTTCTTAGTTCAAGATCTATGCGCACTACCAAATACTTGGCCTAGACTTGATTTATATTCAAGTAACTTCTTCCTTAACATTATAATAAAATAAATACGTACCATTCCAATTTGTGCACCATTTCTTGCAAAATACGATAAAGCTAATGTTGAACTCGCCCCAACAAAACCGAAAGATCCTGCCAAAATATTAAAATAAGCACCACGAGCTTCACTATTCAATACATTGAGGGTCTAAAAAAAATACAATATGATTTGACTCTAAGACAAGATTAACTAATAGTTATTTTTCTTATTTCATATGTTAAAACTAAATTTTATCTATTAAAGTTTCTCTTCAATATTTTTCTGCTAAATTTTGAATGTATTAAATGTACTCTAATAAAACAACAAATGCAATCAAATTAAAATTCAAATCAAAACAAGAGTAAATATGAATCATTATTGACTGTCTGTCAACCAAAAAAAAATGTTAAACATTGGTTAATGTAGAATATCAACCACGCACGTCGCAATGGTGTTTACAGAATTTCATCCGTCCTCCATCCATCCATCCCAACGAAATAAGAATAGAGTTATTATAATTATAGTACCATTTTTCTTAATTTTACAGAAATAATGCAAAATACAAAAATACCAAAGACTTTCGGACTTTGCTCTTTAGGGTCTTAAATTTGAGTCTGTCTACTTTTTCTAGCAAATATAATATATAAAAAATAAAAAATTACTTGTCTATGTTTGCTTCTGTTGTACAATGTAATACCACTTCGTACTATGGAATATCCACCCACAGTAAAGCCGACAGCGGCGGCAACGGGTGCGGCTACAGTTAACACAGCCAACGCTGGTATAGTTGATGCCACAGCAATGCTGCCGGCACCTATGCCAACAATAGCAGATCCTATATCAATTCCTTTTAATATCGCTTTATCGATTCCACACGCTGGGGACAATTTAAATTGCACTTGGACATTTCCCCAAATATCTCCAGTATAACGTCCGTCCTGGGGCATAATACATATGCATTTTGGTAGTTGATTATCTTCCAGATAATCCGTCCAGGATTGGTAAACTCTTAAGTCGTGATCCACGATGATGCGGCAGGCGGAGTTTGGTGAATTTACGCACTTTCTCAAAATAAATACCGGATAAATATTAAAATCGGAGTGGGGATCGTAATTTCTATCTTTTTCGTATTTCTTCAATTTTTCTTCTGGAAGCGGTGTGGTACAGGTGTAGATGCAACTCAACATTATCTCATTATTTAAATTTGTCTCTAAAATAATATTTTGTCTATTAATATAACATTATTTGCCTATACTAGGCCTAGTGAACTTCTTTTGACTAAGATTTTTATTAATTTAATGTATTTCTGATACACATTACAATATTTTAATTTTGACGTAAAGTAAAGAAATCGAAAAGAGCTTTAATGTATTTAGCAGCCCTGGGTCAGAAACATAATTATATGTACATATTTTTTAAATCAAAATAATTGTTTTTCCATTGTTATTTAGTTGAAACAGTACAAAGAAGTTCAGTAAAATTTTTAGTTTAAGCATATATTTTTTATTTTTTTATATAACACCATCAATATTGTTTACTTAAGTCAATCTAGTATATAATTCAGGTTAGATATGTAGGTTAAATTTAAAGACATATTGGTTAATAATGGTATATTAAAGAACGAGTTCAATAAGCGCGGTTTTTCAGCACGCGTCCATGTTTAGAAAACGACGAGCGTAGCGAGGAGTTTTCTAATGGACAAGTACGAAAAACACCTTATGAACGAGTTTTTATACTATTTTTTATTTTGCGCCCTTTTATGCCGTTTCTAAATAAAAAAAATCGCCAATACAAATTGAGAAAATTGTATCGCACTCGGCGAGCCATAAATAAACCCATATGAGTGCTTTAATAACTTCATTATAGACTCGAAAATAGAAAAAACAGATAATTGTACACATACCTGAACAGAGAGATTCAATTAGCTTGCATGCCAATTCAATCTTCTCATTTTGTTTTTCAGTGTATAAGTCAGTTTCGTTAGTTGGAGGTCCGTAAAACGCATATCCAATCTTTTGTTTAAGAATCAATTGGTGATTCTCCTTATTCAACTCTATACAATCATAATCTCTATTCCCCAAACGATCATACATCAATTGTTGAAACGGGACAGGCCTTTAATAAATTGAACATCAAATACAAATCTAAATTTAAAAGTCAATTTTTATACCCTGCTAAATCCACATTACTTGGTAATTTTAATTCGATTAATATTTCTTTGGCAAAAGATTTTTGGATATGTCTTAAACCATCTAGGGATTTATTTTTCGTAAAGACGGATACCAAATTTAAAGTTTGGGCAATCGGCTGAAAAACGAATAACGCCGATATCTGATTTTTTAATAAAGTTTCCATTTCTTCAAGATTAAAATATCGTTTTATTGCCAACAATAGATCTTGCTGTAATTCTTTCTTTGTAATGTCCCAGGTGAACAAGTAGAAATGTTTTTTAATAAAAGTGGCATTTTCAGAGACTTTCAGCCATTTCAGAAAGTTATCTGTGAAAGTACTATTTCCGACATAAAAATATAAAAGCAACATTTTTCTCTAAAAACAAAAGTATAATTACTTAATGTACTTAACTATTTCACACAATGTACTTACATCTCTTTTCTGTTTTACCAAACAATGTTCAGGAATTATTTCTTGTAAAGGAATATTACCACGAAAAGAGTTTAAAATTGGATTTTCAATTTCTCTGCAACACTTGAGCTCAGCAAAATCTGGAATATAATTAAATTTTAATACATAGTTATCATCAAAGTCTAATTGAACTATGCTAACTGTACACATTTTCACAGCTACCACACTTCGTGGAAGCATGGCACAAACGACGCATATGGTGAGACACTAGCAGAATGACTATGTCATTCTCCTTAGCACAAGTCTTTAACGCCAAAGATAAAGGTAAAGGCCAACTGCTTGGAATAGGGAAAACACTTTATATTTATGCTTTGTTACATTTTGAAACGAGCAAAAACATCATAATGTGAATCCAAAATAATCCGAAAAATCCAAAATACTTGCAAGAGTCAAACCAAATAAACCATGCGATTAAGTGGAATGCTATCGCCATAAAAAACCTCAGCTGTAGCAACAAAATATTGGAGAGACCACTACTCTGATTTTCCAGATACTGCCTCAAGAAAATATACGCTGATGATCTAGCCCTTGCCAATTCAAACAAGCTGAAGGAAGCCACTGAAGCGACTTTTACTAATGACCTTGTCCACCTTGAATGGAAGAAATCGCCCAATCTTAACAAAACTGAGGTAACTTGTTTTCACTTCAACAACGAAATAGCAAACAAAAAGATTCAAGTCTACTTTAATATCTTCGTCATGATGGACAGAACTCCTGTCTTATAAACCTCTTAGACAAATACAACGTCAAATACAACGACGAAACTAAGAGCCAGAAACAATATTTTTCAAAAGTTATGTGGAACTAGTTTGGGAGCCTAAGTTACCACTTTCATAGTCTTTTCTGTAACAGAATAGTGCTTACATGTGTGGCTTTAGAGCTTCCACAACAATAAAATTGAAGTAAATACAGCAATGAGATTCATTACGGGATGTCTTAGATTCACACCCCAGTAGTGGCTCCCACATATGACCACATCGCTTCACCAGCATTTAAAGGGCATTAATCAGAGAATACCGAAATATCTTTGAAAATCAAGAATTACAAATCCACGCGGACATTCCATAGCTACACAGAAAGCTACTGGGATCGAGATTGCCACCAACAAAACTAATTAAAAAGAAAGAACTAATTGAGCTTGATTGAACTGGATGAGCAACTTCAGTATAAATAACAAATGTAAGGAAGTCTGGACTGCAAATATTACCCCAGCGACGAATGCTTAATCGCTACAAAAAACAGCAGGTTTTGATCTACAACGCTTTTTTGGAACAGTCATAGGGTGCGTTCAACAATTCGTCACATCGTGGGGGGCTGTAGGCCCAGATCATCCCAGGGTGATATGAACGACTTCCTCTTTGTTCGTAATAATTCAAACAGAAAAAAAGGAGTAGATTGGGGAAAGTAGATTATCGACATTGGGTTGAGGACATTGAAGACTATCTTCACTATTTTCGTTGTACTATATAAATATATAACATATGTGGATGGAATGGGTAAGATGCAGAGCGATGGTTGCAGCACCGGCGCACAGAGGGCTGAATTGCCGAAAAAGTGGACAAAAATTTAATGCCTCGTCCTATATATCTGAAATTCTGGTTAGAGGGGTTATTTTTGTCGTTGATAGCAAATATGTTATCAAAAATTAAAAATGGCGGATTTAATATGGCGTATGAGTGTTTCTTCGAAATACTCATCCAATTTTTACAAAACAGTGTATATGTCGTGGTCTTTTCGCAAAATCCGTCATTTCATGAAATACCTAGTCGCTTCGAGAAACGTCGACGTTTACTGAAAAATATTAAAATTGCATTTCCCGCTTAGGTAGTTCATGAAATGAGCACTCGGCGCCGGCATCTCGTACTTAAGGCCGAGTTTCACAATCAGACACACAATACAGATTGATTCTTCCTGTGAAGCCTAGCGTGTTGTGGGACGTTCCGTAATAAAGACTAATTGGGCATTTCATGAACTACCTAGACGGAAAATGCAATTTTAATATTTTTCACTAAACGTCGACGTTTCTGGAAGTGCCTAGGTATTTCATGAAATGACGGATTTTGCGAAAATACTACGACATATATAGGGTTTTTACGTCGCTGATTACGAACCTGTTATTAAAATTTTTGGAAACACGTTCTCCGCGTAACCGCTGCTAATTTTTCATTGAAGTGTGTGATATCAACTTTGCTTATTGAAGGGTGATTCAAGAAAAGGACTGCCAACAGCGAGTGAAAACCTTTTTCTAAATATTGTATTGACGCAGAACTGTAAAAATAATGAATCGCATAATACATCCCGGGCTAGTTTCATATTTATTGAGTGGGTAATAAGTAATAATGTATGAATTCAGAATTCTAACAAATTGCATGCCGAAACCTGCCTATATGTATTTGGTGAATACAATATACAGTGTGAATAACCCTTAATACCCAAGTTTTTCAAAAAACTGTCCCCCATATTAGACCCGCCATTTTGGTTTTTGGAATCCTGATAATTGATCTCTGATCAACGACATGAAAAACTTCTAAATACGCAATTTCAATCTGCTAATATTTCGAAAAATTATCTGCCATGTTGTTTTATAAAATTTTAATAACTCATTCGTAATCAGGGGGATTATGAACCCCTAGGTACGAAATTTTGTAAAAATTAATCGAGTTTTTCGAAAAATTGGCCGCCATATTAAATCCGCCATTTTCTTTTTGAACATTTTAATAACAGATTCGTAATCAATGATGTAAACAACACCTGCTACCAAAATTTCAAATATATATGTAGAGGCATTCTATTTTTGTCCACCTTTTCGACAATCCAGCCCACTGTGCGGCGGTTCAGTCCGTGGTTACTATGTGGCCGCAAAGAGCTGGATCGCTTGAGTGAGGACAGGGTCTGCGGTCTTCCGCGATTTGGCGGAATACCACAGACCCTGGTCTTTGTTTGGCTGTTTTGGAGCATTGCAGTCTGTTCTGTTGAAAGGAGCAGGTTCTATTATAACAATATATGTACATTAATATGACACCGTATACAATAATGACAATGTGAATCATATGCCCTACTCTAAATAAATAAATGCAACTGAAATGAAAATTCCAACTGGAGTACGTTCAGACCAGTTATTGCAAACATAATTTGATTAAAGTGCCAAAATAAAATTAATAGTGACAGTTTTTCCGATGTCGGTAACTATGTACAGGCCATACTAATACAAACTCTGCAGGGTGAACGAAACGATGTCACAGCTCTATTATAAGAAAAGGATAAACGACAGAAAAAATCTGAAAATTGGTTCTGAAATAGCACTCAGTAAGGTCCATTGTAAGCTGAATTTGCATATTTTTCCACATTTGCATGTTGCATGTTTTTTTTTTCGGGCGCATTAACAGTTTATACCCATATCCTTGTCTTAAAAGTTTGAACTTCTTTTTAACCACTGGTTTGTTTACATATTCACAGTCAAAAAATGTTGACACTGGCGTTGTAGTCTAAGTGTGACCTAAAAGCAAAATCAACCCAAAATTTGATGACGTCATCACTTGATTTTCCAAATATGGGAAAATATGCAAAATCTGCGTAAAATAAATTCTACTCAATCCCATTTAAGAACCTCTTTTCAGATTTTTTCCCACGTTTTGCCTTTTCGTATAATACAGCACCGACATCGGGTTTCGTGTGCGAGTTTGCGACGTATACAATTATGTAAAATGCAGATCACTAAATACAATAGGATCAAAAGTTTCGTGCAAAACGGATGTTATTAGTTTATCAATGATCAATTCTGTGGACATACAAAAAAGCGAATCCACAATGCGGATACATAAAATGCTATTTAGAAATTTTTTCGGGTGTCGAGTTAGGTGCCACGTTAGGAGCGCGTGTCAAGGCTTGATAACACGCAATCAAATGTTTCAGTTAATTTTCAGCTTTGTTATACCAAAAAATTAATAAATAAAATAAACGTTACTTCAATATCGGGTTACTGAGTTTAGAATATGCTTCAATAAAAATACCTGTAGAATTAAAGGTATTAGAAAAATATTCTCCTGCGCCATCAAGAACATCTGGCAATAAATCAATATTAAATTCAGGCCCAATGTGCGTATAAAGACAAGGTGTTCCATTTGGGACGAGGAAGATAAATAATCCAGGTATTTTATTTTCTATCATATCTTCTATGCGCTCGAAGTGATTAAAGTGATCCCGCACTGCCACTTTAAGCACTTTTAGGTAATCATCTTTCAGGTCCCAGGGTAGAAAACAGAAATTTTCCAATCTCTCACGTACTGGTCCATGTGCCAATTTGTGCATCAACTTCATTGAAAAGTTTGTGTAACTATTGTGTAAATACAAAACGAACACTTTTCCCTAAAAAAAAAAAAATTGTTTGCACATCGGATAGCGAGAATTATTTTTTAATATAAATCGATTAGTATTAAGAAGACGAAATTCAGTTTTTTTGTGCCTTAGGAGAAATACTAGATAGCTTCTGATGAGAAGCACAAATCTAATAGTTCTCTTCTCATATAAATTATTCTTATATTTACCATTGAATTGAAATCCACGTACATGCACTTTCTAAGAATGGCGTCCAGAGAACCAATTTGGAAAGGTACATGTGCCAATCCGTAACTCCCTTCAAAATGATTTATAAAAGACACGCTTGCCAATTTTTCGATTGCTTCTAAAACGTGAAAAAAAGTAAACAGCTTGAAGTTTTCTCTTTTTTATAACACTTAAACTACAAGATCATAATTATTAAGTAATATTGTATACCACTGTGTTTTCCCTTGTCATCCATAATTTGCATATAAATGTTGTACAATTCGAAAAGAAAATTTGCTTCATCCATAATAATGCCATGAATTTTCTTATACAATTCGATCTTTTCGTTTATTGTGGAGTAAATAAACAATCCACCATCCTCCTGGTGTCTCAAAAACTTATACATTTCAAATCCTTCTGTTCCCAGGGGAGATAATTCAGGTTTGCGTACATCATGCTTATCAAATTTGTACATGGAGAAATTATTAAATATGTCATTGGCATCTTCATTGCTCAAGATTTTAGAAAAAAATGCAGAAAAAATGCCTCCTTCCTTGTGTATGTAAACTAGAAGAGGTATCTCCTAAAAATTAATAAAGTGCATTATATATATATATATATATATATATATATATATATATATATATATATATATATATATATATATATATTTATATATATATATATATATATATATATATATATGTTTTTTTCTTATTGTATGTCTAGTATTGCTTCTCAGGTTATCTGTCTATTCAATTATACTTACATTCTTTAGAGCGTGAGATGTAGCACTGGATAAAGACTCTCTATATTCAAAATTACATCGGTCGGTTTTTTGCACACATGTTTCCATTAGTTCTATAAATAATTTAATTTTGTTTAACTTTATCAATATAAATGAGATATTTTAAAACAAACTTTTCTTAAATTCTTTGGTTCTTATTATCATGATTTGAATTATATGGCTAGCAAAATTAAGTTGCATATGATTTTATTTGATGAACATTGACTATAAATAAAAGCGTGGAGCGTTCACGAAGATAACGGCAATATACTTTATCGTTTATAGTGTTTTAATATTTTGTATACATTTTAATAAAAACGTGATTCCGTTTTAATATAAACGGACAAGAAAACGGACATCAAATCGAGTTAATAAAAACGTGGTAAAATGAATTTTATCGACTTGGGCTGTAAATGGGTCATATATTGAGTCGTTTGAATTTGCGGTCATATTATCTGGATTCAGCTGTAGATAGCGATATGATAGCGTACAAATATTTTACAACGGAATACTAAATGCTACTTACTATAAATCATCCCTGTTAACCATAAATAAAAGCGTGGAGCGTCCGCAACGATAAATTCAATATAATTTACCGTTCCACGCTGTTATTTATAGTCAACACGGTAAAAAATATTTTCTATTTAGTGCATTTTCATTAAAACGTCGTCATAGACTTCAAATATTAGAATAATGGAAGAGTTTGGAATACCAGCAAAACTTAAAATCAATCTGAAGTGCGGATACGAGGGGACTAGTTAAGCAGTAACATCAGAACTGCGACAAAGAGATTTCCTCTCAACAATACTAATCAACCTAGCCATAGAAAAAGCGGTGAGTGTGATGGTAAATAGCGAACGAGGAACAATATTAAGCAAATGTAAAGTGATCAATTTTTTATCTGTCCACAAATTCAAAGCCAACGGTGGTATAATTTTCTTGGAAATATACAATACCAGCAATACGCTTCAGTCAGTTTTCCAATGCACACCAGGTATGCCCCGTAAGCCCTGGGTGATAATTCTCTAGCCGCGCCCACGGTTGACCTATTAAACGAGAGTGGGAATTAGTTGTCTAGTCCAGGCTCCTTTTGCCGACCCGAGCTTAAAGAGAGCTTATTACGCGAATAAGAAGCTACTGGGAGTGAAAAGAAGCTTCTAAGTGTCAAATGAAAGTTAAACATCTATAACACACTCATTAGACCCGTCATAACATACGCGTGTGAAACATGGACCATATCTACGATCAACGAAAACGCACTACGAGTCTGCGAAAGAAGCATATTACGCAGAATCTTTGGCCCCGTACAGGAAAACTGTGGTACATGGAGATGCAGAATGAACCATGAACTGGACAGACTAATTGGAGGAGCGGACATCGTAAGGCATGTAAAGGCACTACGGTTACAACGGTTTGGACATATTATGCGTATGGAAAGCACCCGAGGATCGAAAATACTGACAAACTGGAGTCCACATGAAAGAAGAGCTCGGGGTAGACCACGTAAGAGATGGCGAGATGACTGCATCGACGACCTAAAGATATTAGGTGTGAGAAACTGGCTGAAATTGGTTAACAGCAGGGAGAGGTGGAAAGATGTTGTAACTCAAGCCAAGGCCCACCCAGGGCTGTAGAGCTATAGAAGAAGAAGAAGGGCCATTACCATCACATACTCTTAATAGATGAGCAACTAGAAGGTCTAGCAGAGGGGTTCCCTAGCTTATTTATGAGGCGCCCTCTTTCTACAAAGAAAAAAGTATCCGAGATAACCAAAAACCCTTGTCAAGATAATATAAATTTAGGTTACTATCAAAGATTGTTGTCTTACTAAAGTTACACAAATATAAAAAGCACAAAAAGCTACATAACTAGGTAATACTTAATTATTCGAATGTGATGGATGAGCTTGCATGTTTTTTACGAGGTTTCAGATTCTCCGGTTAACCATAGAAATCGCACAGCGCAAATCACTAGCAATGTTAAGTTTATTTCTGTACCTTTTATTGCTACAACAGCAGAAAATCCTCCTTCGCACAAGAATGTTCTGGAAAAGGGTAAATAAAGGATAAAATAATTGAAATGATTGCTGTGCTATTTTCGGATAAATTGGGAAATATTTGACCCAAAACCATTTGCACCTCCCACCTCTTGCAGCGTTCCTGGCAGGGCATCTACATTAACATGGAATGGATCCATTGTCAATCGATAAACGTCATCACACAAATTAGTACTAATCAGTAAGGCGCTGCAAATGGTTTGATATTTTTGTGTTGGTTTCAGCATCCTCAAAAACCTCCTTATAACGCGTTTCTTCGGAAATACTGCATAATTTGGGAGAACAGGAGTAATTAGCTAGCTCTGTTAATACCTTACGATCCCAAAGTTGCAACTTTTCAGTAAAAGTATTGATGACTCCTCGATGATAATTTTTATTTGAGTCTCCACCCTGAATAATAAGCTGACGCTACTTGGACACTTGGGCTTTTGAATTCATTGTACAACTCGCTTTGTTTTTTTTTAAAATAGTGTTACTTCGTCGCGAAGTTCAAAAAATCTTGCTGTTAAAAAATAAGGTCCTTAACGAGACTGGTGGTCCACGCCTTCTTCTACTGATCTCTGTGCCACCCTGGGTGGCGCGCCCCCCCATCTTGAAAATCCCTGGTCTAGCGAGACGACTCCAGTAACGACCGCCACGGCGTCCCCAGAGACACTCCTGTATACGATGCATAAACGCACTAAAATACACCTTTGCGCCATCAGCATTTCGTTATACCTTTTAATCTTGAAGGTATTTATCCACGGAGTACTTAACTCCATTGTATCCACTCCATTATATACAATACAATGCTGTGCAATAACGCATTTTAACCCCCCTTTGGGGGCCAATGACTCACCTATGTTGAGAATCAGCCGTCCAAAGCTGGACGCATACACTGGGGCCTTGCCAAATCCGCACAGTCAGCTAAAGTAGCTTCTTCTCCTCCTCCCAATCAGCAGGAACTTCTTGGCTTTGTGGGGAACAAGAGCCCCCTTTTCCCCCATCCGCCGATCAACCGCACTAATCGCCTCATTCGTTATCTCTTTCAACCTTCCATTTGTTCTTGCGACAGCCACGACCGTCAAATCATCTAAATACTCGACTAGTGTAACCTCATCTAGCACCCCATCATAAAATATATTCCACAGTATCTTCCCAAGAACTGACCCCCTGTGGGACGGGAAAGGTTTTTACTTTCCTAGTCATTATCTCCCTAACATTCAAGTAGCTGCCTATCATTTGCACTATCGTTGCACTATCGTTCTAAGATAGGGTGCTACCCCCTTCAGTTCCAAAGTCTCCATGATTTCGGCACATGCAACCGAATTGAAGGCATTTCTCATTTCGAGAGTGACAAGCACACTACGGCATCCAAAACACCGATGGGAATTCCAAAACCGTTTTTCGGTTTTTCGTAAAGTAAAAAACCGGTTTTAAGTATAAAAATAAATAAATAGAGTATTACATTTTAAAACTTATTTCAAAAATAGTGCAGCTGTAAACCAAATAAAATAAATATTTATTTACCATTTATAATTATTTAATAAATAAAAAAAAATATTGTATTATTTCATTATATTTACGTAAAGAATAAAAAAGATATTGTTGTTAGAATAAATTCTTTACGAAAAGATAACTATAAATGTAGATATATATATTTATTTATCGATAAGTACGAAACTAGACTAAAATGTAAGAATAGGATCAAGATTATGCTAAAGTGACCATATTTTCATTAAGACAAAGCGGGACAAATGGGATGAAATGAGAATTATAGTTTAGTTTCGAAAGTGGACCAATAATTCAAAAAAAATATATATTATCTATTCACACACAAAAATGAACACATTAATAAATACATTATTGTATGTGAAGGATACCATTATTATAATCGTGTGTAAAAGTATTCAAATCGTGCGTAAAAGTCCAATGTAAATCAAATTATGAGTTTCATTATTAAACGATTTCTATTTGTTGTTACTATGGCAATAACTTGCGTCTGACGAAATTTCCTGACGTTTATTAGAATTTAATTAGCTTTTCTTATTTGGAATCAAGAGTTCTCGGCCTCTCAGTCTGGATTTATCTGGTTCTAGTATAACTTAACCTAACCATAACCTATTCTAGATTAAATCTAGGTTTTTTATACAAATATTTATAGTTATATAAATAGTGTCCCGTCACTGTGTGTTTTTACTAGTTAGCAATTTTTTCCACGGAGGCGCTAAACGTTCTAACCTAATTGTGTCAGCGATGTGATGCACTCATGCGCAAAAGCCCTTCTTCACACACTAGTATCATAAACTACTATTACTCGTATACTTGTCTATAAATATACAAAAATGGATATATTATTTATTATTGGTAACTATAAAAATATTTGTCAAAAACCATAATTTGTACATTATGATTTTTAATTAATTTAAATTTTTTATTTAAAAAAAAAAATTGATTTTCTTTCACGGTCAAATTTTTGATCCGAGAGAATACTCGGATCATATATTAAAATGTCGTGAAATATCTCACATGAATTGGTCAAATTATTTTTACGCTTAATATAGATTTTAAAGTTTAATGTTCAACTGCGTTTTTTCAGTTGTCCATATTCTATTGATACTGGAAAAACACTGTTTGTTGCTGCATTTGTTCATGGAAGGGAGAGCGAGTATTCTACAATTTTCAAAATATTTTGATAAGGAATATTATTCTGTTTAAGATGAAAGAAGTTAGAAATTTTTATAATAACTGCTTGGAATATCTTGAAGAATGGACAGTTCATTTGGAGGCTATTCCCTAATTTCATTGGTAGACATTAAAAAAGGCGATTTTATGGGAATATGTGTAAAAATTTTATATTATATATTACAGAACATTAAAAATAAGAAATGCAGATATTTTCTAAAAAGCGGGACATTTTTAAAAATCGGCGGGACGCGTGACAGGCTTCCAAAAAGCGGGACTGTCCCGCCAAAATCGGGACGTGTCGTCACCTTAGATTATGCGCACTCTAAATCAGCGATCCGGTATTTCACTACGTATTTACTGCTCTTACGTTTCATTTGAGTACAAATAAATCCACAATATAATACTTCATGAATAACTATAGAAAAATAAAATTATTTTCCACTTGAAGAAACAAAACAAGTACTTAAATAAGAACCGACTTTCGGTTTTTAGAAAAAAAAAAACGGTTTTAGGGTTTCCTAAATTTTAACAAAAAAAACGGTTAACCGGATTCGGTTTTAACCGGTTTGGATGCCCTAAAGCACACATTAGCTACGAGTCCTCCACGGAGCCCGAATTGATTAAACCTCTCTCTATCACCTGCATCATTGTGTCCACCGTAGTCCGGCCGCTCGTGAAGCCATTTTGTTCCTCTGAAAGACCCCTGCTCTCTCGAGATCCTCGTTTATCCTAACTACGATCATACTCTCATACACTTTTGCTATCCCATTCAATAGGCGTATTGGCTGTTTTTGGCTTCCTATCCTTCCAGCCGCTCCTCTTCAATAATTAGCAGTTTCCCTTTCTTCCCCTGCTTAGAGACACTACCATTCACCAGCTCATTCAAGTGGCACACCCGGCGATTTCCCTCCTTCATCCAACTTCTATCTGCATACACTATACTTGATTTTCAAGGTTTCATCTAGCCTAGGCTTCTAATAATCTTGTCTAATCGTAAGGGTGTAAACTAGACTTGGTCTTCAAATTTTCATATAGACTAGATATTTCCTAATTTAGTTTGATTGTGTAAACTAGACATTTTCAAGATTTCATCTATATTAGAATTTTGATAATCTAGTCTGAGTGTGTTGAATATATTTGCTATATAAGGTTTGATATAGACTAGACTTTTAATAATCTTGCCAGAGAGTGTAAACTATATTTAGTCTTATTTAGATTAGCCTTTTAATAATCTAGTGTGATTGTGTAGACTAGACTTAGTCTTCAAGCTTTTATCCAAACTAGACTTTTAATAAGTTAGTCTGATTGTGTAGACTAGACCTGGCCTTCAAGGTATCATCTAGACTAGAATTTTAATGATCTACTCTGATTGAGTGGACTAGACTTGATCTTCAAGATTTCATCTAGAGTAGACTTTTAATAATCTAGTCTGAGTTTGTTGACGAGACTTGGTCTTCAAACTTTCATCTATACTAGACGTTTAATAATCTTTTCTGATTATGTAGAATAGACTGGGTATTCAATGTTTTATCTAGGCATGAGTTTTAATAATCCAGTCTGAGTGTGTTAACTAGATTTGGTCTTCAAGGTTTTATCTAGGCTATACTTTTAATAATCTAGTTTGAGTGTGAAGACTAGACTTCATCTCCAATGTTTTTACCACTAATTCTTGTGAAACTATTAACTAGTGAAGTTATATAACTCTAGACACTTTACTCTCGACTAGAGTTTCAACAGCTGAAGGTCATTTTGAAGTTCACTTGAAAATAACCGTTTGGTGTGTTTGAAATGAACCGTTTTCAGAGTAAGAATCGATTACCACGTAGAAACGGATGCAACTATTCTTTCCAAGGTCTCATCTAGACTATATTTTTAATAACCTAGTCTGAGTGTGAAGACTAGACTTGGTCTTTAAGATTTCTTCTCTTCTAGACTTTTTATAAACCAGTCAGATTGTATAGACTAGACTTGGTCTTCAAGTCTGAGTGTTATGGTATTTAGCGACGAATGATTGTTCTCCTGAAACAATCTATACATACATCTATACATATCGTCGATCCAAATGCAAATTATCGAAAATGAAAAATGCCGCAACCTCCATCCTGTTTTATACAAGATTTTTTTTGCACGCTTGGAATAAGTGAAGGATTAGTCAAGGGCGCGTTTAGAAAATCAAGAGATTGTGGTGGTATAAAACCAGATTGCAGGGGCGGTAAAAGAATTAACCTTAACTCCTGATAGCGAGTCATAACTAAGAGAACATATCAGGGGCGGATCCAGGATTTCATTTTGGGGGGGGCTTGACCCCGCTGAGGGTAGGTAAAGTAAAGACTAGCAAAGAAAACACTAAAAACCCTCATTTTCCCTCACACAAGTCTCCTCGGATAACTTTTCGCAAATTCCTCAATGACTTCGTTAGGTTGTAGATTAGCAGAGGAAGAACTCAGATGCTTTTGGGGGGGCTTGAGCCCCTTAGCCCCCCCCCCCCTGGATCCGCCACTGGAACATATTCTTACATTCTTGGCACTTAAACGACAGTAGCATATACTGTCGTGCCTCAGGTGATTCCCGGACTTCCACGACTACAGAGAAAGTCAGAGTTCTCTGGCAAACTCCCACACAAGACGCTAATGTACATAGGTACCTTCAATATCAACACTTTCATTCAGCCTGGAAAGCTGCACAACTTAGTGACAGAACTCGATAGGCAGAAGATACTGATTCTCGCACTGCAAGAGACACATATCACAGACGAAGTCATCACAAACTACGACAAGTACCGACCGGATCTTTAAGAGCAAAACTGATAGGCGAGGTGCCAATTGCGCTCCACTGTTGGGGATGGCCTTCATGGTCCATAAGACCATACTCGAATTCATCAATGAAGTCACACCAGTAAACAACCGACTGATGACCATGTGCGTTCACTGCGCCAACAAAAAGTACACACTGAGCAACGCACATGTCCCCACTAACCAGAGCAACAAGAAAGACTCACAGTCGTCAAAGTTACACGCGTTAAAGTCAAGTTCACCCCCAAGAGAACTTTCTGTAAGAAAACTCCCCTACTGAAATTCGACAGGAAATAAGACAGAAAAGAGACAGAAAATAATAGGAGGGCCTACTGTCCACGGAGGCGTGATTTGACGAATGATTGCAAACCTACAAATGACGAAAGGCGTCATTTGCATCTTAGATACGTCCACGCAATCGTCATACATTCGTCACGCAAACTACAAAACAGTTTATTTCAGCTCTCAAGTTTAACAATAATCCGAAAAAATTGGACGCCGAGGCTTTCATTTAGTACAGAAACGTTAATTTCTAGTCTTACTTCCTTACACTGACTGTCGTACCTTGACTGTCTGATTGTGACTATCTTGACGTTACTGGGGGTGATCGTTTTTATATCCCCCTTCAGGAAAACCAAGCCGTTTGTGTAGTATTGTTTCCTAAAATCATACCAATGTTCATGGCATGATTATTAAAAAAACGGTACACCCGACAAAAAAAATCAATCAGACCTTTTTTTAGAGCATTTAATTTCCTTCAAGAAATATATTGAAGTCAATTACATTTACCTCGATTGTTTGGGAGTTATTACACAAAACCTGTTCAGTAAAACAATAAAACATAGCGACGATAGAACTCTTAATATTAATTATATAAATAAAACTCTTAAAATAAAGGGCTCGAATTTTCCCAATTTTTTTTTTTTTGTTATCCCAAATAATATTTTCGCTATATTTTTTAAAAACAAAATATTGTAGATTTTTTTGCCATATAATCCTGCCCTAATTGGCCCAAAACAAACTGATCGGCCTGAATGCAAATTCGTAGTATATCTAAACTGAGATATTCTTCGTAGGATAACTGGAATTTACCCTATTATAAAAGTAATCCCGTTTTAGAAGGATTTTCCAAGAGCGGCCTATAGAGAATTTTTTTAATTCTTTAGTTCTCGTTTCCCAGGAACTAGTTTTATCAGGTTTTGTATAATATACAATTTGAATTTAATTTTATGTTGTTTAATGTTTTTGTTGACTTCTATGCGATTGTATTGTATTGAATTATATTAACTTAGTTTCATTGATTATTAAACTTCCCATTATTCCCGAGATTCCCGGGAAAATAAATTTCCCGTTTCCCGGGAAAAAAAATATACGGGAAGATACCCTCTAATCGCTACATGTGTTTTTGCGTCCTAGCAGCATGGCATTTGTAGTGGCATGCTGCAGCACGAGCTGCATGACAAAAGTCTGACGATACGCACCTTGGACACACTTTCGTCCCTACGGAAATGCAAGCCAGCTGCACAAAAGTGTAAAATGTCGATGTCCTGCGTATTTCGTGCGGCTACGTGGACACTCGTCCTAATTGAAAGGAGTCGAGTGTATTTTTTCTCTATATATAACTATGTTTCCATCTTTTTCTTTTCTCTCAGCTGTTCTCAACGACGTTGTCAAACCATCCGTCATGTGAAATATTGTCGATAAACAAGATTCAAAATAAAAAGTTTAACTTTAATTATATAAATGATTAGATGGTAACGTCACATTACTTTAATGTTATCGTGTTTTACAATAGACCTTTTCATAGTTGCATTTTTTTTCCAATTTCCGCCATGTTATGCATCAAAATTGTCCAAACTTTTTGACGTATGAGCCCGAAACTTTCATATTCCCGCCTTTCAACTTGGCGGATGCGCATGCGCTTAACTAACCGTAAAAAGGTCTATTATCTAAAGGCCGGTCCAACGTTTTGTCTGCGCAGTTCAACACGTTGCAGATAAAACGTTGCGTGTGGACAGGAAAACTGCGCAGTTTTGAGAACTGCGCGGAGACGGTACAGTTGCAGCGATAACTGAGCTAAAGAGCATAGATATCCATGAACTGTGCAGACAAGTCGGCGCATGTGGACGGTAGCTCCGTTTTCCGATTCATTTTGTTTCTCAGTTTCTTTGTACGTGTTTATTTAATATATTATTATTAATATATTATATCTCTATAAAGAGCAACTTATATTAATATTAATAAATTATATCTCCATGTTAAGACCCAACAATTTTATTTTATTTGGTCTAAAACCATTTTTTAAATTTTGTTTCTAAAAGTAGATAATATTGAATTATGTTAAGATTATGATAAATAGTTTCTTAAGAACACAGCATGCCCAAATTGACCAGAGTAGTACCTCCTCCATGACGATGTCACTAAAACTGTGCGAAATATACAGATATAACTGCACCGTGTGGACGCTCTACAAATTGAGTAGTACCTCCTCCATGACGATGTCACTAAAAGTGTGCGAAATATACAGATATAACTGCACCTTGTGGACGCTCTACAAATTGCAACGTTTTCATTCCGTTTTAAGACTGCGTAGACAAAACGTTGTGCAAAACGGATCGTTTGGACCGGCCTTAAATTTATTGTATATATTTTTGTATTCCTTAAAGTTTCGAAATTAATATCGAAAAAAATAAATAAAGACGTAAACTTGTCAACCGTAAGAGCCTGTGTATAAAAAATGAAAAAACATCTTTTTTTATGGCTTTCAAATTTTGAGAGAACATAAATAAAGTATTGATCTGCAAGTATAAAAAGTTTCAAAGCTTAAGCTTTTAAAAAATATTTAACATGAGATTCACTCGAAGTTATTGAATATTAAAAATAATTATGTGACGCCAAACCAGTCATAATTCGTCATCTTGTTTGTGACGTCGCGGCGTCGTAGTTGTAAAATAATTCCAAAATAGTATACGTTCCACGTTTCTATATTGTTGTCTCTATTGATTTTTACAAAAAACTAATTTTGTCAGGTAAATAATGTGTGATAAAGGATTTATAAAGGCCAACTCAGCTAATATTGATCATATTGTAAATTTAAGTAAGAAACTGAATATTCTTTATAAAATCGTCCTGTTAGGAGTTATTCGGCGCACTGCTTGTTAACATGTGTGTTACATTTTAAAACATTTTTTGATGGGTTCTTTTTTTAGTATTCCTACACGATGGTGCGAAACAAGCACGATAACTTAATATATGACATGTCTACTACAACTACTGTATCAAGAAGGCCATGCGCGCCTTTAAATGCGCGGGTAGAAATTACAATTGTTACGTCACAACGCGCTCGGCCAGTTTTCTGTTCTGAGAACTGCGCGGAGACGGTACAGTTGCAGCGATAACTGAGCTAAAGAGCATAGATATCCATGAACTGTGCAGACAAGTCGGCGCATGTGGACGGTAGCTCCGTTTTCCGATTCATTTTGTTTCTCAGTTTCTTTGTACGTGTTTATTTAATATATTATTATTAATATATTATATCTCTATAAAGAGCAACTTATATTATTATTAATAAATTATATCTCCATGTTAAGACCCAACAATTTTATTTTATTTGGTCTAAAACCATTTTTTAAATTTTGTTTCTAAAAGTAGATAATATTGAATTACGTTAAGATTATGATAAATAGTTTCTTAACAACACAGCATGCCCAAATTGACCAGAGTAGTACCTCCTCCATGACGATGTCACTAAAACTGTGCGAAATATACAGATATAACTGCACCGTGTGGACGCTCTACAAATTGAGTAGTACCTCCTCCATGACGATGTCACTAAAAGTGTGCGAAATATACAGATATAACTGCACCTTGTGGACGCTCTACAAATTGCAACGTTTTCATTCCGTTTTAAGACTGCGCAGACAAAACGTTGTGCAAAACGGATCGTTTGGACCGGCCTTAAATTTATTGTATATATTTTTGTATTCCTTAAAGTTTCGAAATTAATATCGAAAAAAATAAATAAAGACGTAAACTTGTCAACCGTAAGAGCCTGTGTATAAAAAATGAAAAAACATCTTTTTTTATGGCTTTCAAATTTTGAGAGAACATAAATAAAGTATTGATCTGCAAGTATAAAAAGTTTCAAAGCTTAAGCTTTTAAAAAATATTTAGCATGAGATTCACTCGAAGTTATTGAATATTAAAAATAATTATGTGACGCCAAACCAGTCATAATTCGTCATCTTGTTTGTGACGTCGCGGCGTCGTGGTTGTAAAATAATTCCAAAATAGTATACGTTCGACGTTTCTATATTGTTGTCTCTATTGATTTTTACAAAAAACTAATTTTGTCAGGTAAATAATGTGTGATAAAGGATTTATAAAGGCCAACTCAGCTAATATTGATCATATTGTAAATTTAAGTAAGAAACTGAATATTCTTTATAAAATCGTCCTGTTAGGAGTTATTCGGCGCACTGCTTGAAACCATTGTTAACATGTGTGTTACATTTTAAAACATTTTTTGATGGGTTCTTTTTTTAGTATTTCTACACGATGGTGCGAAACAAGCACGATAACTAAATATTTGACATGTCTACTACAACTACTGTATCAAGAAGGCCATGCGCGCCTTTAAATGCGCGGGTAGAAATTACAATTGTTACGTCACAACGCGCTCGGCCAGTTTTCGGTACAGAGTTCAAAAATTTATTTTCAATTTGTAATTTAATCAGATTGTATATTTCTTTTTATGGAGGACAATAAATGATTTAATAATAATAATAACTTTTTAATTACAACGAAAAAAAAAAGAACAAAAAATAGTTTTGTTATAAAACTTATATATGGATCTTTAGATTTATGTCAAGAAATAAATGTTCAAAAACCCAATTGTACTCCGATACAAAATGCAAAGTATCGAAAACTTTAAAATAATTAGTTAATAATTTGTAAAAATAACAATTATTCAACACAACAATTAGTCTTTAACGTTCATGAAATGAGACACAAAAAATCATTAATTTTTTTTTTTATTGCATATACTGATTGCAAATTCCTGTGATTCCTAAAAACCAGAGATTTTCTCATTCTATAGTTTGCATTTAGATCGGCGATATATTCGGGAAAAACTATTTTTCAAGAATATGAAGAAGAGTTTTTTTCATCGACTTTTTATCGGTGAAATCATAATCCTAAACGAAATCTAAGAATTTTTGTCAAATATTATATTGAATATTTCCCCTTTAGTAATTATACTAATAGCTCTAAAGAAATATAAACGCTCCTATAAACAAAATGCAGTATTGAGCATAACATATAGCACAATGCGTATATAATATGAGTTTAACAATCGGCTAAAATCGGATGAATTTTTACCGATATATTTGGAGGTATAAAAGCCTAAGTTTTTACTCTTCAGCTATCACAAAAAATGTTGCTGAACATCTCGAGAAATATAACAAAACTAGTTTTGAACTTTCAAAACAACTCAAAAACTCAATTTCTTGTCACCTCTAATGTCACCATAATAATAGTAAACAAAGCGCCAATGCAATAAAAATAATGTAAATATATTCTTAATTACCACCTTCAAGATGCTTCATGGTTCCAACATTATATAACTTTTTTTAATGGATTTAAAAAACTTTTTATTTTACGCACTTTTAATCACACAGCATCAGCAATGTGTAATCAAAACAAACTTCAAATTCAAAGTAATTACAGTCACACTATTACTACCTGTATAAAAAAGCACATTACAAAATATTTTCATATCCTTTCACCATTTAATTTTAAGAAATAGTACACAATTTTCAAGCCTAAGAGATGCACAAGCTAGATTGAGTAAATACTCCATGGTCCAGATCAACAATGTGATACTATATTGCTATTCTAGTATATAGTGAGTTTTGTGTTTAAATACCTTTAATTTCCTCTCCATTTGAATCAATATTTGTGTTGAACTCGAAGGTATTCTGGTTCAATGCCGCAATGTTGTATTCTAAAAGGGAAAAAAACATTACCAAAGGCAAACAGAAAAATATTACAAAGACAAACACGAATTATAGAAAAAAACATATTTCAAATTCAAAATTTATGTTAAACTTTATTATGTATATTTTTGGCAAATTATACGAAAATAACACATATTTTTTTATTACTCATGCGTTAAAAGTATATCTGGTACGTTTTTTAGTACGAGAAATGCCTTTTGGTTGTATTTCCACGTAACTTGAGTAACGCACGCAAATATTCAACATCGCTAGGTTACATTAAAAAAAAACAATTAAATAAATAAAATAAACACAATCAAGACTTCAATATTAAAAAAGTGACGTGAAAGTGACAGACATTTTTTTCATTACAAAATAAAAATTAAAGAAAACGTTTTAAAATGATGATACCGGAATTTTATGATGATACCGGAGACTAAGGAGAGTTCTTTTGACGAATCCACACCACCGGAGACAATTGAAAAAGCAAATTTTTCATTTTTGATTCTATTTTTTTTTTTTGATGGCACCTGGATCCCAAACTTGTAAGATACATTCCCTCGCATAAGTAATAAAAAATATTGTTGTCGTAACACGGGCGGCATTGTCAATTACCCTCTCGAGCAAATGTTCGTTCGTGAGTGACCAATTTCTCTCTCGTGTCAAATTGACAACCTACCGCCCTAGTTAAAAAATATGCTATTTTTAAATTTTATCTGTGACGAGAACGCCATGTGATTGGTTGCACTCTAGTGACGTGAAACACGAGTAAACACGGCTTCCTCGACTGATTGTAGTTGGCGTTTTGTTTTCTGGGTGCTATATTCGATCTTTCAACTATTTCTGAAGCAGTTTTCTGATAATTTTTGACAAATCTTATAGCTATTAGCATAAATATTCGTTTCGAAACTCAAAATGGAGTCAAGCAGAGTTTTGGTGATACCGGAGACTGAGGAGAGTTCTTATGACGAATCCACACCATCGGATATAATTGAAAAAACAAATTCTTCATTTTTTATTCGATTTTTTTTGGATGGCCCCTGGATCCCAAACTTGTAAGATACATCCCCTCGCATGAATAATAAAAAATATTGTAACACGGGCGGTATAGTCAATTTCGCTCTCGCCTGAAATTGACAACTTTGCGCCCTAGTTACAAAGGGAACGGATCTTACAAGTTTGGGGTCCAGGAGTCATCCAAAAATAAAAAGAATACAAAATGAAAAATTTGCTGTTTAAATTATCTCCGGTGGTGTGGATTCGTCATAATAAAAACTCTCATCAGTCTCCGGGATCACCATAGAATAATTTACACTCATTTTCTATAATTATTATTTTGTAATGAAAAAAACTCTCAAGACACTTTCCTGTCACTTTTTTATATTGCGGTTTTGATTGTGTTTATTTTATCTCTTCAATTGTTTTTTATGTAACTTAGCGATTTTTATCGAATATTTGCGTGCGCATAATTTGGGTGCGACAAGTATTCTTGATGCACGCAAATTGAATATTTCCAATGGGCTTAAGTTATGTGGTAATAATTGAATTGACAAACAGCCATTTTTCGCAACAAAAAACGAGCGCGAAAATAGTACTTATACCTATTATAATAGCATTAGTACCCGCATAAGTAATAAAATAGCATATTTTTTAACTAGGACGGCAAGTTGTCATTTTTTTCGCGAGAACGAAATTGGGCGTACAAACGAAGTGAGTGCGCACATTTGCTCTAGAGGGAAATTGATAATTCCGCCCGTGTTACAAACAATATTTTTTATTACTCATGCGAGGGGATGTATCTTACAAGTTTGGGATCCAGGGGCCATCAGAAAAAAAATAGAATCAAAAATGAAGAATTTGCTTTCTTAATTGTCTCCGGTGGTGTGGATTCGTTATAAGAACTCTCCTCAGTCTCCGGTATGATCATAGAATTTACACTCACTTTAAAGCGTTTTCTTTAACTTTTATTATTATTTTGTTATGAAAAAACACTTCACGTAATTTTTTAAATATCGAGGTCTTGATTGTGTTCATGTTATTTTTATTTATTTGTTTTTTTAAATGTAACCTAGCGATATTGAATATTTACGTGCGCTACCCAAGTTACGTGGAAATACAACTAAAAGTGGCATTTCTCGTCATAAAAAACGTACACCAGATAATACTTTTAACGCACGAGTAATAAAAAGTAATTATTGTGACACTATTGCTGCCTTTATTACAAAAAGCACATTACAAAATATTTTCATATCCTTTTACCATTTACATTGAATTGAAAAATTTACTATAACAAACTTATAATATCTAAAATTGTTATATAACTTATTATTCACAGTTATATAAATTTCTGAAAATTCTGAAAATTTCTGATTTAAAAAAAAAAATCCGAAACACTTTACGTATTGTCTTTTGTTGTCCTCATTTCTATGTATATGCTGTTTGTTTATCTGTTCCTTGAAGTGCTGGGAAGTGCCTCCTACGACCTCTTTTTTAAAATGGAAAGGTATGTCAAGTGACACTTCGTTTGAAAGATCTCTTCGCAAGGAATACAACACCCTATTTATTTCTTGAATATTTTCAAAGCCCACGTGATGAAGAAAAAGAAAAGCAATTTAATAACTTGAATATTATTTAATGCAACAAATGTTCAAAATGGGCACTGTTTCTTTATTGGCAAAGTGCAAAACATCGATCTCTTATGTTTTGTAACATTTCTGGTGTGACTTGCCATATATCATGCCTAATACGTTGCGTAAGGTCTGCAATGTCGTTCGGTTTTGTTACATAGATCTTACTCTTGAGATATCCCCACAAAAAAAGTCAAGGGAACTAAGATCCGGAGATTTCGCCGGCCATTCAATGTCACCTCTTCTTCCAAACCACCTATTGGGAAAAACTTGGTCTAAATATTTACGAACGATCACAGAATAATGAGACGGAGCTCCGTCCTGTTGACACCATCATATTGGTTCTTCAGATAAATCCGGATCTAACGGATATGGAAATAAAGTGGCTAACGCCGGCATTCGCTGGTTTTCGTCTTGAAGAAATGTAAGATATGTTGCTCCACAATTGAAGAATACTGGTCCTACAATCTGATCACTTATTATTCCAGCCCATACATTGCTGCCATACTTTTTGCGGGAACTGAGTCTGAGTTTTTCGCATCCAATGAGGGTTATGGTCAGCCCAATAACGACAATTTTGATGATTAACGTCACCATGTAAGGTAAAAGTACTTTCGTCGGAAAATTGCTCGCAAAATTCGATTCGACGGTCCGGGTCATCCTCCGTTAATTCTTAGAGTGCCTGCATTGTAAGGATACAGCTTGGTTGATCTAAGAATTTTCAGGACAGTTGTATGACTAATCTCGTTGTCACGGGCCAGTTGCCTAGCTGGAGTCACCGGATTTTCTTGAAGAGTTAATAATACGTTTAGCCTGGTATCTGCTTTATCTGCAACAGTGGGATTTCGCTGACTGGGCACAACCCTGACATGACCCAAACTGTTGTATTGTGTCTCAATTTTGTTATAGTACCTTGGCTAATGGGTGGTATATCCGGATGCTGTTCTCGAAATAAATTAGCAACGTCAAGCTGACTTCGTCTTCTGTTACCATAACCCATAACAGATCATCATTAGCATTTACAGCATTTTAGAAACTACTTTAACAACTTGACGAGCGTATGTGGCTGCTTTGGTGACTATTATTATCACTAGTAACTAAGCAACGTGGTTCCAAAGCATCAAAAAACATGTCAGGAATATACAACTTTACGCCGAAACGTGTTCAACGTAAAAGTGGTTTTCTTTTTTTTTAGGCTTTAAAAATATTCAAGAATTAATATGTAGTGTGTCGTATTCCTTTAAAAAAAACATTACAAAAGGCAAACACAATTTTACCATTTAATTTTTAGAAATAGTACCCAGTTTTCAAGCCTAAGAGATTCCCCAGCTAAATTGGGGAAATACTCCATGGAGCGGCGATTGGCAAACGCTGTTCTATACGATCAACATTGTGATACTTGTGATATTGCTATTCTACTATATAGAGTTTTCTGTATAAATACCTTCAATTGCCTCTCCATTTGATTCAATATATGTGTTGAACTCGAAGGTATTCTGGTTTAATGCTTCAATGTTGTATTCTAAAAGGAAAAAAACATTACCAAAGAAAAACACAAATTATATTATTAAAATAAGAAATTTTGAATCGCGTGAAGTGGGCTCCCGTATTTTTAGAAATTGAATTTTTTTATAGTTCTGGCGAGATTTAGAATAGTTTTCGAGTTCTTGCTTGGAAATTGTAATAATTCCGAGAAATTTCTGGCAGAAATCGAGAAAAACAATTTGGGGGCCAACTTCACGCAGCCCCTTTTTTCGGGAAAAAGAGTTCTGATGTAATATTTCAGTTCATTATAGGGAGTTCTTGATTTCTCAATGGATAACCTATACAATTCTCAAACCAATAAATGTATTTACATACATACAATTTGTTATAATCAAAAACGAGGTTTATTTTTCCGTTAGAGAAAAAAAAGAGAAAGATTTCTGAGTAGCCCCCCGAGAGTTCTGTACAAATCACCTATACAATTTCTTTGTTCAACCAATATTAAAAATGTTATAAGCAAAAACGAGGAGCTAAATTTTTCTGAAATATTCATGAATTAAAAAAAGAACATGAGTTATTAGAAGCCCTTCACGAGTTCTGAACAAATTTCCAATACAATTTCTTTATCCAACCAATATTAAGTAAGTATTAAAAAAAATGCAAAATTTTGGAAAATTAATGAATTTAGTTATGTTAGTTCTGTTAATAGTTCTAACCCTAGAGAGTTCTGAACAAATATACTATAAAATTTCTTTGTCCGACCAATATTAAAGAAGTTATAAGCAAAAATGTGGCGCTAAACATAATTAGCACCTTGTAAAAAATATTTTTATTGAACTCTCTTTGGCAAATGCGATAAACTTATAGAAACTTTTTTATTTTGTTTTATTAGAAACTTTGAAAATGATTTTTTTTATGTATATTGGTTAAATTGAACTTTTTCAAAAAAAATATGACACACCACTATTGTCCTGAAAATATTTTCAAAAAGGAACAAGATTCGGTTTTTTTCCTCTTGGCCCATCTGGGACAAACGAGTTGGCAGTTATGTAGGTACACTTTTATAAAATCCGTGATAGATCGGAGGTATGTAAGTAAGTAAGTAAATCTATCGTGTTTCTCTTTTTATGAGAGGCTACAGTTCTTCTTTTTGGATATAAAGTGTAAGGTGACGGATTTTTACCTTTTTGTAATTACCGTATTGTTTCAAACAAACGTCGTCAAATTATCCTTGATTCAAAAACTTGATATCCCTTTGACAGCCTTTAACATGTTGCGTGGATACCTATTTTATATTGCTGTGGATTTAACAATACTGTAAATAATTAGTATATTTCATCACGAGGACAGAAAATCGGCTTTTTCCGGGCGCGCGTGACAAATTGACGGGAAGTCATGCAAGCCTGGAAAAAGCCTTTCTGGAAGAGTAATGAACGATACTTTTCATTATACCTCCCTGATAACAAAAATACTTGTTAAAAAAAATACCTATGCATTTTTAAAAACTTTTATTTTTATGATCTTCTGTTGAAGTTTGAAAAAATTGACAGATTGAAATTGTAAAAACGGTTAGAAAATCGAGTGGAGTTGTAAGGGTAAGCGCTGTAAAAATGGTTGCCACCTAGCGGCTCGTTATTCAAATAATATTTTCCGGCCTAGGCTGGAAAAGAGCCATTTTCTGTGCGCTTAATAGATCGGAAAGCGGGGGTTTTGGGAGAGGTATAATGAAAAAGCATTTTTTCTACCAATATATGTGAAAATGGCATTTTTTCCACGGCTTACCCTACATGAAAGTGACATTTTTTCATTCTAGAGATGAAAATATGTTGTTATGATCTAGAGACGAAAATGATTCCATGTTACCATGGAAACGAATAAACCAACGATTAAATTTGTATTGACAGTTGTATTGAAAGAATATCTGTAGCAAAAATTGCATTTACTGGATTTTAATTATGGATTCTGCAACCGAAATAAGTGAACCACGCACACCGCCGGGCATTATAGAAGCGGCAAACTCCGCTTCTAATAATATCTTACCCGAAAAGTCCAGAGAAAGGTATGAATTAATATATAAAAAGTTCATGAATTGGAGAAATGACAACCAGATAAGCTCATTTTTGGAAAACGTTCTTCTGGCTTATATTGGAAAAATATCGAAGGTTTTAAATCCATCTACCGTTTGGAGTACGTATTCTATGTTACGCAATACTATTAACATCAAGCATAATGTGGATATTTCGAAATACGCTAATCTCAAAGCATATTTAAAACGAAACTCGACGGGGTTCCAAAACAAAAAAGCCAAGGTATTAACATCACAACAAATTCAAACATTTATCCATGATGCACCTGATGAAAAATTCTTGTTTACCAAGGTAATTTTACATTTAATGTTCTCTATGTGGAAATACATTTTATTCGTTATAGGTAGCATTAATTTTTGGCATTGCCGGCGCTTGTCGTTCCCATGAGTTACGAGATTTAGAAGTAAAGAATATTCAGAATTTGGAAGAAGCATTACTTGTGACCATTCCTAACACAAAAACCCACACGCCCCGTTCCTTCACAATTAAAAGGTACTTACTACAATATTTGTAAGAAGTATATTAATCTTCGCCCGTCGGGAATAAACAGTACAACGCCCCGATTCTTTCTGAATTATCAAAATGGAAGGTGCACGAGACAAGTAATAGGAATCCAAAGCAAATTGCCACAAGCAAGTGTTCCAAAGCAAATTGCCACATTTCTTAAATTGCGCGATTCTCAATTATATACGGGCCATTCGTTAAGAAGGTCTTCTACCACTGTTCTAGCGGATAATGGAGCCAATATTACCGAAGTAAAACAACATGGAGGTTGGAAGTCGAGCGCAGTAGCAGAGCAATATATAGAAGACTCAATAAATAATAAAATAAAACGAGCACAGAAAATGTTCCAATCTATTGAAAATACATCAAAAGCTGCTAGTATACCAGACTCTACAATTGGCTTTGAAGACCAAACACTTGACTTCGACAACATACCATCAAATCTGCCCGTAGCAACCACTTTTGCAACTGAAAACTTACCTTCAAAGATAATACCACACAAGTCAGCAATGTAAATAACAATCCTGTAAATAATTATTTTAATAGTTGTATTTTACACGTTTATAGTAAAAATAAATGATCTAATATAATATTATATAAATTACAATATCGTAGAAAATTGCTATTTTCACATAATATCAGTAGAAAAAATTGCATTAAACTAACCAAATTTGCATGGACTTTCTAATTAATTACATCAATTTCAATGGAATATTTTATGTACAAATGTAAAACGAGCCTGAAACTATTTAAAATACCGAAATAAAATTAGGACATTTGACTTGACAAGTATCACCTTCGATGAGAATGCAACAATATTACCATGGAAACGGACAAACTAACGATTAAATTTGTATTGACAGATCCAATAGTTTGGCGTCGAATTGGTTTTATTAAAGTCGAATTATGGATCCTGTAACCGACTATCAGTAGAAAAAATTGCGTTATTTTTGGTTCGGTGTGATTGCTCACTCGCTGGCAAATTCTCACCTCACCAAAAAAAACGCAACTTTCATCTCTCGTTGTAAAATATACTATTGTTTTGAGACGTATCCTAATTTCCAGAAAGATTCGACTATTATTCTCCTACAATTTTCTGTTATTTTATTACTTCTTCTCCCTTTGGCACTACAGCCCTAAATGGGCTTTGGTCTTCTCTGCAATCTCGCCCCATCTCGTCCTGTTCACGACGACTTCCTTCAAGTTATTCACCCTCATCCATCTCAAATCCTCTTCCACCGATTCTAACCACTTTTAAAGTGGTTTACCTCTTCCGCGTCTCTGTTGGTCTTCATTCCATAATTGTTCCTGTTTCTGTATTGATACATTCTGCGTACATGTCCTAACCATCGTAATCTTTGAGATTTTATGAATTCAACTATGTCTGCATCATCTATTGGGTTATTTAGTTCGTGATTAATTTTTATGCAATTGAAATAATGAAAGGCTCTTCAGGTGGCTATTCACTTTGGGTTAAAGAGAAAGATCTGATCTTAAAAAACAATGTTTATCTAGTGTCTTGTTTTAGTTTTAGAGTCCTAGTGAATAACACAAATATATGTTGTCTTTCAACATGAGATTTGTTTTATAGTCTAAAAAAGAGTTAAGAATATTATAGAGGTTCGGAAAGGCTGAAGATATTTATATATTCAAGTTGTGTTCACTGTAACAAATTGTTGTTGCAGATGTTATTTTTCTTATACTTATATGAACCCGCATATTGATTTTTAATTGATTGAAATTTCAAATGCCACCGGCTTAAATTTATTGTAACTGTCAAACTGTGCCAAGTATAATTCCATCTTTCAAGAAAGATCATTGACTTCCAAAAAAGTATAGTTTCTAAAAGTCAATTTGTATGAAGTATCGTGTATGAAGTAAAGTATCGTCTCGTCCTCATAACTTCTTATTGAGATTGCTAAGATGCGGTGCCTGATGCGCTTCAGTAGCAAAATAGAGTTTTTGTAACCAGTCGTGATGACGACAAAGGACTTCAAATACTCTGAGTTAAACGATGGTTTAACACCAGGTATTTGAAATCTTTTGACAACGAAAATATGTCAATATGTTCGAAATATTGACTGGAATATTGAAGAACATTTTCACAATGATTTTGCAACGATTTGATTAACTATTTTTAGTAGCAAGTCCATTATTACCTTTTTAATCTTGACAGGAAATGTTTGCATACACAGCAGCACCTCTTCATGTATAATGCTATGAAAGGTGAAAATGTCTATCTTAGAACAGGAATGTACATTTTTATGCTTTTTTACGCTATTTTACTAAATGAAAGTTTAATTTGTTCCAATAAATTTAAAATATATGTTATGGATGAGTTGAAGAGCCAGACAACTTAAGTAGAAGAGCCGTATGCGGCTCCCGAGCCGCGGGTTGCCGAGCCCTGCTCTAGAAAATTAAGTCTCGGGCCTTTGTTGCAATTATGCAAGATGTTGAGATTGTCAATTTCTGGGAATTTATTATTACATTCGAAACAATGGTTTGAAAAAGAAGTAGCATCTTTTTTACGAGGAAAAGCGCGAGAATGTTCTGACAATCGAGTTGAAAAATACCCAAAACAGAACACCAAACCGGACATCCTTTCCTGGTCTTACTGCGTGGCCAAAAACCTCGAAAGACAGGACATCGTTTTCCTGTCCTAGTGCGTAAGCGAAAACGTCGAAAAACAGGAAAAATAATATCCTCCTCGGATACGACGCGTTGAACACTTGTGTCAACAAGAAATCGTATATATAATCTAACCTAACCTTCCCCCGTTAATTCAAAATCAGTTCAGTTCAAAACTTGCTATCGCCTACATCAATTCCAGCTTAACTAGTAACCGCGGAGAATTATTTTAAAAAGACTACCCGTCAGCTTTCAATCTTGAAGCAGTTAGAAAAAAGTTTTTACATTTTAATAGTTTTTATATTTAAATAGTGATTTCCATCTAGCCAAAATTAAGAACAACATTAACTTCACGCTATTGCAATCCGAACAATGAATTTCGTATACGGCGGATGTTTTGAGGGCGTCGACAACCTTGATGAGGGATGCTACTTGAATATTTTGCTTTCGAAGGACGTTTGTGATTTGTTCGCTTATTTTTTCAAAATATGTCAGGGGGGTGAAACTTTAATCTGAAATTGAGGTTTTCGGATATATTTGGGCCATTCTTATTTGAGTTCGTTTATTTTTGATTAAATTATGGATGACTTTTGTAGGGAAACTATTTTCTGTAGCAATTGAGCCTTTGTTAAATACCATCATCATCGTCAATCAGCCATTTGTGTCCACTGCTGGATATAGGCCTCCCTTAGATTTCTCCATTCCAGTCCTCTGCTTCTGAATGAAAGTTGTCTGAGACGCCATTAGAGTATCCATTACGTTCACCTATCATCCGCTATCCTGGCAATGTGGCCGGCCCAGTTCCATTTCAGTATTGTAATCTTTTCCACTACATCTGTGACGACTGTTTTTTGTCGTATTGTTAGGTTTGGGACTTTATCTCGTAGTAATATTCCTAACATCGACCTCTCCATAGCTCTTTGGCAGACTTGTATTTTTCTGATTCACTTTCGAATTTAGTGTTAGACTTTCGTGTTAGTATCAGCGTTTCTGCCTTATACGTCACTACGGTCAATACACATTGGTTGTATATCTTCCGTTTGAGGTATTTCGGAAGGTCGGATTTAAAAATATTTTTCAGTTTGCCAAACGCGGCCCAGGTTAAACTAATGCTTCTGGTGATCTCGGTCGTTTGATTATCGCGGCTTATTCGAATTTCGTGGCCAAGATATTTGTAGGAGGGAACTTGTTTAATTTATATGTCATTTACTGAGATATTACCGCTTGCGATGAGGTTTGTTGGTATTTATCTTGAGTCCAACCTTGCGGACGCGTATACATCTCCATCATCCGTGTAGCCTAGCCTAGATCCTCCGCTATCACGACGATGTCGTCTTCAAATTTTAGATGGCTAATTTTTCGCCGTTTATATTGATGCCTTTTGTTTTTGATGCCCCAGTCCAATTCCTTACTCTTGTACTCTAATAACGCCGTGAATAATTTTAGGGAGATTGTACCTCCTTGGCGTACTCCACGTTTTACTCTGAACTTGTTGGTATTGACGTGTAGTTTTACGCTAGCAGTTTCCTTTTCATAAGATCCTTGTATTAATTAGGAGTAGCGGTGATCTATTCTACATTCCGCGAGAGCTTCAAAGACTTTATGTTGGTCTATTTGGTCGAAAGCTTTTTCGTAATCTATGAAAACTAGGACCAGTGGCTTATTGTACTGTATACACCTCTCGATCAACGTTTTAATCACTTGCAGATGGTCGTTTGTCCCGAAACCAGATCTGAAACCCGCTTGCTCAAGCGGTTGATAGAAGTCCAACTTAGGTGTTAGGCGCTTCATTATTATCTTGCTGAAGAGTTTATATATGTGTGGTAGGAGACTGATAGGACGGTAATTTGCTAGTTCCTTGGTGTCTCCTTTTGTATGCATAATTATGATTACCGCATTGTTCCAGTTTGATGGGGTTTCTCCTTACGCTAAACATGCGTTGAATAGTTTTTTTTATTGCCTGTTTGACCATTTCTCCGCCTGCTTTTATTGCTTCTATTAGAAGCCCATCTTCACCTGGTGCTCTGTTGTTTTTCATTTCATGGAGAAAGTTCTTTATTTCTTCTACCGTTATTTCAGCTACGTTCTTGGAACCTTGATTGAGAATTTTTGGTATAGTAAGGGCATGTTTATTTTACTGTATAGTTCGGCGTAGAAGTTCTCCACTGCCTGGAGGATTTGCTCTTTTGTTGAAACAATCGCTTCCTGGGTATTTAGGAGCTTGTTGATATTATTTTTCTCCAAAGCTAGTTTTTGTCTCATTATCTTCTGGCTCTTATTTTGCTCTATAACTGCAGAGATAATGTTAGTGTTGTACTTTCGGATATCGTTTCTGGCTGATCTTGAGATTTTCTTATTTAGTTCTCTTCACTCGTCGGTTCTTCCACTGTATTTGTTCCTTAGTTCTCTTCTTTTTTCCGTAAGATCTTTTGTATCGTGGCTGAGTTTTATCCTTAGTTTCTTTAATACAGTATTTCTCCTGTCTGTGATTATAAAGTCTATTTCATTTTTTATTTTCTTATCTGGGCTTACCCATATCCACTTTCTTTGAGGGGGTTTCTTGAATAATGTATTCATTGCGTCGAGCCTGTGTTGTAGTAGGAAGTCTAATAACATACTACATCTTTCATTTCTTTGGCCAACACCAAAGTATCCCCTAAGCGAAACCCCCCTATTTCGCTCACGTCTTGACTGGATCCTAGTTTGGCATTTAAGTCTCCCATAAGAACAGTATAGTTCGTTTTTGTTCTTCTCACCGCTTCCGAAGCATGTTCGTAGAACTCCTCCACTTCTTGGTCTGTGCTGCTAGATGTGGGTGTATAGGCCATGATGATTTTGATGTTATATCTCGAATTTAGTACAAGTTGTAGATAGATCACTTTGCAGCTTATACTCCCTATCTGTATTATTTTGGCGACGTACCGCTTGTGTATTATAAATCCTACTCCGCCGTTGCAGGTTACCTCTTCTCCTTTATAATATAATAGGTTGTTTGACTTGAGGGTTAATTTGGATTCTCGTCTTCTTCTTACCTCTGCCAGTCCTATAATGTCCCAGTGTATGCGTTGCAACTCTTCTTGTAGGTAATATACTAATTAATATGTATTCAAATATTTTGTCATCCGTTGCTAAAGGTCTTGTCTTGTATATAATCAATTTCAGTTATCGTCATCATCATCACACAATACCATCAAACAACAAAGAGTTAAATACAATTATTTCAATTGCTACAGAGAATGGTTTCCCAACAAAATTCATCCAAAAACGACTCAAATTTAAAAATTTTCATCTGCCCTGATATATTTTGGCAAAAGTAGCGAATAAATCGCAAACGTTCTTCGAAAGCAAAATCTTCAGAATAGCATTTAAACCCTCCTCAAAGTTGTCCCATATATTGTTTAATGCTAAAGACAAAATCGACTCGCTCAAAAAATCCAGCGTAAAAAATGCATAATCAGCACATAAAAATGTCTATTTTGATAAATTAGCTTTTTTTAGAAAATTAGCATTATAAAAATTAATTAGCACATTAAATTAGCATTTTAAATGTATATATCCTTTTATCCAGACAAACCTTCACAAGCAGTCGCCGCCATAAACTTTGACTTAATTAATGTTTTAGAATTTAGTAACAATCATTGTTTAAAATTGAATTATAACAAAACAGTTGCCATGGTATTTGGAGGAAAATTGGAAAAACAACGGTTTATTGAGCAATAGTCATCAAATTAATGTTCAAAGCCACAATATACATTTTAGTTTTGTGGTGAAAACTTTAGGTCTTTACAGTGACAATAATATAAGTTTTACAATTTAAAATTTAGTTTTACAATTACTAAGGTTTTCAACTCATGTTAACAAATGTATTCAAAAAGCTCATTCTAGTTTAAAGCTAATTTATCAAAATAGACATGTGCTTAACACAAATGTTAAACCGATATTATATGATGCACTTGTACTCTCATACTTTAATTACTGTGATGCCATTTATGGACCATGTTTAACCGAGACAGATTAAAAACGTATTCAATAAGTCTTCAAGTCTTATAAGTCTAAAATTCTTGCTTGCGTTTCATATTTGGCATACAAAGATACGATCATATCACGTATAAAATTAAAGATCCCGATTGGTTAAGCATGGGCCAGAGATGTTATATGCAAACGATTTGCCACTACCACGCAATAATAAAAAATAAATTTCCCATATACCTCTACTTGAAAATTAGATTCCGTACAGATATGCGATATATGATATAAAGTTAATATTTGGTTTAAGGGTAAGCTTACAATACCACAGCATAAAACACAATTATTTCAGCGCTCTTTCTCGTACAGCATTGTATATTAAATATAATATAATAGATAGTATGTTAAATAATGTTCCTAATAATATTCTTAGTTTGTCCGGATGTAGCTTTAAGAAACTCATTTATAAGAATAATAATAATAACCTTTATTGACATAATTAAAATAATTTACATTTCCATACAAAATATACATACAAAATAAAACAATAAAAATAATAAAAAAGTTGTGAAACTAAAACCCCATTAAAAAGAAAAAAGAAAATTTTACCACCCTATAAACCTATACTTCAACACCTGTACATCGGACATAAGCTCACAAACTTAAAAAAAAAACAAATTAAACTAAACCGCAACACTCAAAAAACTACCCCGTCGCATCCGCTCTTTCCATCTTTTCACTCTGTGTAAAAACGACAGTCCCTTCACGCTCTCGTCCATACACTCACTCCAATCCTTTCCTCGCTTTCTCTCCTGGTCATTCCACTCCGCCATCGTGCATTCTTCCAACCAATGACTCCACATATCTTCCTTCAACCCACACACCAAACACCTTCTACTTTCCTCCTTCATCCAATGTCTCCTTCCACGCTCTTCATTGCCACACCTACATCTCGCCAACACTGACTGGTCGTCCGACCCTTTACTTGTCCTCAAATAACAAGGAATACGGCCGTGCACTTGTATCTGACTGTAGCCTTGGTGATATTTGCTAGCCTCTATTTTGGATTGGCGCTCTTGGAAGTCCCTCTCTAATAACCTCTCTCTTAGCATCCGTTTCCACTGAGCACCCGCACTTTTTTCCGTTTCCAACCCCTCGGATGATAACCCGCCTCTCTCATACAGTTTCCTTTTATTCAACCCCCAACCGCTCTCTCTTCTACCACTTAACCCCTCTTTATTCACTACTCGAAAGATTTCCTTTATTATCCTTTCATCTCCTAACCCATCCACCCTATACTCGAACTTTATCACTCTTTCCGCAGCCATTACCGCCACCTTACAAGCACTCACTTCCTGAAGCACAATGTGACCAGGCGTCGACCTATCAAGTTTCAACACTTTCTTATAAAACTTTAGCTGCACCCTTTCGATCTTGTCTTCCTCTTTCGTTCCCCAGACCTCGCATCCATACAGTAACACGCTTCGCACACATGCCTTCCATATAGTATCTGCTGCTCTAAAGTTTCCATCAAAGTTCCTTTTCCAAACCTCCCAGATACGACCCGCCGCCACCCATGCCTTCTTTGTAACATACTCTATGTGTTCTTTATTACTGTATCCAGTCCCAAAGACATACCCCAAATACTTAAATTTACTAACTTCCTCTATTTCAGTACCCTGCCATTCAAACCTTTCTTTCTTATATCGCCCACCCCTTTTAAACCGAATCCATTTTGTTTTACCAACATTCACCCTTAAATCCCTCTTTTCGAAATACCTACAGAGCCTTTCAATCACGTCCATCATCTCACTAGCGGACTTTGCAAATACCACCATGTCATCCGCATATGCCAAGCTCCACACCTTCTTTTTCCTAATCACCACTCCTCCAGCTTGCCCGGCCTGTAGAACCTTTTCCATATCCGCCACATACAGATTGAAGAGCGTGGGACTCAAAGGGCAGCCTTGTCTCAGGCCCTTCCTCACCTCAAAATAGTCCGATTCCCATTCATTCGCTATGAATGATATATTTCGCTATATATATATATATATATATATATATATATATATATATATATATATATATATTTATAAGAATTGTGTGAGTAACCAATTGTTCATGGTTAATTGACTATATTCAAAAAAGTTATAATAATTATTTGGCTTGGTTAGCATTTTCTTTCATTAAAACGGACCTTAGTTTCTTTTCATTATATAATACAATTTTTTTTTTATTTTCTCGTTATGTTATCTGGTTTTTATTTTAGTTTTATTTTATCTCCATATTACTTTTATTTTGGCTACTTTTAGTTTAATTATTTGGGTTAGTTGAACAGACGTCTTGTCTACTCTTATTGTAGACAACTGAACCTCGCCCAACGGATTGTATATTTTATTGATATTTTTTTGTTTATTATTATTATTATTAAAATGTACATACAAAAATATAAGGGTTACTTGAGAAATAACTAATGGGTTACATCAACAGAACCACTGGTCTATACAGTCTTGCAAATGAATTTATTTCTATTCTTATCTAGTTTTGTATGTCAATATTTATCTAGTCACATCTGTCTAGTTTTTCTGATCTTACGTTATAAGTAATTTAGTTCGTTCGTTCACATGAGAACAATTTTCGACCGATTTTGTATTTTCGCTCCAAATCCCCTGGTGAAAATGAAGCGTCATCGAAGTGCAACGAAAGTTTCCGAGACAAACGAAGCGTCGTCGAAACGCAACGCAGTGTTTCGACAAACGAAATGTCGGGCGGCACAAATGTATCAACACTTCCACGACACTTCCACGACCACAGAAAATCAGTTCAGAGAAATTTAATAATTCAAATTTTAGTGTTCCAAAAGACAATTCCCTTACACTTTGACGACACTTCGTTAAGGCATTACAGACACTTCGTTCAGACATTTCAACGATATTTCATTTTCACCAGGGTCTCCTTCGATGATGGGTTATTGGAGGTTCTACTTATTGCATCGGAACGAAAAATGTTTCCCGGCTCGTTGGAACATCTCCACCTGGATGACACCGATCTATCATTTTGCAATAAATCCGTGTCTCGAATAGCATCAGTCTTGTCTGTGTGTTTCAGTTTTACATCTTCAGTCTCTTTTCGCCTTTATCTGTATATTTATGTCTGTCTAGTAAAGTTAGTTTCAATATTATAATAGAAAACAAATAAATACCTTTTTCTTCCTTTTTATGTGAATCCATTACAAAAGATTTGATATCATTTAAGAAAAAATCCTCATCGATAGGTTCAGTAAATAAACCAGAAAGAGTATGTTCATCAGTCTCCAGTTTGAAAATAAATATAGCAGCAATTTTTTCCTTGATACAGTCCAACACTATGTCAGATTTTGAATGAATGGATTCCAGGTCCATTAATACCTCATTTTGAATTTCATTTGAAACGTCCCATGCCACAAAATGAAAGTCTTGGTGAAAAATCTCTTTCTGCAGGAATGGAAGAATTTTCTTCGACAGACTATGAGAACTATTATGCAGGTAAAGTAATACAGGTTTACCCTAAAAAAAAAGAATTACATTCCAGTTAATAACAAATCATACAAGGACACATAAGAAATTTAATAGAATAGTAGGTCAGTAGATTATATAGTGGTGATGAAGTGTATAGTAAGTAGTCTTATATGGAAAATCTTGTCGGGTGTCAACTGTCAACTTGACACTGTGACCCCAAATTTGCTGTGCCTTCTTATTCGATCTAAAACCCGGCAACTGACGCTTAATGAATCTACAAGAAACGAGTACATATCAAAGGACTTAATCAAGAGAAGAATATTAAACTCTTCAAATACATGCTATGCAGAAATTATTGAAATTGCTCAGAATTGACGTATTTATTTTTGGTAGTGTTGGTTAGGTTAGGTTGTTAGGTTGGTTGTTGAGACTCTTATGAATAACAATGATTCTCGATGTGATTTTTTTTCACAAATGAAGCGTTCATGTAGTGTCATAGTTTTCATGTGTCGGGGTGTATAAATTCACCTTCAGTATGCTGCTGTGCGCATAATTTAAACGCATTCTTTCGCCAATTCCATTTTTTGAACGATTGTGTTGAAAATTGAAACAAAGGATTGCCATCGAGTTTTGTGTGAAACTTGCGGTCAAGTCCTCAGTGAAAACTTTTCCCATGATAAAGACGACAGTTGGTGATGATTGCTTGTCGGCACTTGAAGTCTATCGGCGGCCTTTTCAGTATGTTCAGGTCAGCGATAAAGCCCGGAAACTTCACCATGACAATGCGCCGGTACATACCAGCGGTTGTCACGTTGCTAACGGTTCCCCACCCGCCCTAAAGTGTAGAATGGCGCCCCAAACTTTTTTTTGTTTCCGCGCTTGAAAACGCTTGAAATTTCCGCGCCATGAAAGGACAAAATAAATAACATGAAATGTTCACTTTTAGCCGCATAGCGAACCCGTGGTTCAAAAAGGACAAAAAACAATTCCTGGAAACGCGAAATGATGTTTAGTCTAGCCTTATCTGTCTCTAGTCTTGTGTGTCTCTAGTCTTGTCCATCTCGAGTCTCTTCTGTCTCTAGTCTCGTATTTCTCTAGTCTCGTCTGTCTCTAGACTCGGCTGTCTCTAGTCTCGTCTGTCTCTAGTCTCGTCTGTCTCTAGTTTCGTCTGTCTCTAGTTTCATCTGTCTCTAGTCTTGTAAGTCTCTAGTCTCATCTGTCTCTAGTCTCGTCTGGCTCTAGTCTCGTCTGTCTCTAGTCTCGTCTGTCTCTACCTCTGCAATCTCTAAGCAGCTGCCTCTGCAACAGAAAAAATATTATAGAGGCAGAGGATGAAAGCGTAGAAAGACAAATCTACAGTGGTGTTCCACAAGGCTCTAATGGAACCAACTTTGTGGAACATCCTGTATGATGGAGTCCTTAGACTGAAGTTGCCAGAGGGAGTGGAAGCTGTCGGTTTCGCCGACGACTTGGCCCTCATCGTCACCGGATTAACAGAAAACTGTGTTATAAAAATGGCAAACAAAGCCATAGCACTAATAAATAACTGGTTAGAGAAAAACAGCTAAAGCTCGCTCCAGAAAAGACAGAAGCGGTTTTATTGACAGGAAGAATGAAAGTAGGACCAGGCACATTTAAAATAAAAAGCGAAACAATAATACCAAAGGAGGCCATTTAATACAGGCGTAACTATAGATAAAAATCTTTCATTGCAAGGCATTAAAAATCTCAGCGGCACTGGAAAACTTATGCCAACTGTAGGTGGTCCTAAGAGCACCAAACGAAGGCTCGTGTGTTCAGTTGTCGAATCTGCCATGCTCTACGCAGCGCCAATCTGGAAGCGAGCCATGGAGAGAGCAAATGTAAGGCAAAAATGGCAATCCATTCAACGAAAAATGGCGCTACGCGTGTCCAGCGCATATAGGACCGTCTTAGGTTACACTATTCTCGTTATTGCGGGAATAGCACCTATAAAATTTCTTGTTGAAGAGAGAGACACGCTTTATAAAGAAAGGAGCAGTGTAAACAAAAAGGAACTGAGAAAAAAGGCAAGGACCCAAATGCTCGAAAGTTGGCAAGAGTACTGGAAAGCCTCAGAGATGGGCGAGTGGACAAGACTCCTGATTCCAAAATTGGATGGGTCACGAGAAGGCACGGAGAAGCTACCTTCTACCTGACGCAGGCACTGAGTGGCCACGGGTGCTTTAAAGACTACTTGCACAGTATTGGGCGCGAAGCAGACAACCAGTGCGTTTATTGTGATGACAGATAGTGTGTATCACACAATCTTCGAATGCCCCAGGTGGTCTTTAGAGAGGGACATATACCCTTGAAAAACAAACAAAAATTTAGAAACTATTACACTCACGGAGACGAAGTACTAAAACAACTTCAAAATTAAAAGTGACGCAATGATCTGATTTTTTTGCATCTGAGTGTATTTATCCAAAAACTTCCACTTTCCACAATTGTTTGTCTGTAGTGATAATTTCCAAACACTTTTCCTTTAAATAAGTGACAGATGGGTGAGGAAATAGCTTCAATTTCAATCGCTTCAAAGATCTTGTTGAGTTTGAAGATTTTGATAATATTAAATAATAGCATTTGTATCTTTTCTTCAAAGATTATAATTTCTAGGAAATTATTGTATACATATCGTCAACAAAGTTAACATCATTTGTATAACTAATCTTTCTTTAACAAACTTTCTTAAAAACAACTACTTCACTGGCAAACACCACGACTGACATTGAATTACATTAAGAAAGTTTTTTGGGTTCTACATAACCCTGTGATTTTCCCAAAAAAAAAACAATATCATGATCAAATAGAAAAAATAATTATCAATTAATTAATGAACATCCATATACGCGTTTCTGCCTTTTGGCTTCATCAGTATGGCTTTATCACTAACAACAAATTATAACTAGAAATAAAATGAAATACGACTTACCCAGAGTGTATTTTACAGCCAACTGATATTATCGCATTTGAGATTATTCTATTCATAGTTGAACCAGGTATTGAGATTTTTTGGGGAAAACCATATGCGGCGCTTGTTGTACTAGCTGACCAATAACATTGGTCGAAGCAAATTTATTAAAGAATTTTTATTCAACTTTTTGACCAAGAAGTCATAAAAGGATATTGTTTTTTTGGGAAAATCACAGGGTTATGTAGAACCCAAAAAACTTTCTTAATGTAATTCAATGTCAGTTGTGGTGTTTGCCAATGAAATAGTTGTTTTTAAGAAAGTTTGTTAAAGAAAGATTAGTTATACAAATGATGTTAACTTTGTTGACAATATGTATACAATAATTTACTAGAAATTATAACCTTTGAAGAAAAGATACAAATGCTACTATTTAATAGATATATAGTGGTATAGATTTGTAAAATTTATGTAAAATTTTCTGTTTACTATTATCTATATACTAGCGGTCTAATTTATAAAAATAAATTAAAATACCTTATAAACCTGGCATTTAATTTCAAAAATTTCCTTATTCATAAACCAATTATAAGGCTTTGATAACTATCAGTAGGGAAAGATGATATGTTCTAGACCCACCTCCACCTCTGACATGCGCATGCGCGATAACCTTTGACCCCTAACCTAACCTTGACCTTGACCCCTAACCTTGACCTTTGAACTTCCGGTTTCGACTTCCGGTTTCCGGTTTCGACTTCCGGTTTCCGGGGGAAAGATGTCACGTTCTAAACCCACCGCCACCACAATCATGCGCATGCGCGATGACCTTTGACCCCTAACCTGACCTGGACCTCTAACCTTGACCTTGGAACTTCCGGTTTCGACTTCCGGTTTCCGGTTTCGACTTCCGGTTTCCTGTTTCGACTTCCGGTTTCGACTTCCTGTTTCCGGTTTCAACTTCCGGTTTTCGGTTTCGACTTCCGGTCGCCATTTTCGGAACTTCCAGATGCGCGGGAAAATTCAAAAAATAGACGCGAAACGGGAAAATTCAAAATTAGATGCTGGCGGAGGCAAATGAGATGTGTAGTTGGTTGCATATATCAATGAGACTAAATACATGAAGTTAGATAGACGGGCTAGATACATGAGACTAGCCAGACAAAGCTAAATACATGAAACTAGATAGACGAGGCTAGATACATGAGACTAGATACATGAAACTAGATACATGGAGCCAGACAGACGAAGCTAAATACATGAGACTAGACAGACGGGGCTAGATATATGAGACTAGATAGACGGGGCTAGATACATCAACGGGACTAAATACATGAGACTAGACAGACTAGACTAAACCATTTTAATCCATTAGATGAGAAAAATCAAATCTGGTGTCAGAACGGCTCTAGCATGTGCCTTAAGCGAGATACCGCCCGACCGCCTACCCCACAGTTGATGACGTCATCCGCCGCGGCAGATATTGCTAAACTAATTACCTCGATGCTGATTGGCTGATTATCGAATAAATAATTACAGTTGGCCTTTTCCCTCATGTATTTATATGTAATGGACAAGACTGAACAGACAAGACTAGACAGACAAGACTAGACGAGACTAGTTAGATGAAGCTAGACAGATGGGGGCTAAATACATGAGATTAGACAGACCAAGCTAAATACATGAAACTAGATTAGACTGAACTAAAATATATAAGGGATTGTTTAATTTAAATAAAATATATTTTCGATTGTTTTTCTTATAATTGTTAATAATGTTTATATTATTACTTTCATTTTGTTATCTACGTTTTATTTTGATTTACGTCTTGTTGATTAGATGCAACCGGATGTTTGTCAGTCATAACACCAGGCAAGAATAGAAGGACTAGACTAGACAGACTAGATTAGACAGACAGACAAGCGGAGAAAATTCAAAATGAGTTGCGGATGAGTAGCGGACAATCCTGTATACATACATAATTGATTGCAAACATATTACGGATTGATTCAAATGAGATTATTGGTTTTAGGCCGGACAAGATCGGACAATACCGAACAAGGTCGAACAAGAACGGACAAGACTATACAGACCTTATATTTATCCGAATAATTTCCTATGAGTAAGCGAAATTTCTTAAACTTGTCTGTGAACCAGATCGTATTAATGTTTTTCATTTATATAAATACCAAAGAGTTCATTTTTCTGGCATCCACTTTCATCTACTTGCATCCACTTTTCATTTACTTGCATCCACTATTCATCTACTTGCATCCACTTTTCATCACGCTAAACAGGGTGTGAGGTCTATGTGACCCCACGCCAAACAGGGTGTGAGGTCTATGTAACCCCACGCTAAACAGGGTGTGAGGTCTATGTGACCCCACGCTAAACAGGGTGTGAGGTCTATGTGACCCCACACTAAACAGGGTGTGAGGTCTATGTGACCCCACGCTAAACAGAGTGTGAGGTCTATGTAACCCCAAGCTAAACTCCGTCCACTTTCCGTCCACCCGATCCACTTTCCGTCCACTTTTCATTCTTTCAGCTATAATCTCATTGGGTTAATTGGGTTAGCATTAGGTTAGGTTAGCATTAGGTTAGGTTACGGGATGTTAGGAATGAAACAAGTTTAAGAAATTTCGCTTACTCATAGGAAATTATTCGGATAAATATAAGGTCTGTATAGTCTTGTCCGTTCTTGTTCGACCTTGTTCGGTATTGTCCGATCTTGTCCGGCCTAAAACCAATAATCTCATTTGAATCAATCCGTAATATGTTTGCAATCAATTATGTATGTATACAGGATTGTCCGCTACCCATCCGCAACTCATTTTGAATTTTCTCCTCTTGTCTGTCTCTCTAATCTAGTCTGTCTAGTCTCGTCCCTCTATTCTTGCCTGGTGTTATGACTGACAAACATCCGGTTGCGTCTAATCAACAAGACGTAAATCAAAATAAAACGTAGATAACAAAATGAAAGTAATAATATAAACATTATCAACAATTATAAGAAAAACAATCGAAAATATATTTTATTTAAATTAAACAATCCCTTATATATTTTAGTTCAGTCTAATCTAGTTTCATGTATTTAGCTTGGTCTGTCTAATCTCATGTATTTAGCCCCCATCTGTCTAGCTTCATCTAACTAGTCTCGTCTAGTCTTGTCTGTCTAGTCTTGTCTGTTCAGTCTTGTCCATTACATATAAATTGAGGGAAAAGGCCAACTGTAATTATTTATTCGTTAATCAGCCAATCAGCATCGAGGTAATTAGTTTAGCAATATCTGCCGCGGCGGATGACGTCATCAACTGTGGGGTAGGCGGTCGGGCGGTATCTCGCTTAAGGCACATGCTAGAGCCGTTCTGACACCAGATTTGATTTTTCTCATCTAATGGATTAAAATGGTTTAGTCTAGTCTGTCTAGTCTCATGTTTTTAGTCCCGTTGATGTATCTAGCCCCGTCTATCTAGTCTCATATATCTAGCCCCGTCTGTCTAGTCTCATGTATTTAGCTTCGTCTGTCTGGCTCCATGTATCTAGTTTCATGTATCTAGTCTCATGTATCTAGCCTCGTCTATCTAGTTTCATGTATTTAGCTTTGTCTGGCTAGTCTCATGTATCTAGCCCGTCTATCTAGCTTCATGTATTTAGTCTCATTGATATATGCAACCAACTACACATCTCATTTGCCTCCGCCAGCATCTAATTTTGAATTTTCCCGCCTCGCATCTATTTTTTGAATTTTCCCGCGCATCTGGAAGTTCCGAAAATGGCGACCGGAAGTCGAAACCGAAAACCGGAAGTTGAAACCGGAAACAGGAAGTCGAAACCGGAAGTCGAAACCGGAAACCGGAAGTCGAAACCGGAAGTTCCAAGGTCAAGGTTAGAGGTCCAGGTCAGGTTAGGGGTCAAAGGTCATCGCGCATGCGCATGATTGTGGTGGCGGTGGGTTTAGAACGTGACATCTTTCCCCCGGAAACCGGAAGTCGAAACCGGAAGTCGAACCCGGAAGTTCCAAGGTCAAGGTTAGGGGTCAAGGTCAAGGTTAGGTTAGGGGTCAAAGGTCATCGCGCATGCGCATGTCAGAGGTTGAGGTGGGTCTAGAACATATCATCTTTCCCTACTACTATCAACTGTTTATAATGGCCAAAGTGTACAAATTCGATGATTTCGCTAATATGCCACAGATGGCAAGCGAACAATATGACAGATTCTCCAATTTTAGTTTGTTTGTTATTTACAGTTTTTATAGTGGATGGTGAGGCACAATTTTGATAGGCAGATTTTTTCTGTGATGGTTTTCGCCAGAAGCATGCACCTGAGGACGGTGGCTTATTTCATATTTATGCCCAGGGATCGAACCTGTGACTTATGATTTAGAAATCCAATGTCTTGCCTACTACACCACCGCTGCCTCATTGTTTATAATATTTTCTTTTATTTGTAATTGATTGTACTTACTTACTTACTTATTATTTATATTTTCTTTTATTTGTAATTCATTGTACTTACTTACTTACTAACAACCAGTAGAAAATGAAGAAAATAAAAAGGTTAGGTTAGGTTAGGTTAGGTTCGATCCCGAAGTTGTCTCCCACTTCATTTTATGATTCTGCTATGACATTTTCATTATTTTTATTTATAATTTTCCAGGCTTTGCTCCAGGAATTGATTCCTGAGTGGGTTTCAATATTAGATCAAAAGAGAGTAAAGTAAAGAGTAAGTAAAATGCCTGGACAGACTTACAACAATGGTACATACATATATATATATATATATATATATATATATATATATATATATATATATATTGAGTGATTTTAATGAAATATATTTCCTTGATTTTCTATTATATTAAATATTATTGTTTTATTAATACCAATCACACTTCGAAAGTTCCTGATGCATTTAAAACGTTGCTTCCTCTTCCAAAGACAATTTTGGAATTTTGATATAGGTGCAGGCATGTCCTGCAAGAGCACTTGCAAATTAGACACACTGAAGCCTGTGCTAAGTCCATGCAGATCAGCAGCATCATCTTGAACCTTTTACACAAAGGGATTTCAGTATAAAATGTTAGTAAAAATAGTAACTTATCTCCGACCCCAACACTGCAAAGCTACGACCACTTGCAACTTTGTTGAAGTTCCAACACCTATTTTATCCAGCAAGAGGTCATCTTTTATTATATTCACTATTTTTTCAACAACTCTTGGAAAAGCGGTACCTCATCTGGAACTCTTGTTCAGACAACAAAAAGGTCAGTTCGTTCCTTAAACGTTTATGACTTGCAGCACATCCTTCTAGGTTCATTCAAAACTTCTATGCAAAAATAAATTTGCAATGTGTACTTGCAATGAAAATATCGAGGCAGAGGACTTACCAATTACAACAATCAACATCAATTGCATCCATTTTTCCTTCTACAATTAATAAATTAGAAAATATACAAGGTATTTTAGATATTTATCTCTGACCACTATTTTCTAGGTTAAAATAGGTTTATGTAAGGCAAAACACCATTATAAAATTTGACATTTTACAACTGCTTTATAACTCTGTTTTAATGTTTATTAGGCCTAAGCCGCACTACGGCTAAACTGCCGCGGTTTTTAATCGCGTGATTTTGTGACTCAAGTAAGCTAATACAAGCGACCTCACTTGCGGC